>BLFK01000980.1:155926-173357 GCA_014634185.1 Astreopora myriophthalma | reverse complement strand
AATGGGATGTTTAGTCCATCGCAAGGGTACCCGCGCGCGGGTTTTTGTTGTTGTTTTTGCTTTTTGTTTTTTGTTTTTTTTGCGGCATCCATTTATATGTTATTATATGCACCTGGGAAAAGAGATCGGAAATCGAGAAAATAGAGCAATTAAATTCAGTTTCTTATCGAGGGAAAGGCACGACAACAGAGCATGTACGCCTTGAATTAAATCCCCGACAATAAATAACAGTTCCAAAGTCCAAAAACCCTCAACCACTACATGCACCATCGTAACTGCTCTTAATATTGAGGCTCCCAAAAAATAAATGTTGTTTGCCACTTTTCAGAAAAACAACTTTTGGTTCTGCAAATAGAACTGGAGCTTATACTGGCCTCATAGCTGAGTTCCCCCATTTTTAGATGCTCACACGCACAATTTACGTCATTAAATCACTTTAGTGACAGTAATTGTACGGTATATACTCTGCTCTACTCTGTGTAATTATCTATATTGTTTTAATTGGCACCCGATACTCAAGTATGGTAAGCTATAACGAGCCTCACGTGCTTAAGGGTCTCCTGGCAAGATACTCTTGACAAATCAGCTACCCGCTCAATTCGACCCAGTGACAACTATGATCATAATCATTCTCTCGTACGTGATACGCCTCTAATCGCACTGTCAAAAATTCATCAGATCTCGAGAGCTAGCAAGACGAAAATAGGAAGAAGACGAGGGAAAATTCACGGTTGTTTATTTCGGTATATATCACATGTAAACGCAGAGGTTTGGTGAAACAAATATCAAACCTCTTGACACCGATTTGGAGACAAACGTACGGCAATATAAATTTATACAACAGGACGCAGGCAGTCCTATATCATGAGTATCTTGTCTAGAAATCGCAACGTTTAGAGCCAAAACGACTGCAAGGATAATGACCATCGCCGGTAATATCTACAGCTACGCTGTAAATTTTGCTAGGTGAAGCAATTGCAGTTGAAGAGTATTTGAGCTGTTGTGTTTACTAAAGGAACCGGTCAGGGCGACGGGATGAGCCGCTTTTAGCCCGCCCTCCCCCGAACATTCACGCACACACCCACACACTTATTTTGATACCTAAAAATATATACGGCTTTGAAAATTTTACTCTAATAAATAGAAGACGTCTCTTTCAATAATGACTTGCAAAAACAACATAGGTGCGTTGCTCAGAAGTAGTCTGAAGACGCTTTCTTTCTGCATACAGATGACAGGCACTTGAAAGCTACTTCAGTAACTTTGAGTGTTGCTAGTCAAGCAAAGAACGAAGAACTTGCACGGCTGCTGTTGCAAATACATTTGCAACACGCAACGATGACCGTAAAACGGAAATTTTGGTGACTTCAAAGAATCGGACCTCACGGCTGATGTTTTGTGCTTGTCTTGCTCTTCTTTAACGAGTCATTGTTTTCAGATTTTTAAATCGACGTCGATAGTTAAGTTCAGCGTCACCTCCGCTCCTTCTCGTTTTCACCCCCCACAACCCTGCCTCACAACCCCGCCATTTAGCCCCCAAAATGATCTAATTAGGTATAATTATTATGTCAGAGTCAAGCGACAAAGCAGCCATCGCTACTAAGCCGAAACTGGGGAATTGTACCATGGTCGTTCATGCCGCAATCATAATTTTGCCTCTCTTTTCGTTTCCCTGAGGAACGTAACGCAGAGATCAAGAACTTTAATATGAAGCATCATGACGCTTGGCACGTCCATGCATGTGGCACTTTAAAGGTGACAAAAGTGCTTGTCGGATCTGATGTACGACAATGTTACAAAAGGGAGATTCGTTGATTAAACTCAAGAAGATCTACAATGCCAGGAGACTTAAAAAGCGTATTTCTCTCCGTGAGGTTCCAGAGACTGCTAAAAAACGATCATTACCTAACTCGCATGTTTTGGCGCACGTGCTGCACGTGCAGATTATTGTCACGCGCTTTTTTTTTTGAAGAGGATTGCATAATGTTTTCATTTCGGTCTGCACTCACTACTGCAAGTTGGACCCGGCCCACCACGTGTAAAATTGATGCACTGTTTCGGTTGTCGCCCTTTGCCTCGTTCCAATATTTCTTATTGCTTCGTACTTCGTGCACTTGCAGGAAAACTTGAAGGTCATGACTTCCAAATTATATAGTTTCAGCTAAGCTACACCCCAACAAACTTCATTTAATTAGCATGTCAATTATTCTTCTTCATAGAGAAACAACACTGCAAGGCAGTTTTGTACGATATATATGGCGATAAATAAATAATTATGCTCTGAACTTTTGTCTGCAAAACGGTGCAGGCCTTTTGTGCTGTTTAAACAGTACCACAAACTTCTAGTGACTCCTGACCAAGAAATGCTTTAAACCTGTGACCCGAGGGCAGGTTTTTAAAATCAGTCTTTTGTTTGTTACGCCTCAGTACTCAACAAAAGACGAAAGAATATTGAAAATTGAAAACACAAATAATTTATCGATGTTATATATTTTTATTGTTGTAATATTATTGCCTTACCGAACCAATACCTTTACCTACGTGATTTGGGTGCTCTTCAAAGAATTTAAAGCAGAAAAAAGTAATTTCGAAAGGGAGAATGGAAATGTTCCCATTGTATTTCAGTAAACTTTGGCCTCACTTGTACGACGAACTCTAGCCTATCGCAACGTAATTAATGGATAGCTTTGGATTAATTCTGCCCCCAGATTGTCGAGCATACCTTTCTCCTCTCATTCTGCCGGTAGATCGAATACATTTTCGAGCAGAATTTGAGAAAACACGAAACAAATTTCAGCAGATTAGTTTGTCGTTGAGGCAGTAGTTACTGATTCACGTTTATATTTCAGGATGCCTGTTGAATATTCTTTGCAAAAACGTCGCCAAAACCTTCATAAAAAAGAGTATAACGACATAATTTTCTGCAATATTTTGTACCAGACTGAATAAACAGAAACTGTTGTCCCGAGCATAACTCTGAGTAGAATACGAAATTTTTATGAGCATTGGCTGTGCAGGCAGATCTAGAATTCACCAATTTCCTAAGCAGAATTTATCCAGGCCGGGCTCCAGGCCTATAAATAAGCTGCCGAAACATCAGCAAATCATGAAAGTTATTCAGGCGCTCTTCCGTGTTATACGGCTTGTAATTCACCTTTTTAGAAAAATAAATTCGGGCATTTTTTAACCAGATTATTCACAAGCTCCGTGAGAGAAAAGGCTTTATTATGACGTTGGTGCCATATCGAGAGGCGTCGGCGGAGTCGCCAAAATACGATGATTGAGTGGACTGCGCAGTATAAGCAAGATAGACTGTAAATTTCCTGAACGGTCATTAAATGAAACAATTAAGAAGCGTATTGAATCGGACGGGAAAAAGTAATAGTCCAAGTAATTTAGGAAATGACCAAACGAAATATCTCGCAATGTTTCATTCCCCGCGTCCTTCTGGTAAGTCGGTGAATCACCCACCGAGTCCATTTTGCGTAGTGGTGAATTATTTGAACAGACCAGCCTCGAGAACTATCCGGGAGTAGGTAGCGTGAAGTCGAAAAGGCTCAGTATTTCCAGGTTATGTTTTTACAAAATACGTGGACGGAGCTGTGAGAAATTCAAGTTAACCTTTGGACGTCACTCGTGGAAAGAAATGCCGGAAAATTTGCCCCGATTCAATTAAACTATGTTTCCGGCTCGGTTTTCAGTGCCGCAGCGGGTTTGTACACATGTAAATGCCAGTAAATCTTGATTTTCTGCTTTTTATTCATCCGTTATGACAATTAAATACAGACGAAAAATATGAAATGTGGTGCGTGAATTTCATTGCAAGCCAATTGATCCGCCAGTCGTGATGGCGCTGTATTAATTCTATAAAGCTTTCCCGGAGAACTTTCGGCTTTGTCCGGCGCCGGCCGCCCCGCGGCCGATCTTTTCAATGTTGCATTGTGCAGCCGATTAAAGCTATGAGCTAAAACAAAGTAGGCGCCTCTTTTTATCCTCTATTGAGGCTAGACAACCGGCAAAGCCCCGTGGTTTCATTTGTAGCGGAAATCATTAAGGACTTTAATACTGCTATCGGCTAATGATTATGTTTCCAATCCCGCAATGAACATTTTTCCAAGTCCCAAAGTACATGGGGTCACGTTGAGGAATCACGGACCTGCCCTCTGTCCAAACTGTTGTCGAGTTTATTTTTTCCACTCTTCTTGCGACAAAGGTCTAAAAATATTTCTTTGGTGCGTATGCTTTGCACGTCACAGTGGTCGTGTCTAGCAATATAAGCGACGCAAAAAATGGGCAGACAAAAGTAGTCGTTTTCGAATAGCGTAATATCCAAATTCTGAGCTGTTGGTGGTCCACAATTTCAACATTAAGGATACTTCAGTTAGCCACAAACCTAAACCAATATTTCTACTTCTTTGATCGATGACAAAAGTACAAAAATTCTTTCGCATTTCCAGCGCGAGACAGGTACAATCTTCCTGACCAGACACGTGGCTTTTCCAGAATCCAACCGGAAACTTCCCAGGAGGCTATTTCTGGTTCCTGTGGGTTGAAAAAAGATTAAAATCGTGAAACCACACTCCAATTTCTCTACAGATGACGGCAGAGTAATTTTGATTTTATTTTCTTAAACATTTCAGTCAAAGTCTTTCACAACTCGAAGCGGATGTAAATCTGACGTCAGTTCGAAACGGAAGATTTGCGATAACCCTACGCTTTTTTTGGGAACATCATACGAATTTTTTATCACTTGCGCTATATTTGAATACTACATAGACAGCTGCTATTTTTTATTAACGTGGTAATTCAACTATCCTGAGTTTATTGCGGTCAGTATATTTTCCTCCCTCGAACTGCAATATCGCTTTAACTTTTTTTGTCAATTAATTCGAAATGCCGAGGTTTTTGCTTCGAAAGTCATCCGACATATTTAACCATTTTTACTTCCTTTAGTTTTCAGCTTATGCAAACAATGCGTGAGTTCACTGGTGTCGAAATCTTCCTTGTTCGTCATTCTCTCGCCCACTGTCAGATCCGAACATGTGCTTTGCGACAAAACTTAGTATTTTGAAAAAGAAATGATAAAAATAACAAAAAAAAAAACATGTTCGATTGTGGGAAAAGAAACTTGGGAGATCTTAAACAGGCACGAAAGAAGGATTTGAAACTGTAAGCCTGAGCAATCAATAAAATCGATTTTCGTATCGCGTCAAACCGGAAAGGGAACTTCGCCATCCATCACCTTATATCGGTTTCGTGCGTAGAAAAACATTCCGTGCAAAGATCGCTCCCTTCCTTATAATTTTCTCATGATCGAGACGACATATCGATAAAAAATCGAACATTTTGCAGGGAAGGGGCCTTGACACGCGATAGAAAGTGTGTTCGCATTATGTAACAACGGGGACCCTTGCTATTCTCAAGGACTGATGCATGCGACACATTTGTGTGTCATGTGCTATTATCATGTGATACAAAATAGAATGACAGCAGCGTGGAGCCCGATCTGACCAATCAGAGACACGTTTCTTTACGCCCTTGGGGTATTCACCAATCAGGTTTGATGTTATGTTTTTGTTGCAACAGACTGTGCCGGTAGATAAACTCGATCATGCAATGTGAAAGCAGTAGATCTGTGGCGGAGGGTAGTGGACGACGTCGTGCAGTGGATGTCCGGTTAACAATCGGCTATTACTTTTAGAACTAGCTCATTCTATCCTTTGTAGTCTACGGCTTGCCTTGAGAAATTAACACAATGTCAGAAGAAGCTAACTCGGACTTTCTTCGGCCGTATTTCACGAACATGAAGCTCGTGGGAACGGGTGGCAGTGGCGCGGTTTATTCAGCTATTGATGGAGAAACGGATCAACGCGTTGCCTTGAAGAGACTGATTTTGCGCGATCAAATGAATTGTAGAGCAGCCTTGAGAGAAGTTAAAATATTGAAGAAACTGGAACACGACAATGTCGTGAAGTTAACTAAAGTTGTGGACTCCGATGGCTTACCAGTCCAAGAGGGTTCACTAGAAAATATCAACGGGGCAACTGAACTATTCCTTGTAGAAGAACTGCTTGACTCGGATTTACATTACATACTTCAAAGCAACGGAAAGCTTCGAGAAGACTACGTGAAACTGTTCTTATATCAGCTACTAAGAGGACTAAAATACACCCATTCTGCGAATATTGTTCACAGAGACGTTAAACCAAGTAATATTCTAGTTGACACTAAGACACTTCTGCTCAGTATTGGCGACTTCGGCCGTTCGCGAATTATCGACCCGGCTTACTCGCACAAGGGCTATCTGACGCACAGAATCTCAACGTTATGGTACAAGGCTCCGGAACTGTTGTTAAACGCTTCGATTTACGACAGTTCGGTGGACATTTGGGCTGCAGGTTGTGTCTTTGCCGAGATGTTGCTGGGCAAACCCCTGTTCGAAGGCAAACATGAAATTGACCAACTCGAACTTATCTTGGACTTAGTTTGCCTCACGGAGGAAGAGTGGTCCAATTTAAAGCCACAAGTCCCCGAGAAAACTGCGCTTGGTAAAGAACAGGGACAAGGAGCACCTTTGGGCAGCAAATTTCCGCACATAGATATTCAAGGTACAACCGGCTTTTGTTGATGCTAAAATTCAAAGAACATTCATTTACATGTAATGTATGCGCGCAAAAGGGACTCCAATGCTTACGTAAGGGACGCCGATTTCCTTGCGCTCGCCACTAATTTCCGCGACAATTCAATACAATCCTTTCGTTTCGGCGCAGAAGATAATCACTCGTTGATGAATGACGGTTCAGTCATTCACCAAAAATTCATGTCAACGGTCTTGTGATGGTAGGCATGTCTCGACTACGCGGCCGATGTACTTTGACACCAATGAATATTTCATTAAGTATCACGTAAACAAATAAAATACTCTGCGTCCCTATGGCAATTTATTTCACGAAATTACCTTGACTTAGAAAATCGGCTGATCAGAGGTACAAACAAGCAGAGAGTGTTTTTTTGGGTGAATTTCGAAATTTGCGTAGCACGAAACTTTGTTTTCGTTTTCAGTTTGAAATAAGAAACGTCCTAAATTTAGCCGTTGTTAACAGACCGCAACGGGAATGCAGTGCTGTGACCGTTTTGTATTCGCAGAAGCGAAAGGCATATAAAAAGTAATTAAATTTTGCTGTTCTCTTTTGAGTAAAATTACTGCGGTCAGTCTTTTACAGCGATGTTCTTAATCTCTCATTGAAAAATTCAGTGTCGTTCAGATAATATTTGAAATTCCTAGTCGACGTTGTTCATCCGATAAACTCATCTTTGTTATCAATCTCTGAAACGCAGTTGCGTTAAACGAATCACCTTAAGGTATTAGCTGGTGGGGTCCCTAATTTTATGGACTGGTTCAGTAATGCACTGTCGGGCAAATAGCGGTTTGACTGGTTCCGCTATCGGCAGTTAAGCAACACTTGGTGCATGCGAGGAGTCATGCACTTCCCTGGAAGTAATCACTCAAAACAAAAAGACTCACTTAGAAGCAAACTCTTGTGTCAATCACTTTTATACAGAGCTTTCACCATAACCAGGCAGCTGAGAAACATTTTAAAATAATAGTTGAGACTTGGAAATATTTAAATTTAAATGCTGTTCATGCCTTCACTCTGAAATTTATCCCTGCAAAGGACCACCAGTGCAGATCATAGGAACGTTTCATGTGAACAACTTGTTGTTGAGACAAAAGTTTGATAGAGGAGTGAGAAATGTGGGGGAGGTTCAGGATCAAATTTTTGTTGTAAACCGCTAATCTACGGTCAGAATAAACTGAACTTTAAGTGACTAATATTTCTGTTATCCTCTGCAGCTCTTGATTTGCTGGTCAAAATGCTGAAATTCAACCCAGATGACCGTATTACAGCTGAGGAAGCCTTGTCACATCCCTACCTGCATCAATACTCCTTTCCTTGCGATGAGCCAATTTGTTTGGAACCACTGCACATAGAGGACGAGGTTGGAGATTTTGACGAAGATGTTTTGAAGGGCTGGATATTTGACGAGTGTCTATCCTTGGATGATTCTGTAGACACTGCAATTCAGGGACATGTTCTTGAAGAAGTAGATGTAGAAACACCGGACTGTAGCAACGAAGTTCTGTCCTTGAAGGACTTGATGGCTGACTGTGCAGACCCCATCATCGTAGATGACATTGCTGCACACCCTGTCAATGGGGAGTGCTACAAGCAGAATTTTTGCGATGATGTGACAAAACGGTTAGGTCTGGAGAACAAGAAAGAAGGACTTGAAACATTGACCACAGCACTGAAAATCCAAATGTCTTTACAGGGAACTGGCAGCATTAAAGATCAGGAAAAAGCCCTAATAGACATGCAAAATGCTAACATGCCATCGTCACTTTTTTTAGATAGTGTGTTTGGCAAGGCATACCTCAGGGAAAATGTTAACTTTACATGCAAGAAAAACGTTTTTAATGGTCCCTTTGGCTTGTGTTATTTTTAAATGAATTTGTTAATTTCTTCTTGCTCAAGGTAAAAATTGAATATAAGTTCTTGGGTAATAGGTTCAGAAATGTTCCAGAATTTTCTTCCTTCTTGGACTCAACAGGAGTCCGTAGTGGAGTATTTCTTTAGTGCTTTCCTGTGGGGTTATTTAATAGTTTTCAAAACATATTTTCCAATTTTGGGCTTCCAAGAAAGCTTTCAATTGAGCCTCTTATCTGTGTTGTGTTTTGGTATGGAGAGGTGAGTTAACTTCTTTTAACTCGAACTGTGGTTTTATGCATTGGTTGTGTTATTGTAAGGTAGTATTCTTAGGCAACTTTAAATTCTTGTATTTTCACAAAATATGCTCTGTCCTAGTAAGAATATTATTTAATTAGTTCTTGTTAGCATCGTTTTTTATTTAGCCCTCAATTCTGTTCAGAAGCACCTTGCTAGGATTTAGAAACTATTGTTGAAAAATCTTCTGAAATGATTTCATTAGGAAAATTTGACAAAAGATGATCTTACCTCGATTTGCAAAAAGATTATTTTGTGATTACATCAATTTTGCCAACTTAGGAACTTCAAATTTTTATGATAACTACATCATAAGCATTATGAATTTTTAACAGAAGTGTTTTATTTAAATGCTGTAAATTAAAGGGATAAACAAAATTAATTTATTTGGGGAAAGGGGGTGGGTTATTGTTGTAAATAATTGTGCTGTACAGAAATCCCACATGCTTGGATAATTATTTTTGAAAAAAAGCCTTTTATTGCTTAGAGGGTGCGCGACGAATTTTATTTATCATAGCTGTTGTTTAAATGTGGAATGTCAGTAGGTTCTATTTGGAATTAGGCCCTGTTTACAAGCACGTTGCATCATCCAAGTGTGAAGGCTACCCTTGCAAGAGGGGCAAATATATTGAGCGAAGATTTACGAGCAAAATTTCACAGGTGGGGTGACCTTACCACCTGCAACAACCAACCGCAGACATCGCAAACAATCGAAACCATTAAAAAAATTGCGCTAGGTAGTTGAGTTGTCCCCAGCTAACAAGGCAGCCAGGCGAGGGTAACCCTGGCTGCCCGCCTTGTAAAGCCGTAGATGAAAAGAAAGTGCAATTGCTAAGGTAGGGTTGCCTATCATACCTGCTTGTGAACAGGGCCTTGGATGCTATCAAAGTAACGCATTGTGCTGGCTGCTAACGCCCATTTTTAGGAGCACCAAAATTCCTATTTCAAATTCAGTTGGTAGCGCTGTGTAATGAAATGCCAACGTAATGAAATTGTGCTATGGAGAGAACCTCCACTTGTTGTAAAAAAGAGGATTGCTTTTGACTAAATAAAGAACTATTTATTCTGAATGATGTGTCTCGGTCGGTGGCCGAAAACCTGAATGAGAAAGATGGAGTTTCTCGTGTTACGGCGAACGGCAGGCTGTGTCATTTGCTAAGTTATTAAGCTGTGCCCAGCAGGCAAATCAAATCATTTTCATTGAGGTTGGCAAACAGGATCTGTCAGCCTGACATTTCAGTATGTTCAGGCGGACATGACCGCGAAACGACTTGGACAAATACAAATCACTTCGTCTTAAGACGTTGAAATAAAAATGGAGGCTTTAAAATGTGCTGGTTGTTTAATGAGGACGTTAAAAATTACAGGATTTGTATTGCAGGGAGACCCTTTGCCCTCCGGTCGTGCGCAACTGTGATTTTCAATCAAATCCTAGCATGTTTCCAAATTTTTCAAACTGCTGTGAAATGTTTCTCTTAGGCTTTGCAACTCCGAAAATTTCCATCCTTGTTAATTTATCCTCACTTATTCCACCTCTGATAAGTATACTTGTAGCGCTTATTACGTAATATTTCACAAATGTACTTGACTCTCCGGCTTGTCACATCACAGAACGGGTCGGCAATGAATAGTATTTGCACGACTGCGCAAAAAGATAATTAACAACATTGATGAGAAAATGAGTTTTCAAGACAAAACATTACAGTTTTTGAAGATCATGAGGTCTAAAACAACATGCCACTGAACGTTCGTTGAAAAGAAATCGCGTGATTATTGGAAATGCACTGGAGTATTTGTATTAAAACTCATCTTCCAAGTGGCAAAGTTCATAAATTCTCGCTGATTCATGCACGTTCATGTTATGACGTAATCCCGTCTCCAGCTGAACAGTCACGGGTAAAACTTCTCTTTTATATACAGAACTGACAACTTTGTTTCCACAGTGAACTGCTGCATAGTCAAGACGAACTGAGGTGCGGGCACGTTTATTAGACTAGTCTGCTCGAGCCGACTGCAAACGTTAATAATATTTCGAGTATGTACGCTAATTTTTCCCTTCCTTGTGCTGATCTCACGCTTACCTGACGCGTGAGCTTAAACGGACGTGAAATAAGCATTAACACATGTGCTAAAATTAACAGGAGCTCGTATTTCGTCCTGGGCTTGCGTATGCCTTATTTTCTTGTTGTTGTTGTACGTGTGGGAACGTCGTAGAGATACGCTTGCGCTTATCGTACAAGTGGGAACCGGGCTTTAAAGTTTGGTACATTTTCGGAAATTCTCTGGAATGAAGTCATGTTGGTCGAAATTGATGTTGCCATGGTGAACAAATTTTGGCAAACCGCATTTTTGAAAATTGAGAACTTCACACAAACAATCAACTTTTCGGCAATATTTTTTGTCTCTAATTTACTTTGCTGTTTTTCTAGTGTTGAATGATCATCGCAGTTAAGTTTTACTGTTTGTAAATTAGTTTTAATCACACTGTCAGCTTGGATGTTTTCGGAGTTTTCTGAAGTCTTTGGGAAACCCAGGAATCCAATATGGCGGATAAGAGATGATCACCTTTTGGCACTCATGACGTCATCCCTTGCCATTTGGCGTCACTACACTACGTCAGTCATTACGTTCTTTTCTACACCAGGGAACACCAAAAGCCGTGAAAACACTCCTAAAACCTCTGCGCTTTCGCGTAAACACGACTTCACCTAGTGGCGTCCGTCCCCTCATCGATTGGTGCCCATAATTACCCGTTTCGCTTAGAAGGACCAACCATAGAAACATCAGCTTTTCGAATGTGATAAATAATTCATTTACCTCATCAACCCTCCAGTCGAAGAAGATAAAGACCGAAGATGTTACAAACAAAAGATATATCTTATTTAATACTACATCTGTTCACAAAGAACCATAAAACCTTTCCATTTGAACATCACGTTTTTCAGAAGTGATACGGTACAATACCCTCTAACTTATCGAGGCCGTGAAATGGGTCAAAAATCTTTCACGTTTAATTACCTAATAAATTGCAAACACAAATCTAAGTGTTCAGTAACTAAGACCTGGGAGAAGTACATTTCATTTCATTAATTTAAATTTAGAGACCGTAGTATAAAAATAATAAAAAGAGAGGGGTTTTCCTGCATATCCGGGGGGGGGGTACTCCCTATAATGGCCTATACGGGGAGGCTCCGCCCGAAAGGGGTACCTTTTTCACGCTTCAGGTATATGAAACGGCAGGGATTTCACGAGTCGAAGTATATGAAAGGGTAGGGAAATCTGTCATTTAGGTACTTAAAAGGGCCTTTCGATTCATTAAAATATTTCGAACACACATACCTTATAACTGTACAGGGTTTCCTTAGTAGGTTTGTGAAAGGGGTACTATTTTCCAATGGAAGGTATACGAAAGGGGTACCATTTGTCAATGGAAGGTATAGGAAAGGGGTATCTTTTCTGCCAAAAATGGTATATAAAAGGGTAAGGGGTCGGACCTCGGGGCGGAGCCTCCCCGTATTAAATTTGTTTTAGTACCCCCCCGGGCTGAATATACACGTACTTGCTTCGTGTTTGGACAAATCCATTTGTCCGACTGCGTCCGTTGAAACTGGCCAAAGTAATTATGTTTCTGTCGTCTTACGCCACTAAATAGAAAACCATTGTTATTATTTTATCATGACTAAAAAATTATTGAGTCAAAAGGGGCAGTACATAATTTGCCTCACTGAGTCCATTTCTCGAACACCGCTAACACTGTTATTCGTACGAAAGATACTACCGAACACGGATCGAATACGACAACGTAAAACGTGCGAGGCTATTCCGCCAAACTCCCAAATCTCACACCCCTGTCCAAAAAACGACGAAATATAATATAATTTAACAATCACTAAAAAGGCAAAAGAGCCAAAAAAGTACCCAGTCCTTGTGCGTTCTGTGTTAAATATCATAAAGGTAATTATAAATAATTCAATAAATCATGAGTGACGAACTTTATACCTAACTTTACACCTAATTAACAGAGCCCTGCAGTCTGTCTCCTATTAAAGTCTAACGAAAGATTTTAAGAGTCACCGGTCGAGAATAAGCCATCTCCCAGTTCAGTTCAGCCTCTTTTTCAAAGCGAGTATAAGTGCGAAGTCTAAACCTCGCTAAATAAAGCTAATTACCATAAGAGAACTCGCTTTGAAAAAGCTAACTTTATTTTAATGGCTAACTTGAACTCGGAAATGGCCTATTGCCGGTTTGAAGGTCTTGCGCTCATACTTTATTGTCTTTGAAGTCTCAAGGACGTTAACGTGATAGAAAAGATGCCTTCCTTTGCCTCAAACCAAGTCAGGCCCGGGTTTATGGTCTACACAATTACCCGAGCCAAGTTCTGTAAGAAGCATTTCAACGCCACACAGAAAGGTTCGCATTGGTATCGATTCTACTTCGCACAGTTTCCTTTCGAGTTGCTTTAAGCCTCGTCATCATGTCGAGTCTTGGTGCATTGTCTCCCTCTTATGAAAATTAGAATAAATTCACATATAAATAAAACTAATTAACCTCACAAAACTAAAGCACTAGTAGGACTCGACTGATTTAAAAGCATGGCCTAGCTGAATTACCCTGCGAGCATGCAGAAGCGAGGGACATCTGCCAATCGCACCCACTTTACCCGTTGAGCATGCGTAAAAATTCAAATGTAACCGAGCGCCAGTCCCACGTGACCAGCATCCGCCAAACTGAACAATTCGAGATTTTTGTGATCTTCCGGCTGAAAGACACGCCGTAGTTAAAAAGATAATTTCATCGTACACTCAAGATAGTTCATACTGTACTTTTCAAATGCCGTATGTTTTTGTACAAAAGAAAATTTCATAGCTTTCTGTTTTTCGATATACGGAGGAAAAACCATTGGGAACTCACAATCTCGAGGGCAAAGGTCGTAACTGCCACGCCGATGTAAATTCGGAAATACTGGTTATGCGGGCGACGAGTGATCATACGCAAACAAAGAAAAACCGGTTTGACCACTCGAAACCGGACTGACTCATCCCTGTCCTTAGATGAGCGGCAGATCAAAGAATCTCGAGGCCGCTGACAGATTTTTCTAGGAAGATCGAAGGACACTCTGCTCACGCCCACGGTAACGCTGAATTCGCAAATAGCTTCAATTCAGTCAGCATTACTGGAGCTCCTCGCCTGCATTTTCCATCCTCCCAAAAAGTCTGCGATGGCTTCCTTCTCTTCTGGCCTGGTTATCGGCATGTTCAGCGCATGTTCCAAAATGGCCAAGTGGCAAAACTCGTACTGTTCGACCGTCTGAATAGTCAGGGCTCGCTGAGTCCTAAACTGTTTAACCGTGTTAAACACCTCGCATTTGCCAATGTCCGCCAAACGGGCAACATTGACATCGATGGTGCAGAAAGTCCCAGTGCGACCAATCCCAGCACTACAGTGCACAATTATGGGAGGTCCCTTGGGATGCCCCGTCCATCTTGACCCCAGGGATTGCACGGCATCTGCTTGGGCCTCGCGAACAAGACCAACCACATGAAGACAGGATTCCGCCGAGGAAGGCACGCCAAAATCCGGCCACGAAGTCATTTGAAAGTGAATTATTCTCCGTGCTTTCCCGGACTATGGGAGATACAAATCGTCGAGAATAGGTCTTATTCACGATAGCCGCCATGATTGTTCTTAAATTGTCATGCAAATTAGCCATGTGCTGTGCCAGGGGACAAACACTAGAAAACCAGCAAATTCTGGAAAATCGACCTGTCGCAGTGTTTAAGTAACATTGCCAAAAGCTCTCTTAAACATTGAAAATTAAATACCCATCATCAAAATTTAATCATTTTGACTTCCCTTCAATAGTTTCACTTCTTCACTGCTTCATCTGTGATTTTTTGTGCAAAAACATCAAACTAACTCGTGTAATCGTCCTAGTTTACTGCTAAGGCTGTAAACATGCAATGAACATTAAAAATCATCTTAAGATATAAAATATCCGTTAAAATCTCTCGACCTTAAGTTGTTTGCCCCCTGAGAAATGCCTAGTTCAATTTGCATAATATTTTATAAAATAGGGAGTTTAAGATCTACGACGCGACGGCGGCGACAACGTCGCGAAATTTGCATATTTAATGAACAAAAACAAAAGCTTTGCACGCCCTTCACGTGCTTTTTCTATTTCTGTACATTTCTTTCCCGTTCTCGGCAAATCTGCGACGTGAAATGACCATTTCTCAAGCTTTACAGAGAACGTGAACACAGAGCCGCGAATTTAAATTTTCTTTTCTCGCTTTGACACTGCACCTCTAAATTCAGTTCCTGCGTTATCCCGCTAGCTTTCAAAAGTTAAACAAACTGACAAAATGACGAGAGAGATTGAAAAACTTGAACTTGCAATTTTGAGCGACGTTTTTCGCTACCGTCGCGTCGTAGATCTTAAACTCCCTAAATTAACAATGCCAACACAAAGTTGTCGTGAATAAGGTCTATTGCTTTACATTTGCTTGCTAATACATTTATGTTAAGGGGAACGCAACTTTTCTTGCATAGATTTGGTCTTGCGTCCCACACTCTAATTCCGCTTTCGTTCACCGGAAAAAACACTGGCGTCACGACCACCATTCGATTTCGGGTTCATCACAAGAATGATTTATGCGCATGCTCTTCCTTGTATTTAACATTCCCAAATTTATCCTGGTAAGTGAGAACGGGAGGTGAAAACGTTATTGAAACGTTTACCAATTATTTCCTTGTTAAATGATAGAGAAGATACGAAATATCATATATTAAACAGCACATAGCACTCATTTTGAAGTTAGAATAATCAATGATCACAGTTGAGAGGGAAACTTGAGCTGTTGCAAAATACATTCCTTTGTTAGTTGACATACCTTTCTGTGTTTTATCCAAAATGTTCTTTCTACGTGATCCTCAAACTCCAAGGTCTCTTGGTGTGTCACTTCCACGGTTGCAAACGGTTGTGTTTCACCGCTTTCTGGCCAGTACTGAATGCATTTCATGCGACTTCTTTCCATGCACCTTAAAGCACAGAAACGAATTAAAAAGTGCAGCAAATTAACGCTCAAAGAGACGTTTAACAACCGCTCTAAAAGCGTACTTTTGCGCATTATTCCGATGCACTTCACAGCATTGTATGAGGTAAGAGAGGTATACTCGGAAAAAATCCGAGTTCTCCTCACAGAAGTCCAACCTATTACCTTCGGATTACTAGTTCGGGTGCTCTACCGATGAGCTATGACCTTCCGATTACTAGTTCGGATGCTCCACCAATGAGCTATGACCTTCCGATTACTAGTTCGGATGCTCTACCGATGAGCTATGACTTTCGGATTACTAGTTCGGATGCTCTACTGATGAGCTATGACCTTCCGATCACTAGTTCGGGTGCTCTACCACTCAGCTACAGGAGACTCGTGGGAGCTGGGCCATTCAACTAGGGTCATGTGGGGCAAACATCCCGCATACTGCTAGGAATTGAATGTCGACGCGTGATGGAAATGTGGTTGATAGAAATGAGATGCTAAGTGTTCAGCCCTGGTAAATAGTGAGAATGATGTTTTTCTAGGGGTTGAGGCAAGCATACTCGACGCTTTTCAGGGGGGGTTCTGGTGCCACTTTGTCCGCGCTTGTTTTAGAGCCAGCCCGTCACCAGTTTTGTTACGGACAGTGTCGTTGCAACAAAATGTCCCTCTTTTTCTGTCAGTTCCTGTCGGCTGTCGGTGTTTTGGAAAATGATAGTCGTCACATTTTGAGGTCATGTCGCCTCTCGGTAAAACTCCTTGGAAGGCCTCATACTCGGAAAGGAGCTTGGCCAGTCTCCTTGTGGCCTAAATAGCAGTCCTGAAGAAAATTTACAGACATCCCCACTCCTTTCTCCCGAGCGCTGGTCCGGCACTGCCCAAGACCTGTCGCGTTCCAACGCAGAGTCGAGTGAAGTGTTTTCAGTCAGGACTCGAAGTTTCTCGTGCTTATCCAAGGAAATTCTTTAAGCCTGATTTTCACTAGCGACGCAGGCCGCACAGGCGAAAGCACAGGAGGTTCGCGTCAAGTGAAAACGAACTGTAACTGCAAGCACAGGCACAAACACAGTACAAAGGGACGAAGGATTCACTAGTTTCAGGCTCTTTTTACAAGCGGGCGCTGCCAGTGTAGTCTGGAAAAAGGGTTTTTCAATCGCTGAACATAAGAGTTTGTGTTGTGCTTACGCTTGCTTACGCTTGCTTACGCTGTGCTTCGTTTTCACATTTTCACACAACGCCAGCGAACGAAAGCATAACTGCAAGCAAAAGCTTGCTTTTCACGGCAAAATAACCGCTCTTGTGCTTGCGTATCTAGTGAAAACCTGGTTTTACTGTTACATCCGCAAACAGTTAGACGGCAACTTCTCTTAAATTGTGCTACGGCTCCTGCCAGGCCTTCCCCGCCTGGCCAGAAATCGAACCCCATTCTTCCGCTCGGAAGTCTGGCATCAGTCGTCCGAGGCGGTTTGATCATAAGGATGAGTAGAAAAAGGGGACGGCTATTCATAGAGTTATTTTTATGGAGTTACTTTTATAGAGTTAGAGTTAAGCCTCCAAAATCCTGAATTCATGATTTTGGAAGGGTTAGCTTAAAGTTTAGTGATT
>BLFK01000980.1:154200-155916 GCA_014634185.1 Astreopora myriophthalma | reverse complement strand
AGAATCGAGTTAAGTGTCTTCAGTCGGGACTCGAAGTTTCTCGTGCTTATCCGCGAAAATTCTTTAAGCCTGATTTTCACTAGCGACGCAGGCCGCACAGGCGGTTCATGTCAAGTGAAAACGAACTGTAACTGCAAGCACAGGCACAAACACAGTACGCAGGGACGAGGGATTCATGCTCTTTTTACAAGCGGGCGCTGCCAGTGTAGTCTGGAAAAAGGGTTTTTCAATCGCTGAACATAAGAGTTTGTGTTGTGCTTACGCTTGCTTACGCTTGCTTACGCTGTGCTTCGTTTTCACATTTTCACACAACGCCAGCGAACGAAAGCATAACTGCAAGCAAAAGCTTGCTTTTCACGGCAAAATAACCGCTCTTGTGCTTGCGTATCTAGTGAAAACCTGGTTTTACTGTTACATTCGCAAACAGTTAGACGGCAACTTCTCTTAAATTGTGCTACGGCTCCTGCCAGGCCTTCCCCGCCTGGCCAGAAATCGAACCCCATTCTTCCGCTCGGAAGTCTGGCATCAGTCGTCCGAGGCGGTTTGATCATAAGGATGAGTAGAAAAAGGGGACGGCTATTCATAGAGTTATTTTTATGGAGTTACTTTTATAGAGTTAGAGTTAAGCCTCCAAAATCCTGAATTCATGATTTTGGAAGGGTTAGCTTAAAGTTTAGTGATTAGGTCTAAACCATGATTTAAGAGTCAAGTCGGTTCATTTCATTTTGGCTTTCCAGAATGTTGAATTCAGGATTTTGGCAGTCGTTAACTCTAACTCTAAGTCATAACTCTACTGAAATAACTCTATTGCTAGTCGATCTCGGAGAAAAAAAACTCTGCCAATTATATCTAGAATACACATTCAACAAGCGATGACATTTGTTTACCTTGTTACCATCACAATGACATAAACCTGTTGCTCCCAGACCATTTGCCAGAAGTCGCTTTGAGTTTGGGACAGTGGTCCTGTAGAACATGAACAGTGGTAAACAACGAACTTCGGTTGGTAAGTTAATCACTTCAGTGCTCAATGGAACCTCTATAAGATCTCAGCGTTTGTGCGTCCACATGTTATGGTCCGGGACACCAGTACAGGAGTAGACCAGGCTATTTTAGGTTTTTGAAATTCCCGCGAAAAGTGACTGCCATGGTTGCAAACACTCTCCTCCATGCAAAAAATACATGGCATAAATAATGAGCTGTCAATCGCTGCCATGCTAGGCCATTTGATTGGATGAACGTGCCTGCCTATGTTTTTTAGCGCGCGAAATGTCGTTCCAAAAGTAGCTCGTCTACTCCTATGTTGGCGTACGAACCCAATGGTGCACATGTCCAGTCAGCATACAGGTTGTGTTTCGTAGAACGCATCCTAATCTGTGGGTACCCTATCGTGGATTGGGAAACCTGTGGGTTGGCGCTAAAATTCCTTTCGTTGGAGCACCTTTTCAGCGCCTCAAAAGTTGGGAATTTGATAGTATTTTTTTCGTTACATGACATGCCCCATCTTACCAAAGTAAAGTGGTCCCGCTTGCATCCGTGAGTTCATATTTCAATTTTTTGCCATCTTAACGCATTCCCACAGAACGCTTTATTTGAGCTTGACGGAAGTTCACGTTGCTGGTGGACATGTTAATTTCCGCCGAGCGTGACCTCGTGGCATGTTTTGTCGAAGAATGTAATACTGCTAGAAATACCGCGGAGTTTCAACCACCCGCA
>BLFK01000980.1:141700-149200 GCA_014634185.1 Astreopora myriophthalma | reverse complement strand
TCAATGAGCTCTCACCTAATACATAAAAGGTAGAGTAGGTGATGAACTTGATGAGCGCTGAAGGGGATTGCATTGCAAAAAAACTCAATTTGAATGATTATTTTGGTAGCTTGAGACTTAATTACCTTTGGAGACACTCATCTAACTGGAACACTATTCCCTGAATGACCGTCTTGTGACTTGTTGCGGCTGGAAAATGATCTCGTGCTGTAAAGACTGCAATGGCTGCCCCACCTGGGTCTCGTGCATTCTAAAAAGACCAACAACAGAACAACCTTTATGTATATAAATATTTCAGGTAAAAATTACATCAACTAAAAATATTTTAGCCCAGTTTGATTTGATATTTCCTTTGTCTGGCATTCATTATTGGAATTGGTCCATTCCCCAATTTGAGTCTATGACACCGTGTTTTTATACACCAAACAATTTTAAAATTACATTCCCCTCAGAAAGTTTAGTTCTGGTCTGCGTAAGTGGCTATTCCCAACCCAAAGTGTAATGTACAATTGCAGAGCTCCGTGCAAAAATGCCATTAGTAACTTTTCAGGGTTTTCATTAAGAAACATAGTAGCAGGAGAATAGTGTAAAGTAACAGGAGATGGTGAGAGAGCGAGCGAAGCTCAGTCCCCTCTAGGGGGCCATGCCATCAAAATTTAGCCTGAGAATTCTGCATAGTAGGCGGAGAATTCTCCGATCTCCGATGCCTAATGAACACCCTGCTTTTGCACAGTTTCTAGGTCACTTCACAAAATCACAGCCAATTCCATCAATTGAAATCAACTGCACTTGGTGCCTACTGCCCCCAGATACTGGGTGGTTACCACAGCAAAATATCTGGTTCTTACCGATATTTTTTTAACAAGCCAGACTGGACTCATTTTTTCTGTAGTGTAAATGGGAATTTAAAGAAGTTGCAATTTTGTGAATTCATGCTTTTCAAGTTACATAATTCACACTTTGAATAAACATGGTATGGAACGTAACTAAATGAGCATATAAATAGGGACAGCATGTCAAAGCTTGCTTGCCAAATATCTACTCAAGCTTAAAGTGCCCCTATCTGTTGGTCGACCACAGTCGAGATGTTCTCTACAAGTGAGCGCCATATTTCCCTGTGGTTCATCAGGTTTGGGATATCTTCAACCGACTGCTGCAAGTCTCTAGCTATGATGTTCATGTAGTTAAAAGGGTGCCTCCCTCTGTTTGAACATGTACATGCACGGGAGTCTCCAAGATATCGCCTCAGCAACTGGTTGATTTCGGGGTCGAATGTAGTGACCTGCACAATGTGCCCTTCACTGTGCAATGATGGTAGATATTGGAGGAATGTCCCCGTAGTTTTGTTCCCTGGTTTGGTGGTCTCGCCAGGAGATGTTTTGGACTCTCATAAGTGGCCTGGTGTAGGTGCTATCAAGACGTTCTTGCAGGTGTCAACTCATGGTCCAGGTCTCTGCACCATATAACAGAATGCTTTCTACGCTAGCTATGACGAAGGCCAATTTAGTGGAACTGAATATTCCAGACTGCCAGATGTGATGCAGCTTATTGCAGGCATTCCAGGCCTGGCCCTTGCGTGCCTTAGTGAAGTCCTTCTTACTGTCAGAGACATACGATCCGAAGTATTTGCAATCACCAGCCTCTTTCATTAGAGTGCCATCGTTGGTTTGGATAGATTGATGAACTTCATTCTCGTTGGTGGTCATAAACTCAGTCTTCTTTGCATTGAGGAAGAGCCCGACATTAGCTGCTGCTTCCTCTAGGCATGATAGTAAGTCCTGAATGTCTTGTAGATGGTCAGCAGTGAGCGCAAGATCATCTGCGTAATCAAGATCTGTAAGATGTCTACCTTTGAGCCGACGTGACTGATTAGGTTTGATGGTAAGGCCTTTGGTGTTCATACAGTCTAGTGATTGCCTAAGGATGTAGTCTACAATGATCACAAAGAGGTACGGGGCAAGGGTGACACCTTGAAGGATTCCAGCTGTGGTGAGGAACTCTTTCGTCAGGCCATCCGCACTATCCACAAAAGTTGAGGGTTTGTGGTACATGATGGCAATGGCTTTGACAATCTCATCTGGAATGCCATAGTTGTGAAGTATGCACAACATAACTTTTCTATCAACACTGTCGAAGGCCTTGGCAAAGTCCATGAATACGAAGAAGGCTTTTAAGCCCCCAATTTTTTTCGATTTATTTTAAAAAAGAATACATAATTTGGTGAAGATTAAAAAAAAAAGAATAAATCCATCAAATCCTTGCAACTCTATGATGGTTTGAAGTTGTGATGTCCTGGTTCACGGCTGTGTGAAAGGAGGTCAGAAACCTAATGTATTTGTGACGTATGTATGAATGCATTTTACTGCAATTCGCAGCAACACACATATCAGGCATATTTTACACGAGCTTTTCCTCCTCTCTTTCCTATGTCAGCATCTTTGTGCAAATATCACTTCCCCTGCTGACATTACAAACCAAACTCTACCCAATCTCCTTCAAACTCGATGGTGAACCAATGGGGTGCATTTTTTTTCAGAGTTTTGAAAATTCACAGAAAATCGAGGAAAAAACAACTGCAATTTTTTCACCGATGTGATCTGAAACAAAATTTTTTGATGGTTAAAAAACAAATTTAGGGCTTAGGGGCACTTTAAAGGGATTTTACAGAGCAACATTCCCCACCTTAATCAACGGGGATAAGTTATAAAGACAGCTTGACTCCCTCGTGATAATTATATGTGAATATTTAAATTCCTACATGTATATTTAAACCACACAAGTTAAATTTCAAGACCATACAACATCATATTTTGCCTCTTCTTCTCCTCGATATTTCACTTTCAATGTGCCACACAAGTTAAGTTAAGTAAACAAAACTGGCAGACATTTGGTCCATGGCCAAGCCAGTGAGAGGCACAGATCTATTCCTGAGATGGCATCACAAACTGCTTTGCATTCTGGTTTTCAAAGAACTTTTTCATTGGAAAACAGTTGTTGTTTTTTCTTCTTCATTTCAGGAATAGACCCATGCCTCACTAGCTTACCAGCTCTCAGCCCTGGATCAAATGAATGGCAGTTACGCGAAGTTTTATGGCATGTTAAAAGCAGAAATTTGAGGAAAAAAGGCAAAATTTCTCTCTTATTGCTGGGGGGATCTTGAAAGTTGACTTTTGAAAAAGAACATGTTTAGGTTAAGCTGCACTAATTAACTTGATCAGATTCAAGTTATGAAAAAAATAAAAAAATAAAACAAGCTTCTCACCAAAATTGTAAACTTTCCACCTAGTAACTCAGATCTTAATGGTTCATCATAAGGCGCCATTTCTTGTAAATAATATAACTTTCGTTCACACTGTAAAAAAAAAACATATCATTAATTAAAGACAATGATCACCAGAGGTGATCCACAAGTAGAAGATACACAAAATTTTGTGATAGATCCACAGATGCAAGTAAAATATTGGAGCAATCCTCTCTCACAAATCCCCTAAGGGAGACACTTACAAAGCTTTAAGTTAATAGCGAACAAAATTAATCATAACAAAATGAACAATTACCATCAAGCTTCCTTTGGATCGCATGATATTAACGATGAGCTACAAACTGAACAAACCAATTCAGAGAAAAACCTTGAGAAAGGATTTGGGTGCTGGAGTTCAAAATTGTGATATTGCAAATTACAAAATGAAATACTCTCTTCAATGAGGAGGTACCTATATCATACTGCTAAAATTAGAAAATCTAACTAATGCCATTTTTTCTTTTTACCAAATTGGATGAAACAAAACAACATTTGAACCAATAGCGGCCAATACCCTGTCAGCTATGTATCTCTACTCAGCTATACTGGAAAGGATTTTAGCCATGCCAAGACAAACAGGAAGTGCTGCACCTCCCAATTGTGACGGAAGCGGGGTAGTTGGTGGTCGAAATTCACCATATAAAGTGTTCATCTTCTCTCAGGATCAACATCTTCCTCTTTTATAGAAATTGCCAGATAATGCCTTTCGGAATTAGCCGCTTAACACAGTGGTTTATATTGAGGAACAAGTTCAATAAAATCAGTTTAGATTACCTTAGGCTTACACCGCAACATACCCACCTACCGCCTCATAAAAATGATTTTCTCTTCCTTAACTGAAATGAATTTAAGCTTACAACTTAAGTTTATTTCTTAAATTCGTTTCCACAGAACACTACCATTCATTTATTTTCAATTTTCGTCTGTTTTTACAACTCTGTGGTGAGCAATCTTTGCTGACTTAAGTCCACAGAACAGTTTTTGAGCAACAGCTGATCGCGGATGACCGCAACTCAAGATAACGCGAAATTCTTTACAAGGTCGGAGAAATTATTTTCACGCAGACTTCGCGAACGGTACAGTTTCTTCCAGTTCAGCTCCTGGTGCGTGGAGTCCGAACAAAAAAAATAGCTACAGTATTTCACTCACCTGATATTGTTTATACAGATTAATAGCTCGTTCAGCATTAAATTTTCTGGCCATTAAAAACATCAAAGCGGTGGAATTGCCGACAGGACTGAGAGCATTTCCCTGCCGATCTTTGTTTACTTCTGCCAAGAAAACTGCGATCGCCTGCGAGAGACGACGAGAAAAACAACTCACCTTGTTGCATGATTGAATGTTTTGGAAGGATTAAGGCATATCGGCCTGCGTACAATACCTACCTCCAGTTCTTGGTCTGATCGCACGATTACCCCGGCTTCCGCCGCCATCTTTCCGGAATTTGTATGTTTGGCAAGAAAAACCCGCTGGCCTCATGCGAATGACCGCGTCACGAACGCGTGCAACGGAAGGGCGGAAGTTGGGGGGGGGGGGTGCACTTTGCAATTGCGAAAAAAAATCCGAGAAAAGCTCAAATTGTACAGCAATTGCCCAGAAAAACCGGACCAGGTAGCCGGAAAATCCTTCACCATCTTACGAATCTTCCTTTGCGCGGTTTCGCGGCTCGAAAACGGAATAATTTGATGGAAAGGGCAATAGACTCAGTGACGGTTTAAGCCGCCATCTTGACGAATAGGCAGTACCCGTCAAGTGATAGGGTCTATTATTTTGTCCGGTTTACCGGCATATTTCCGAAAATCGCTTACCACTATACAACAATCACCCCAACCGGAATTTCTCAATAACTGTTAAGCACCCGAGGTCTCAAAAGGTCCCATATAGAAGACACAAAGACAAAATCTTTCAAACATAAACCAGTCAAAATCTAAGGTTAAGTTGAGCAGAATTGAGTTGCAAGTACGAAAGGGATCTGTCACGTACAGTGCGAGGTCCAACATTTCTCTCCCTCACTGCTTATCGGGTAAGTATCTCAAAGCTGGCAAAGGACCAACACCCTGGGCTAGCATAAGTGATCAGCGGGCCGAAATCTCGGAACTAGGGAGGTTGTTTTTGAGCGACGTACGTCAACCGGAAGTGAACGTTTCGTATTCTTCGGCAGTGGTTTCACTCAAATTTTCTGGCAGATCGTCTTTATAAAGAGTAAAGACGCTGAGAAGTGCAAACCTGGAATTGTCAAGGCAGTTTGAAACGAAAACGCTTCATTTCCGGTTGACGCACGTCGCTGAAAAATGCCTTTGCCTAAGCTCCCTGTTATAGTGACAGTACGACCCTCAGGCTTAAATGTTCAGAGGTACCGCTACTGGTTAACTTCTCTTTTAGGCATTTGGTCTGCACATGCACAGCTGCCCTGGCCCCAATACTTACCACAAAGGAGTTAAATAATTGGTACAAATAATAATTTGAGGATATTTTTACATGACAAGTAATTCAAAGATCAAAGTTAAAATAACTTTTTTAAAACTAAAAGTAACCTTAAAATTTCCAGTGTATACATGCACTGTCATAATTAATAATCTAGTGGCAATTTAATGATATGGAGTTTCGAAACTTTTCTTAGGGACTTCAGTGAGAAGTTCGAACTCACCTTCAGGGGCATCAGAGGCCAGGCACTAACAAAGCATTCTGCCATACATGCCAATGTTCTCTTTGAAAAGGTAATACACAGTTCTACAGTGGTGTGCCGGGTAAAATGGTCTTTGGACATTAGCAGTCCAAAAATAGTGCTCCCCAAGACATCAATTTTTCTTATTATCTCACAATCAATGCATTTTGGGTGCCTTCATGAACACAACAGTTTAAAACACAACGCAAATATTTGGAGGGTAGGTGCCGTAAAGGTAGCAAGGGAGGAGACAGCACTCTCCTCAGCAGCAAGGAGGTCACCATGGCAACCGAGCCACAGTCCACCTCCCAGGCACCTGTCAACACATCACTGAGAGCAAACCAGTGTGTGGAGTCAAGAGAAGATAATGGGACAGAGAGGGAAACACCAGGACTAGCCTTTGGGATATGTGAATTTCAATAAAGTTATTTTTAGTGACAAAGTCTGTTTCCCGAGACGTCCGCAAAAACTGATTTATGGCTCTCGTGCCTTTAATGCGGTATGTTTTGGATCATATACCACATTTCTGCTTCAATAAGCATAAATCTGAACCATTTGATGATTTTACAATTTTAAATATTAAGTCAGAATTAAGGTTTGCGGACTTCTCTGCAAACCGACTTCCGGTGTCCATAAATAACTTAAGTGTTATTCACATATCCCGGCAAACACCATAAGACTCCCTCTCTGTCCCATTATCTTCTCTTGGTGGAGTATATATACTTACCCCAAAATATGGGAGGGAGGGAGGGAGGGTAAAGAAGCAAGCAAGCGAAAAGGCAACTCAAGCCAAAGCACATGGCAATGCCCCTGCAAACCTCCCTGGAACCCCCCAAGTATCCCAGGCGACACCACTGCATTGGCTTGGTTTTAACTTTGCCTAAATTATATTTAGCCTCATTCAATACTTTGAAATGCTAAAATATAACTAAACATATCTACAGAACTTTTCTTTATTGACCAAAGGGCTAAAAAAAAGTCATGAATAATGCAAAACACCAAAACATCACCAGAAGCAATCCAGACAAAATGGGGTTTATTAACAATATTAGTGCTGAGCTTGTTGTTTCCTCATTGCAGTGATAACACTTTGCATTTCTTCACGCTTCTTCTTTCCACGGACGTGAGTGCCAAGCTTAAAATCAAACATACAACAAAATAAATAGGCTCAATGAGAGGTGATTGTTGGAACATACTGTCAAGAGTAGACTTTTCCAGGTAAGAGGCAAGAGAACCACTGGTATCGACTCCAGCTGGACTATTTCAGATTCTGTGAGGGCATGCCACCTCTTAAAACGTATCTAAGATTCTGGAGCAGCTTGGCAAGGTCACAGTTTTAGTGCAATTTCATTATTTTTGTCAAATGGGACTGTCCATGACATGCTTTAGTAGAACAAGTGGTCAGTCCCAAGGAAAAAGCTACCCAGAATGGCGATGGGGATACACAGATACATGGTGCACCTAAAGTCATGGACATTTGGTTTGATGCCTGCATCATGAAGTAAAATTGTCTAAGACAATTTATCAACTGCTG
>BLFK01000980.1:121947-141690 GCA_014634185.1 Astreopora myriophthalma | reverse complement strand
CCCCCCCCAACAGTGCACGACAAATGCCACTATAATTTGTTTGGTGTGTGCTGCATTTTAATATAGGGCAAAAATAGTGATGCAAAGGAATTCACATAAGAGATTTCTAAGACCAATTTCTCACCCTCTTTTTGACAAACTTCAAAGCTCTTTTGTCCTTTCCAATTCTGAGCAATTCCATGCAACGTTTCTCGTATGGAGCAAACCCAACGACTTCACGTACAAGATCACGAATAAATTTCACTCTCTTGTTACTTGCCTACAAAATAATACATGATATGACTTTTCTAAAACAAAATTGTATGGTTTTGGTATAAACTGCCATTACCATTCTTATCAGAGAACACCGCTACTTCTTGCATACGAGGATATTTCACACCACCCAGGATGTCATTCATATAGTATCTCAGGAAAAGTGCAGTTCATACACTGAGCCAGTGCTCCAGGCTGTGACCATTTTGGTTGCCATGGCGAGTAGAAAAAAAAAAGACAGCAACCAAGATTGGGGTGAAAAGTTGCCAAACTTGCAACCTGGGTTTGGTAGTCATTTGCTAAGCCTCAATGTTTTTATGACCTTTACAAAGTTGAAGTGAGATAAACATTTGCACAAAATATTAAGGAAAGATTTCCGTACAGGTCCCTACATTGATTATACATGCATATTCCTATTAACCCTCTTCCAAAATGACTATCAGACTATCTGGAACAGAGGATGTTTTGTAAAAGTGCTTTTAATGCAGATTTTTTTACTCTTCTGGGAATAACAAGACAATTGGTAACATTTGCCCGACAATAGAAGCTACTCAATGCATTCTGGTCTTGGTAGTAAAATGACACCATCATGCAAATGACTTATTGAATGACCTGACTGGGAAGATGAGGGTGACTCCATGCATAGTGAAAGCAATAAAAAGTACAAGCCTCCATTACGGCTACACTGGACGACTACTAGATATTGAAAGCAAGCAAACCATGCTTGAATATCAAAGAAACTTTAAACTGGATGAAATGATACAGGAAATGAATCATATATTGAACTGCAGATATGAAATCAAATGACGCTATGATCATCGCAGTTATGGACACAATTTTACCAATTGCATAGAGAAGCCTGAAAAAATTCAGGACTTAAACGGGGTTTGAACCAGTGACTTCACGATGCTGGTGCAACGCTCAAACCAATCGAGCTCCAAAGCCACTGATGTTAGGAGCTGGTCATTTGTGGGTTCAAATGTTTCCGTGATGATTGAATGAACGGATGAAAATATATATGAAATGAATCATATATTGAACTTCGGATATGAAATGAAATGAAGCTGTTCAAACCCCGTTGAAGTGAAGTCCTGATTTTTTTCAGGCTTCTCTGAGCAATTGCTAAAATTGAGTCCATAACTGCAGGATCATAGCTTCATTTGAAACGTTTAAACTATAATCATATGCATCTTACCCCTTTTCTTCTGGATGGTCTAGGCTTCTGGACAGTTTTCGTGGTTTTGTGACCTTTATGAAGGCCCACGGCCATTTCAAGGTTGCGAGCCATTTTTGTTTCCTGAGAAAACCATATGCACAAAATGCAGCCGTTAGTAACTAATACATGATTTCATAGCTTGAAAGGTTTTCAGATCACGCTACGATCGATGCAATAACACTACACCAACTTTAATGCTTTAACACAAGAAATACATTTATGAATCGTCGAAATTCGGAGAAATTACCATTCAAACAGATAAAGAAGACATTTTTAAATAACCAGTACCTTAAGAATTTGAAATACACTAAGGGATGGTAAAGATATTGGACGACAAAGTACCTTGTTTCCACAACACAACTACTGCCGAAATACAGGAGGCAGGAGAGGAAGAGCAAGCAATCAAGAAAACATGAAATCAGCGGTTGTACTGAATGAAGGATGCGTCAGGCTACGTTTTCTGTATATTCCCGAGAGAGGTCTGAAGCCGAATTCAAAACGTGGCAACGAAGGTATAGCAATATTCCACTTGTTTGGTTCATTTTTTTATAATGGAGTCGTCTTTTCAGAAGGCTGCGGAAATAAGCAAGCAACACCCTAAACCTGACCTGAAGTTCTCATATGGGACGGCTGGGTTCCGCATGCGAGCTGACAATCTCGACTCTGTCATGTTCCGAATGGGACTTCTGGCAGTTGTTCGCTCCAAGGCCAAAGGCGGAAAAGTTATCGGTGTGGTCGTCACAGCGTCGCATAACCCGGTTCACGATAATGGCGTCAAGCTAGTTGATCCCTTTGGTGAAATGTTGGAGCCCTTGTGGGAGAAGCATGCATCGGATCTGGCAAACGCCGAAGACATCGTCGACGTCCTGAAGGGGGTCGTGACGGAATACGTTATCGATTGGGGTGTCCCTGCCAAAGTGTTCATCGCCCGAGACACGAGGCCCAGTGGGGTGGAGTTCGTTAAAGCTTTGGCTCATGGAGTGGAAGCTTTGGGTGGATCATATCACGACTATGGTAAGAGCTCAGCAGATTATTTTAATATGTCAAACAAGGGGCCACACGTAGTCATTTTACTTCGGCCAATTTCCGGTTCAAAGTTCACTAGCTGATAATAGCAAAGGTTGAGAGCGACGTACGTCAACCGTGAGAAAACGTTTCGTATTCTTGGGCAGTGGTTTCTCCCACACTTTCTAGCAAATCGTCTCTTTAAGAGTAAAGACATTGATCAGTACAAATGTGGTAGCATCAAGGCAGTCTGAAAGGGAAAACGCCTTACTTCCGGTTGAAGTACATAGCCCTAAAATGCCTTTGCTTGTGTCTCCGTGTGTATGTGTGTGCAATGGCTTTTCTTTGACTGCAGTTTTTTGAAATGGTGTCCCTTAAACAAATGTTCATGCACAAACAAACACTTGCTCTTCGTAAAACACAAGTATTTGTCTTTTCAGGTGTTCTTGCCACACCACAGTTGCACTATATGGTAAGATGCCACAACACTGCAGGGGAATACGGTGAAGGTTCTGAAGAGGGCTACTACAAGAAATTGTCAAATGCTTTTCTGGATCTAAGGTCCCTGTCTGGGAAAACTGGTGTGCCTGTGGTCAAACTGGATGGTGCAAATGGAGTGGGAGCTCTTAAAATTAAGAAGCTTGCCAAATACCTGCAAGGAACTTTGTCAATTCAAGTTTGCAATGATGGCTCGAGTGGAAAGCTTAATGAAAAGTGTGGTGCAGATTATGTTAAGCTTTACCAGTGTCCCCCAGATGGAATGGATGCCAACCCTGGTGACCGATGCGTGACATTTGATGGTGATGCTGACAGAGTCTTGTATTTTTATTGCGATGAAGATCGCAAGTTCCATTTGCTTGATGGCGATAGAATTGCAACACTTATGGTAGGATACCTGAAGGAAAAACTTGACAAAACAGAAGTCACTCTTGAAAGAGGTTTAGGAATTGTGCAGACTGCTTATGCTAATGGGAATTCCACATCATATGCTGAAAAGACACTTGGTGTCCCTGTCGCATGCACAAAGACAGGAGTGAAACATGTCCATCATAAAGCTGAGGAATTCGACATTGGTGTGTACTTTGAAGCAAATGGCCATGGAACAGCTTTATTTAGAGATGATGTTGTGACCAAGATGAATGCTGTCATAGAAACAGAAGATGCCAGCTCCGAGAAGAGCAAGGCTGCAAAGCAGGTTTTAAGCTTGATAGATCTCATTAACCAAACTGTAGGCGATGCTTCAAGTGACATGCTTGTGGTTGAAAGCATCCTCCATGAAAAAGGTTGGAGTTTGGTGGACTGGAGTGCGGCTTACACTGACCTCCCCAATAGGCAGAGGAAAGTAACGATCAAGGACCGCAACGTGATCAAGACAGCAGACGCAGAGAGAAAGGTCACATCTCCAGAAGGACTTCAGCAGGAAATTGATGGGCTTGTTTCCGGCTATACAAGTGCAAGATCCTTTGTGCGGCCATCAGGTACTGAGGACGTGGTCCGTGTTTATGCAGAGGCAGACTCACGACAAGCTGCTGATTCACTGGCGCTAGCTGTGTCCCAAAAAGTTTATGATTTAGCTGGTGGAGTTGGGGATAGACCGTAATGCTCAAACAACATCAAAAGAACTTGAAACTCTTTTGTCAATTTAATTTTTTTTTGTTACATTCTGTAATGCAATGATGGATACACTCAGTGTTTGCTGAGAGATGAGCCTAAGCATGAGCCTTTTTTTTATATTTTTTATTTTTATCAGTAAGGGTTAATCAACTTGATGTTTTTTTAAACATATTTGAAAGCAGTTTACTGACTGTTAATTAATGAAGATGTTTGAAGCTGCTTATATTAGCAAAAAAACAAACAAACCACAACATACGACAATCACCACAAAAATAAATGACAAATCCAAAATTTTGACTGTATTTAATTGCTGATTTGGAACAAATTGTACATTAGCTTTAGGCCATTGTTTACAATAATATTATTCATTTATTTGTGGCTTATTCTGGAGCTTAATGAGTGTATAGTTTGAAGTGGTCTGAAGAGAGGCAGACAAAATAAAATACACCAATACCACAAATCTTCTGCAGAACACTAATTCATATTTACTGCACCTTTCAAAAACATGCAGACTCTAGACTTAAAAATCTAATTAACGTCTTCATTTTTCACGGCTGTCAGTCCTGTTCACGGTGACAGTTGACCAACTGTTTAAAACAGAAACCGACTGTGGATGCCAATCAAAAGGTGCCATATGGTCTTTAAAGACTAAGACAGGCTATAAGAGGGATGGCTCCTCCCCCTGTTTCAGCTCAAGTAAGCTAACAAAACAAAATGGCGACCAATGGTCACGATAACAGAAACACCGATATGGTAGGAAGTGTGACTTAAGGTGTTGCTAAATGTTCAGTAAATGCATGGAAGACATAATTTACCGATTTTTGTTGTCTTGCGCATGATTTCCTACCATGTATCGAACTGGAAGGGCAGTTATGACCGAAAAAATGCGAATGCATCGACGGTTGATGGACAATGGATTTGCAGGTACTTAAGGTACCGCTCCCTTTATAGCGCGTCTTCGTGTTTAATCTGCTCTGCTAATGTGAAAAACCAAACTTTGAACTTGAGAGTGCATGTTTTTGAGAAGCGAAATAACAACAATTGAAGAGGCTCTTGGAAAAACTTGCAAAGTGACACTTCTGGTAGGTTTTAATTTTTTGCCCAAAAGTAGCTGACTTTTTGCAAGTGGTCTAGAATTGAATCCAAGAACATTGCCCTATAATTTTTTTGGCTGGTTTGCTCTTGATATTCCAGAATTATCATATGCAAACAATATTAGACACGACAGAACCATCAATGGAATTAATGTGGACAATGAGGAACTCAAACTATTATTATTTTTGCCAATGATTTAACTGCTTTTTTAGCAAGCTCAGAATCTTTCCATCGCCTTTCAGTTGTGCCAAGAAGGTTCAGTGAGTTCTCAGGGTTAAAAGTAAATTAGCAAAAAGCAGAGGTGCTAAATCATGGACCCTCCAATATAACTGCAGAGGGTCTAGGTGTCAAGGAAGTAACTAAAGTAGTTAAAATTCTGGGAATGCACTTCACGTATAATCGCGTGCTCTCATTCAAACTAAACCTTGAGACCATTACCAAGTCTGTGAAGAGGACACTTCAAAGATGGAATTGGAGAAACCATTTTGCCAGAAGACTCATGCTTCTACTTGGTGCTGTTCGTTTAGCCTCTTGTTTTCAGTGAGTGGCGTACAAATGATTTCCCTACCCACATAGATGGGTTTGTTCATAAAGCACTTTGATTTGGTATGCACAAACATTTTTTTGTCTGAAAGGATTTTGAGCATTCTTAAGCCTGGTTCCTACTTGTGCAATGTGCACAAGCATCGGCCGACAACGTTCTCACGCGTGAAACAAGCACAAGAAAACGAGGAATGCAAAAGTGCAGTATTGGCCCACGAAATACAAGTTACTATTACTTTTGAGGCTTGTTGTCATGCTTATTTTACAAGAGTTCCCACTAGTGAAAGAAGCACAAACGTGAGATAAGCATATGCACAAGGAAAGTTATGTTATTCTTCTTATGCTTATTTCATTTGCTTATGCTCGTGCTTATCGCACAAATGAGAACAAGGATCACTTCCCTACTCCTTCAAAAGAGTTTGAAGGACCCCCCCCCCCCAAAAAAAAAAAAACAATATGATAATATTGTGACCGAGAATGTGCAAAATACGTTATTCTGCGGTCGTATGGTTGAATTTTTTCCTTTATTGGATACAACTACAAGTCTTAACAACAGCTAAAAGCAGTTCGCATACGCCTTTTTTACACCATTTTGAGGCCCGAGGGACTGAAAACTCTTGCTTTGCCCTACCGAGGGCTTTGGAAGCCGCATGATAAAAGCCCATAACACACATTATCAAATTCGAGTCACAGGCTAACTACAGTTTTGACTATCAGGCACTCTTAGTACCTTTAGCGAATGCCAGTTGGGTTTAGCGTTTCAAGAGCTACAACCTTTGGATTTACTTTGACAACGGGCCAACAATCAAAAGATCAGCTGCTAAATCTCCGCACAAGCCACACCTCTTCACATCGATCAAGTCAATACAACTACTTCTCTACAAAAAATTACGCTTTCAGTTTACGAAGTTGAAAAGAAATTTCTTCCTAATAAACCCTTAAATACTACAGTAGACAGCCTTTACTAAAGCGACATGCCATGACATTAAAGGCATTCTCAGCTGTTGTCAAAATGCTTTTGATGCTCACAAAGCTGTTAGAAATCCAGTTAGGCAAGCACGGTAATTCTACAAACTAAACTTCAGTTAGGTTTAGTTTATGCGAATACTTCAATTTTCAATTCGTTTACCCAAGACCAAGGCCTTGCGCCTTATCAGAATAATAGACAGTCTTATTTTCTATTAGCATAGGCACTACATTGTAATTTTAATTGGACAGTCTATTTTCATTCCAGAAGTTTCCCGGGCGTATCTTTCATGGTCGACACCTTCCGGTGAACCGTGGATACAAACACACATCTCTAATGTGGTCCCTGTTCAAGAGCCACGTCAGAAAGCGCTCCAGTCCCAAACCATAGCCTCCATGGGGGCAAGAACCGTACTTTCTCTGTGAAAAGAACAACCAGAGAAAACAGAACCGATGTTAGAAGAGATAATGAGTTTAGTTTCCAAAGCACGTATGGTAAGGTCCAGATTGAAAACGAAACGAATGCGTACTGTTGAAGACTCAACACTTGGCGACCAAGTCTCCTCTTACGGTGCCTATTTTTGCCTGATACTTGCCTTTGGAATGTATGCCCTTGATACACCAGTAGGGTACACAAACACGAAATTTTTGTGTCATGTTTCGAGCTATCGGGCGAGCGCTCGAAGAGAAATTCTCCACCGCAAACAGATTAAAACGCTGACATCCCTTCGTCAAAGTGATCTAGTGCTGACGCAGGGAAAGACTCGAAGCGTCACCTATTTAATCTCTTTACAGCGCTCGATTTCTCGCGCAGCACGCGCGCTGGTACTTGATTTGGTACAAACAAGGCAGCGATCTGGCCTAGGTTGCTCGAAGCATGGTTAGCGCTAACCAGGGTTAAATACCATGGAAACCTATCAGTTTTGATACCTCTTAACCAATTGTTAGCGCCAACCGCGCTTCGAGCAACCGGCCCCTGACAGCACAAAATTAATGACTCACCTGGTCAGTATACCAATAGTAGGGTGTAGGATCAATTTCTTCTCTTTTGTAACCCTCCATTAACTCATCCTGAAAATTGGACGATCAATCAACCACATGGTTGTTTCACGAATGACACTAGAACATTGCTTTAAGGGGCTATGTCACCGTACTTTGGACTGATTCGGAGAAGAGAAATCTTTACTTAATTACAAGTCTTAGACTCGAAAATGCTAAGGTGAAACTCGTTTACTTGTATGATTATTACTTCATAACAAACAAGATGAGTCTGCGAAAAATGACCATTATCCAGGCGAATCATATGAAACTTGCAAAAGTCGGTCCGATCCTCCCCCCCCACGGACTGACTTGTCCCAGAAAAAATTGCTATGCTATGACAAGAGGAATTAAGCTTACATAGTGCCACATCCTCATCGATCCGCCAACTATCTCTCCAACTCCAGGCATCAAAAGGTCAACCTTTTAAGAAGTAAAAACAAGTTGTGCATTAGTTGGAACATAAAAAGTAGTTGGTACGAACTATGTATCGAAGTAATTCTAAACATTGACGAGGTGAAAACGGCCAACCCCCTTCAATGACTTTCACCGAATCGAAAATTTTCTGTTTCCTTATAAAAGCTGCAGTGTTGTCAACGAGAAACCGTTGAGAGAAGACGAAATACACGGCTCCCTTCCAAAATGACGACTGAAATTTAAAAGCAGTCAATGAGATCAGCTAAGCCCGAGATCCCATGAAAAATCATGATTAATACAACTACTAGTCAAATTTTCTAGACAAGACACCTCACACCCTGTAATAAACGCTGACCCTAAGTTTTCCAACTTGAAATTTGTATTCAAGGGGACCGGAAGGTATGGTGCATCTAGCCTGCCACAGCATACACTGTGCACACATCTATAATTAAGCCATTTCCGAGTCTCTACTTCAAAGCGAGTCCAAGTGATCTGGACGAAGCATGGATATTCCTGTAGAATCCTTAAAGAACTCTGGACTATGGAATTAACATTAACACTGAAAAAAAACAAGAAGATTTACTGGCTGCTTTGAAGAAATCAGTGCGAGCTCTTTGTGATGTTAATTAGTTTTACTCCGCATATGAAGAAAACCTGATTTTAACAAGAGAGACCTCGCACTTAGACTCGCTTAGAAAAAGAAGCTGAAATGAACTCGGAAATTGAATTTTTTTGGTACTGACAATTTTCGTTTTCTCTGCTCAAACGACTCCTAAATCCTAAACTCCTACTACACTTTCTCATGTTGCCAAAGAAAAGCTCGTTTCGTGGTGGCACATGTGCGTGAGATTTGGAGAAGGCCTGTATTAGGTAAAGAAACAGTACGCGATATCAGTCTGTGGTCGGTACTCACGGATTCAGTAACTCGCTTGTCCTCAGGACATCGAAACATGTAAAACGACTTGATCTCGGCTGGAAAACGGCACAACAGGATTGGCTGGAACAAAATTGGAATTTTTTACTGTTAGAGAAACAGAAATCCTCAAGAAGACAGAATGATATATGCATGAATCTAACAGAAGTACCTCATTGATTTTATCTGTCATTTTCCTCTCTGGCATCTCAGGGATGTCCTGCAAAGGGAAACACAAATTTTAAGGACTGAGGATTGAAACCTGAAACTCATCATTGCATTGCCGAGTAGAAAACATGCATGAGCCCAACAAATTGACCTGCTCTCCTCTGTGTGGCTTCATAGCTCAGTTGGTAAGAGCACTGCACCGGCATCGCAGAGGTCGTGGGTTCGAATCCCGTTGGAGTCACTTGAATTTTTCAAGTGCATATAAGAGACGGTTGTTTAAATTTTCCAGAAAGTGTGAGGATCATCTCTTCAGTTTATATTTAAACACGATTATATTTAAAGCTTCAAACCTGTGAGGCAGTGTATTGAGAGAAACAAATGAAATGTGGTTAAATGCAATTCAACCTAGTTAACAACAAAGAGATGCTGGTTTTCCGCATGTTCAGGTTCACAATGGAGTGTTTTGCTTAGCGGTCAGCGGTCATTCGTACATGCACAGGCTCACGTAGGTCATGCAGTCTGTGTAGCGGCCATTTGGAGCTACCGTGGGAGAGTGTTGTGCGGCCTTCATTTTTAGCGTTTCTCAGCGTTAGCGGGTTTTTCTCTTATTTTTCTGCTTCCCTCCCTCTACCCTCCCTCTTTTCCACTGTTATCACGGTGTGACGGGTGCCCGGATGTCTGTGTGGGGGCTCATGGCTGGGTTGCGGGGATTGCCAGCCATGGGAGCGTTTTACTGTCTAGGGGCTGGCTGATCACAGTGGAGGCCCCTGGACATCCCGGGCACCCACTTTCCACTCAGCTCGACGCAGTTGTTAAATTAATATAACAACGTTGAGAAACCCAGCTAGAGGGAAGCAACCAGTTGGCTATTTACAAAGCGTGGTGGAGTTGAATTCGAGACCACGGAAGACAAATCCAGTTACTGTTCAGAGCTTGATATGAACCCGGAACATCTACATGCAAATTGTAACGCTCTAACCACTATCCCATGCTGCCTGCCAAAATGCCAAAATGCACGCAGGTACAAAAAGTACGAATTTTCGCAAGATTTGCAGTTTTGCAGAAAAATTGCATTGGTCAATTTTGCAGTTGTTAATTAATTTGTCATTCTCCTTGGGCCTGGCTTCACTCTCGTGCTTTCTTCTTTTTGTAAGGTAGCTCGCCATATTTTTTTGTGTGCAAATGTTGTACTTTTTGCATTTTTAATCAAATCGGGCAGAGTGCAAATTTTGCACTTCGAGCATTTTTTATTAAATTGTGCAGGGGTAGCAAATTTTGTGAGGTCTGTAATTTTTGCTGCTGCTTGCATTTCTGGACATACCTCGAACTCCTTAGTTAAAGTTCCAGATTTTATGGGTAAGAAACCAATGCAAGTTTGAACACTTTTTTTCAAGCTATCCTATGGAATGACATAAACGTTTGCCCAAACCTCTCCAAATTCATAGAAGGTGCCATCATCTTTTGTGATGTTGTGCTCTTTCAAGTACACAATGGCATCTGCATAGTTCATTCTCCTGCAAGAATAAATCGAACAAATGACAAATGTTGTGAAACCAATGTACTTATAATGGAAAGCTGTTAAACTTTGCAGTAAATCAACAAAGTGAATAATATATTGAACTCCACAGTTCAATACATAATTCATTTCATATATCATTTCATCGAAAATGAACTTACTTAAAAGGTCTCTTAGGGGGCTTGAAATCCTAAAATATGACGACCAAGATGTGAGTATTTATAGACAATTATTTTATTAGGAAAAACTCTTTATAGGTATATTTCAATGATATTATCACGACTATTTTGTATTCCATAAATATCAATATTGAGCTCAACGTTCTACATTTGACCACCTCAGAAACAGCACTGATAGAAGTTTGAAAGTTGACAAGTTAATACACATGAAATTTCTTCATGATGGCTAAATGAAATAACTGATATCTGCTCTGCTGCTACAATATTTTAGTGGCTAAATCCCCAAGCTTGCAGCACTATAGTTTCTCTAGAACGTTACCCATCAATGGCCTAACACAACAGAATTTACTTTCGACAAAGCATAGCTCGTTTGAGCACCCACTGTAAAAATAAAGCAGTATGGTATGCTATACATATTAAGGTCAAATTGCCAAGTGCACATACTGGATTCAGCTCCTTGAGGATATCTGCATTGGGAGACTTTAACACTCGATCAACAACATCACAAACCTGAAATGACATCAGATCACAACTTGCAAATCTACGGTCTGTGACAAGATAGTTGAGACACAACTGACTTGCTCCCCTGCCCTCCCATGTTGTCGGCTCATAGGATTTGCTAAGAAAATTGTGCAAAACAACATTGAGAGGGAAGGGACAGCAAACCCAAATTACAAAAGCTGTGTATTGCGTGCTGTTTCAAGGAATTTTTCCACTGACTGTAGCATTGTGTTGGTTTACAATTCTTTTTAGCACAAGTGCCTTTTTTCCCCTGACAAGCATAATGTACCTGTGCTGTACTAGTCAAAGTTGACTGTCTTGACTAGAAACTTGATCCTTGAAGCTCAGTATTAAATTTCTAGTTTTGAGTTTCAAGCATCATTTTCCAGTTTCAAGACACTTACAAGAATATACTGAGGATCTCCAAAGAGCATTTTGAGGAAACAATGTTGAATTCTTTATCATATAGAATGAACAATTTTGCAAACAATGGCACTGAATTTCCCAAGGCTCCTACAAACAACTTGCGAGGCATTTGCTGAATCAAAATTTCATCACAAATACGATACATTAAAATGAGCTCAAAATTCTTACCAAGTCTTCTACTCTGTCCAGAAGGTCATCAAAACTAATGAAAGGGCATTCTGCTTCAACGTGAGTGTATCTGTTGAGTTAAAAACAAAAATGTCACTTCAAGGTGTTTGTTATCTGGATGACCAGCACGAGCAATGGCATCTGTAAGTAAAACACTCTTACTCTGAAAGATGTCTTCTTGTACGCGACTGCTCTGCTCTGTATGACTGTGCTATGCAGAAAGCATCACCAAGGGATGGGATGACTGTTTCCAAATAAAGCTGGGATGACTGTGTCAAATAGGCCTAAACAAAGACCAGTCATATAGATGGTAGATGAATTTATTGAGATCAACCGCAAAATAATGTAAAAGACTCACAGATTTAAGAAAACCTTGGGCTTACTTTTTCACCAAAGTAGCTAAATTCAAAGAGTGTGGAGCCTCCTTCGACTTGTGTTTGAACCATGGTGGGTGGAGTAACCTGAAAACGAAACAATAATTGAAGGGCTCAGAGATAAAAGGGAGGGTACATGTATGTACCACTTGGTTTGAACACCACTAAAAAGCAATACTTATTGTAAATGACAATGTCCAAGGAAGTGTTTTGTGGAAACTTACACTACAACATAAAGAAAATCCTGGATGGATGTTTTTTAATGAGTAAACCCAATGAAATGTCAGGATAACCTTTTCACAAAGCCTATCCTAAGTAGTTGTAAACATAATCCATTGTAAAAAAAAAATGCACCACAAGCTTAGGGCACGTTCGATTGACCCTATTCTGGAATAAAAATAAATGGAACAACCTCTAGATTTTTCTTTGGAGGTAAATTTAGTAAGATAATTCTACAACATTTTGTCGGGAAACGATGCTGAAAATGTTCTTTGTATTCCGATAATATCAAAATCGTACAAGGACTGATCTTCAGAAATAAACCTTTGTATTCTCATTCCGGAATAAGGCCAATCGAACGCACCCTTAGCGCTATTTTAATAAAATATTATTTTCATAATCTTTGTATAGATTGTTTTAAGATCTCTTCCCACACCTTGTTAACTGACCTGTAATTCTTACTGTTTTTTTTATTTATATAGTTTGTTATCTGCTGTTCTTATTTCCGGTACACTGAAAGTGAACTAAGTAAAGTAAAGCAAAGTAACAGTAAAGAAATTATCTGCGAAAGTAGTGTAAGTAAAGTAAAGGTAAATCTCTTGTTTTTATTCACATATTGGTAAAACTGACTAATGATGGACTGTGGCACCATACTTCCATCTGCCTCGATTAGCTCTTATTATTTTCGGACGGAACTGAACTTGACGTATAATTTTGCTTTTACGGTAATTTGTTTCTGTAGTAATTAATTAATTAATTAGTTAAAGGTTTAATTAATTAAAGTTTATAGGTTAAATAAAGGTTAAATAATAATCTTGTTACACATACCTCAACATAACCACGGTCAAAATAATGGTCTCTGAAACTGGCAAGGGAATGAAAACATGTTAAAATGAAAAGGAGTGGACAAGATCAGATTGAAGAAGTCCAAGATTGGTGCGACAACAACAGAAAAGAAAATTACCACTGTGTTACTGTGGAGCGCATTCTAAGGATTCTTGATACCTAGGATCAAATGCAAGAGTCAATTAAGCAACAAACATTTAAAGTATAGTAGTATTTAAAGGCCCACATTTGCCCAAAATGCCTTGCTGAATCTAGTGTTGCAGGAAGCTAGGAAAGTGTTTACACTTTTGCCAATCATGTTATGTCTTTGACAATACAGCATTCAAAAACAAAAACAAAAACAAAGGACTGCAATGCATTTTGGGCAAATGTGGGCCTTTAAGGGTAGAAGCTTGTGGGCCATAATTTTATACAGAAAGAAACATTCGAGTAATTAATGAAAACAAACAAAAAGCACAAAGAAACTACACTGGAAGGAGGTAAGGAGATGGCTATTTACAAAGCGTAATGGGGTTGAATTCGGGACAACCACAGACATGTTGATCCAGTCGATTACAGTGGGATTCAAACCAGGAGAATCTATAAGCAAATCCTTGCCAATGGCTGCAGGGCTACATCTCCTTCATTTACGAACAGACATTTGACAGGCAATGTGTGCAAAATGCTAGATTATCTTACCGTATCACCTCTAAGCATGATATGCCTGTTGTCTAGTTGAGTGTCTATGGCAGATTCCTGGTGAGCAGAAACAAAGAACATCCATGTCAAGTTGCATTCATTTAATGTAATAACTATTATTTAGTGCTTTACAAGTTATAAACCAATATAAGTTTTCCAACAATCTCAAAGCTGCCAAACCAACCCGTCCGACATGAATTATTGAAAGCCTAAAAATTAATGACTGTACATGTTTGGGGGTTGTCAGTCAGTGTCTCTAGGTTCTGCTTGTTTTGTATTTATTTCCATCCAGAGAGATACATTAAATTTAATTGAAGTGCTCCATGCATAGGGAAAAACTCAGTCAAAAACATTCCCCTCCATCATTCTAATAATAATACTTAATGTAGTGACACTTTGGCTGAAATGATTTGTAATGTGGCTAAATGAAATTTAGGCTAAGTTAATCTCATGACAATGCTAGCCAGCAGTCTTCTTGGGTGCTGCACACAGGGGCGGCTAAGGAGTTTTTGCAGGGGCATTCCGTGACATTGTAGTTGCTTTCATCTCATTGCCTGTCCAACGGTCATTTGTATATTGTTCATGCTTGGCTGCAGTTTGCTGTCACGTGCTGTGTTTTGCTCCCGCTCGCTCGCTCCGTCCCACTTCTATGGTAAGTATTGGGTAAGTATTCCACCGAATTGTTCAGTGTGACGGTGTCTGGTGGTTGCCATTCCCAGGGTTGCCATGGTTATCTCCATGCCGCCAGAGTTCCGCCTGGATCCACCACCTTTCGGGCACCAGTTCCCAAGCTCATCTATTGCCGATGAGTTTAACATTGATTGACGTTACAGTAACCATTCTACTAACCAACCTCATTCACAAGGTTATCAACTCCACCAGCAGGGGATTCCCCAACTAGTTCCCAGTAGTCCACAGACATTTCATGGCCTCCAGGAGCCTGGACATGAAAAACAGAAATATTTTAAAAACCAAGAAGCTAACCTAACTTTACATGGTAGGACCATTGTGTGAGGAAAATAATCTGTTGGCTACAGTTGATCAACCGACTGCACATGCCTATAGTTTATTCATGACAAAACAATTAGGATGTGGGAGAACACTAAGAATGATTATTTTGTAAATCACTTGCCTGCAGCTCATGATTTACAAAATGTTCTTGTGTTCTTCCAACATCCCACATGGTTTATCAGCCTATAAATCGTAGAAACCTACAATATGGTCTGTTGCTTTTTAAAAAGTCAATTTCACTCACTGTTCCTGGTTCCATCATGATCAGGAGCAGATATAGACCAGCACATACAACACATTACTCACTGTTTTGCCTTCTGGAAGTTCTTTGATAACACCATAAAGACACACGGATGCCTCTGTGGATAATGTAAGAGCCTCATAGGTCTGGCACTAAAGATACATAAATAAAATTAATTACATGCAATAATAAAGGAATTCAAATGAGTGAATGAAAGAAAAAAAAAGCCTGATGAAATCTTCAGTTAGCTTTTTAGCCTAATTTGAACAAGGATTACATGAATTGCAGACTTGCATAGCTTACAGCAGAGATAATTACGTTGAAATACTAAAAAAAGGGGATAAGACGATCTTAGGGCATTCTATTTAATTAGCTTAACACTCACCAACTGATCAGATAAAACACACTGAAGAAAACCATTTCCATCTCTTAGCACAATAAACATCAGGTTTTTTCCCTGTCGCCTCAGTCTGTGAACCCAACCAAAAACCTTGACTCTCTGACCACGATGGCTGACGGATTCTCTTATCCTTATCTATATGGGGTATAAAGCAGTAGATCCAAATGAATGGGTGCCAACATGAAAAATAATTAAAAAATCTGGAGTTTTTTTTATCAATAACTTGTCAGTAAATATACAAGAGCAGAATTTTCATCTCGGTGATAACCTTGGTCCTATGAAAATATATCCAGCATACACCATGATACAAGTTGTATTCTGGTTGAAATTTTCAAACCAGTTTTAATATTATTAATATTTGCCACCATCTCACATTGCATTGATAGAAAAAAAAACTGACCTTAGCTTAAAAAATCATTTGAAACCAAGAACAAATTTAAACTGTGACATACAAATTGATAAGACGATACTCTATTATTTAATTACCCTCTTAGCTGGTGGCAAACTCTCATCTTCTTTTATTGTAATTTTCTTGGCTTCTTCAAGGTTCTTTTCTCTCTGCTGAGCCTTTTCAGCCTAACAGCACAAAGATTGTACGATATTAATCTAAATGATAAAAGAAACAATTTCAATCTGATCGTCACTTGACAAATAGCATTAATCAAAGGGCTCTATGCCTATCAGTCATCTAAAAAAAAAAACCATACATAACGCTTTCTGTACTTCGGCTGTTTCCTTAAAGGAGCTATGTCACGGTTAAATGAGTTTGAAAAGTTTAGCTAAACTTTTCAATTTTGTTGTTTGTAATCCGTGTCAATCTTCTCCATCCTTAACCATCCTCGTTCCTTTCTGGTTTATTATTATCTCTTTGGTGTTTTTCCACCTTTGTAAAGCATTATTTTCAGGTTTCCTTCAACTTAAAGGTAAATTTGTCGATGATCAAAATACCTCAAAATATCGTGACAGAGCCCCTTTAAATTGTGGCCCTACTTTGAACTAAATTGTATGCAAAAGTCAAGGCAATGGGGTGAGGAAAAAAAAGGCAGTTATTTTGGTCCCTTTTCATCCTATGCCTTCATTTTATCAATGCACATGACTCGCTATGCAGTATACCCCCTTAATTGCTCCACATTTGGCTGTGATCTGACAACATATCCAAAACACAAAAAAGCCACAGTTTACGATGGTTATGCACACGCTCTTCAGGGAAGAGTGGCATTGATTGTTATAAAGAGCGGTAAGGGTGAATTCTAATCCACTTCAACCCTCAAACCAGTAACTTACGGTATACATTCCTCATGAAATTGTCACAATTTGGAGAACTCTGGTCAAGAATAAGCAGGGTTTTAAATTACTGCACCTCCTTTTTGTCTCGCTCTTCAGTTTTCTTTTTCTCCTGAGTGTACAATTTTGTGACTTTCTTCAACTGTGCCTTGGCAAGTTTTTCATACCTCTGCAAAAGATTAAGTCGTAAAAAATGAAAAAGAACACTGGAGAAATTTTATGTTGGGTTGCAAAATTTCAAAACTTTGATGAACTCTTTCCATTTGCACACTTAGTAGTGCAGTAGTACAGATATTTAACAAAAACATTTCACCTCTCCTTCCTCTTTGCCATCAACCATAATCTGAGGAAGTGGCTCTTCTCCTTCAACTGCATGCAAAGCCTACAGGAAAGAAACTGACTTTAAAAAAGATGCACTGAAAATGTCACCATGCAGCAACAGAAGGTCAATATAAATTTCACAATTTTGCAAACAAAAACCTACGTACATGTGGCAGGTAAAAATTGTAACAGGTAAAACTATTTCAATCTAGTTTGACTTGAAATTTGCTTTGCCATGTATCCATTAAAACATAGATAGATGAAACACAAAGAAATTAAAATCAAACCAGGTTAACATAATTTTTACCCAAGGTTAATTTCTAAATACAACATATACATGCATGTGAAAATTATATCCATTTCTGCCATACCCGCATGACAGTTTTGAATGGCTTCTGGACGGAACCATCCCCAGACTCATCATTTCCTTCTTTTTCTGAGGTGTAGATCACTGGACCATTGGCTAAGTGTAAACGCACAGAAAAACAGATCACAATATTAACAAATCCAGATTCCCAGAGCCTTCAATTTAATTCATGGTTTTTGCCTCTCCTCATATACTGTAACACATGCAAGAAGCATGATCCATTTGTCTTTTAATGTTTTTGCAGACGTTTTGGGTCTTTTTGTGACACCAAGTACAAAGAACAGCATAAGATATAGACAGTGCAGCTTTCTGGGCCTTCAACAGAAGATATACCAGCATATAAGTCACTCCAAAAAACATCTATACTTTTACATTTATTGACCTTTCAACATCAGTGCAAGTTTTGAGGCAAACAGAAAGGTAAGACCAAGAAAATGCCTAAATTCTGCACACTTCTATGTAACAGCCCTTAGAGCTTCATAATTATTGATAAACAGCACCAACCCTTAAACATACATCACTCAGAACAGGTGTCAATTGATTAATCCTGGAACACGTTGATCAAAGGTTTCTTTCTAGTGGTGTGGTTTACTTGGATTTTCTATCCAAGGAAACCGTTTTGCATTTTTAATAAAAGCACCAATCCTTGAACATAAAGGTCATGGTGTACATAGGTAAACAACAGTATTTTGCAGTAGAACTGTATAATTACCCAGTGCTATGCAGAGCTTAAATAAACCCTCTCGGTTTCAAATTCAAGACAAAGAAGGGACTAACCTAGACTGCTAAGGGGAGTATACATTCTAACGGATCTTGTTAAGCTACATGTAGCTTGGCACGAAGTGTCTTGACTGAGAATCTTTGCAAGACTAGCCAGTCTACGGCAATAAGATGAAAGGGGACGCCTTAAGGTGTAGAGCCAGAAAGCCCTTTGGAGACAGCGCATCTCTATCTAACTGTCCCTAGGAAAAATTTACAAAAATTATATATATATACATGCATGCAGGTGAATACTGTGAGGTGTCTGCAGATCATAGACAGCTGTTGCACATTCTTTTGAAATAAAATTAATGCTTTTATAAATGTACATTTTTAAGCCACTAGATCCTTTGTAATTACTCGAAAACAATATTCTTTTTATACATTTGTCAGTGTCATAGGTGGGAGGGAAATGATTTTGTTGTATATCCACATGCAACATGTGTCAAATTCCCTCTGGATCAATAACCCAACACCAATAGACTCTTTGCATAAATGGCGCTAGTATTTGAATAACAATACTTATACATCTTAAGCCTCACGTTCATGCTTTTTAAACAAAGAATTTTTCTCCTGTATGTGAGGTTTAAGATGTAATGGGTATTGTTATTCAAATATTAGTACCATTTATACAAAGGGTCTATACCTTGAGTGGGAAAAGGGTATAGACTAATAGATGCAGACCGACTGCTTTATCTGATTAATGCATGGTTCAGTACTATTTGTTATCATGCGCCCCCCTGACACACCCCCAGGGATTTTCTCACTTGGACTCACATGACGGCCAATTCCCTACTCCCAGGCACATGACAAGAAACCCCTGGGACTCCTCATTGACCACAAATAAGTTGTTTTGTGTACAAAATAGAGATATAGCAATATTAATTTTTGTACAACAGTAAAACCCTTTGACCAGAACTTAAATGCTTTTATAGGGTTAATCGCACAAAGGATAATACATTAATGTTATACACAAATTTAAAAGAATGGAAAAAAAAAAATTTAAAAACAAGAAACTCTAACTGCACATTGAGTGGCTTACAACCAGCAGACAGATCAAAAAGGGGAAAGCATAAATGAATTTGTTTTCATTATGAAAGCATGTTTTAAAGTGCTTCTGAGAACTGTATATTCAACAGAGTATTCATATTAAACCAGTTGCTTCACATTGTTGAGATTTTCCTAGGTGAAATGAATTCTCCAAGCGACCCTACCCTGTTGTGTCA
>BLFK01000980.1:109250-121937 GCA_014634185.1 Astreopora myriophthalma | reverse complement strand
CCCCCCCCCCCCCCAAAAAAAAAAACCTCTGGGACAAGACCACTGCAAACAAATCCCCACCCCCAGGTCCTAATGGCTGGGATTGTCCTGGGTTGAACAAAATGTGTATAACTTATCACGTCAATGTACAACTCAGTCTCGATCTAGCATTTTTTGTTTTTGTTTTTTTTGTTTTTTTGATCTCGTTAAGGTCGGCTTGACAAAAGGACAGGCTAATTTGGGTCGACTTAATAAAGGAGCACGTAACGGCGTTTGAAACCGAGCCTTATTGACGATCATCAACCAGTATCACTTTACCCCTATCCCTGGTCCCCACTGGCAAGCTTTGTAGCCTCAAACTGGCAAGAACAGAATGATATTGCAATAGCGAAAGTAAAACCCTTGAATTCGAATTTCGCACGGAAGTATGTAAAACAATAGACAATATTAGACGTCTGCCTGCCCATTTCCAGCTGAATACAACCTCGAAGCAATGCAACGAGCTCTGTTTTATGAGATCAAGCTGCCAGCCCTGTAAAAGCTGGTAAAAGTGTACTTTTTTTCCTGCCGGCATGGCATGACACGTGGAATATTCATCTTACCTTGTACATCCATTTTTTCCATGTCGGAACTGAGAGAATCAGCAGCCATCGTACCCTATTGAATCCTCAAACGATTCCTTATGGTAAATGATATCGAATAGAACAATTATTTCAATAAATTCTCGCTGGGAGCCTGAGAAAGGAAATTGTACGTGTATCAATTGCGGGTGTGTTCAGGCAAATGAGCCTTCGGGAAGCAAAGTGTATCAGCGGACTTCTGCAAATTTTCAGCAGGGAGAGGCTGGGGAACTTTTATCTTAAATCTTATAAAAGACAAAACAATTGATCACCGGAAAATACTATGGTGGTCACTAACGAAAACAAAGCGAAGTCAATTAAAGCTGATAAAATTTCATATCTTATCACAAAGGTTTATGATAACAGTAGCCAGAGAACTGATCGTGCTTTCCTTCCCCTAAGAGCCCCTAAGAGAGTTACAAAGTAGTCAACCCCTACCCAGTGTGTTGGATTTTGCTTCAATGGCGGCTGGAAGAGGTCATGTATCGCTCACTTAAAGCGGCTTCACATGTGAAAGCGAGACAGGTATATCCCACGGTTCGAATTATTTTGTTTGGTCGATTCAGCCGCTTTTGTTCAACGACGTCTTTTTCGCATGATGTCAAGCCGCAAAATGAAGAACAACAGAAAAGGTTCAACCCCCTCGAAATCCAAATGCTTTCTAGCTCACTACACGATCAAGTGTTCCATGGAAAAACCGAAAAGTACGACCCGACAGTGGTGAAGAAATGCCAGGAACATTTGAAAGTACACAACTTATGGAACAAAAGCGGGACTGTCTTACCTGAAGTCGATTTTGAGCTCCCTCTTTTGTTAGGAGCAGACATCGATGAACATTTTCGAACGATCGCAGAACAACAGGGCAGGCCCTACTTCAAAAAGGCGCAGCTTTTGGCGGACCTCACACTCTCTGCTATACCTGAGGAATGGAGTTTCTCCCCAGGGTGGACTAAGTATGTTTATGGTGACGAGGGGCTGATTACATCATCTGTGGAGATTCCTGAGGAGGACGCTTTGATCGTTGATGTCGAGGTTTGCATCAATGCAGGTCCTTTTCCAGTGATTGCGGTGGCAGCCTCTCCTTCTGCATGGTATGTGTATTGACCTGGGAAAGATCCATACAGCTGACCCGAAATTAATTATGCATGCATATTCCTAGCATTCCTCCAAACAAAATTTTGCAAAGAAGATGCATGTATAATTATAATGTTGGGAGCTGTGCAGAAATCTTGCCTTGGCCTGCACCACGAATGGTGACCTTAAGCCGGTTTACATCCTACAAACTCTCTATCCAGTGTATCTGCCTGACACTATCACCATGCAAAATCCATGCCATTTTGATTGATGTAGCCAGTGAACAATCATTAGATGGCTATTTGAACCACATGTAACACCATGGTAATTGTTCGAGATAGATAGTTCATTCAACTTAGCAGCAGCAAACTTTGTTGTCTCAGGTACTGTTGGGTGAGTCCCAGACTTGTGGAAGACAAGAATTACCAGTGGTTACTTCATCCAAGTCCTCAGCTGTATATTCCACTAGAGACATCCAATGATCAAGACTGGAGGGAAGCAGAATGGAAAGAAAGACTTGTAGTTGGTCACTCCATAGGATTTGACAGATCTTTTATTAAGGAACAGTACTATATCAAGGTGCAGTTTTTCACTCTTTTGTGTTACAGTTGTTGCTACTTAGCAGCACATCCCCTCTGCCTCATGCAAAGTTGTGAAAACTATGGCATTTTTTCATGAATTGCTTAACTTTTGGTGGTGTCAGTATTAATATGGAGAAGATGGGGTTGTAATCCAGTTTGGTGTCTTGATCTTTTTAGTGGGGTTTGTAGAATTCATGCATCGTTCATTTTCGTTTTTGTATCAGGGACCTAAAACGTATTTCCTGGACACTCTTAGCCTGCACATGTGCATCTCGGGTTTCACGAGTCTTCAACGCAGTCTGTGGGAATCAGCAAATGCAGGACGTATCGGCAAGGTGCCTTGGATGCTGATTGGCTCAGGGAACAAACTAACAAACCTGCACCAGTTGTATTGTGGTGGCGATGAAATGGACAAATCCATGGTGAAAATTTTTGTGGAAGGAACACTTGATGATGTGAAAGAAAATTTCCAGGTGGCTGACTACACAAAAAATTCAACGCTTGAATTTAGAGTTAAATCATGATAATATTAGAGGGGATAACATGAAAGAGTCTCTTGCTTTTACTTTACTTACAGGGAACAGGGTTGGCGCAGTAGTGAGAGCACTCGCCTTCCACCAATGTGGCCGGGGTTTGATTCCCGGTCTCGGCGTCATATGTGGGCTTAGTTCATTGGTTTCTCAACTCTGCTTTGAGAGGTTTTTCTCGGGCTTCTCCTGTTTTCCCCTCTCCACAAAAACCAACATTTGATTTGATTTGTTCTGATTTCAGTTGATTTGTAGTCTCCCCCATAGGTAGAGCACTCGTGCTCAGCTAAATAACCTGAGACTTAAATAAAGTTATTATTATTATTATTATTATTATTATTATTATTGGGTTTAATCAAAAGAAATAAACTCCTGTATTTACTTGGAAAGGAGTGCCATCCCAGAATAAGCCCACCTCTTTTAAGCGCTGTATTTGGGAAATGAAACAACAAGTGCAACTCTTAAATAAGCCCTACATCTTAAAAACATGGCACCGCTTTCTTGGAACAAGTAGGTTCAAGAGCTGTGCTTATTCTAAAAGTGTTAAAGCACAGGCTGTTCAAGTTCAGCATGAGAATCGCGTAATGTAAACATCATGGTTGTCAATGTAAGGATTTGTATGAGATCTGGGATTCCCACACAAAGCGTGGGGCCATGGTGTTCTATCAAGTAAACACAATAATTCTACAATCTTATGCCATCAGTTTGAGAACAACCCCCGAGAGAGCTTGTTCACAGCCTATGCAAACTTATGAATTTCATATTTTGTTTGAAACCTAGCCTGCATACCGAAGTACAGTTAATTTGATTTACCGGTAATTTGGGTGTCACCGTGAACGATTCTGCATCAAGCCCTTCGATTGTACACTGCATGCCATTTGGTGTTAAAATAATAATAATAATATAAAAAAACAACAACAATACTTCTCTCTGAAAGAACTAGCTTTACTGAGTTCAGTGATGCACCATACTACCAAAACTGCCTGGTTTCTTCTGGGTGACGTGTTTAAAATGTTTTTATTCTAGAATCTAGTGACTTACTGTGCAAGAGATACGGCAGCAACTCAGGAGGTATTTGCGGCTCTTTGGCCCAAATTCCTGGATCGATTTCCGCACCCTGTTTCTTTTGCTGGGATGCTAGAAATGGGATCAGCGTACCTTCCTGTTGATCGTTCCTGGGAAAACTACATAAGAGATTCTGATGACACATATGAAGACTTGGAGAAGGAGATGAAGTGTTCGTTAATGAAATTAGCGGACGATGCGTGCAACTATCTTCATGGCAAGAGGTTGGTGAGAAGTAACAGTTCTGAAGCACTCGCCCTACGGCATTGTTGTCCCTTGGTGCGGTGCCACATGTCGTTGGTTTTCATTCTGGCTCCAAGTAACGACGACGGCTGCGGCAAGGGGAACGCTACGCAACAATGACTTTAACGAGGAAAAATCGGGGATGTAGCTAGGATTTTTTTAAAGGGGGGTGGGTAACACTGTGTCACACCCATGCTGGCTACTTACCAGATGGTCATATCGGCATGCAGGCTGTGTTTTACTAAACGTAACACTTCTTTGGGTAAGAACTACAGTGAGGGTGGGGGAACGAGCTAAGTTTCACCGCTCTATCCTTCATAATTTTTATTTAGGTACAAAAACATGGTCCACGGCAGATGTTTTTTGCATGTTTTTTACTTAAAAAAAAAAACTCACAAATGGGGGAGGTCATTGGCACCCCAGTACCCTCTCTACGCCCCTGAAAACAACAGCTCTGCACGCTCTGAACAATCTGCGCGTGCGTTTTACATTTTAGTTACATTTCCCAGCCATACTCTTCAAAACAACAAAGTGAAAACGTGAGCACACCACAGTGGGTCTTTCATTCTCTATTAGTACTTCAGCCCCTTTGCAACCAATTTATTAATGCGAAAATTTCGCCCACATTGCGAAACGCGAGCGAGATGGAACAATCCCGAAGTGGTTACGATGGCGCGAATGAATTTTTCTCCCTGTACGGGTCTGGTTTTCCCTCTCATTCGAAGTGAATATTTACAAAGTTCATTTACACTTCGAACCACTCCGAGACTACTGAACAAGTTCCTCTGTGTTCGTGGATAAAAACATTTATGTTTACTTTTTTTTTACTTTTTTTTGCAATAAGTTAAACGATAGCAATACGATAAAAGAATCGAAGGCTTCAAAGGTTCTTTTTCCTTTCAGGTATGCACAGGACCCTTGGCTTTGGGAATTGGATTGGTCAGTGCAGGAAATACGAACCAAAAAACTTAAACCGCCAAAGAAGCCAAGGAAATCTAAAGCGAAAGGTCACGCTGTTGCCTCAGATGAAAGTTTACCAGCTATCGACAAAAGCGCAACTAAAGACGCCATTGCCGAGCTTATAGGCGAACACGAAATCCCAGATGATAACAACATTGAAGTTGTGGAGGGCTTGAAGAGTTCCTCGGACGTCTTGGCTACTATTCCTTCAGCTGCGGATGTCATGCACAAAAGGCGACAGAATTTACCAGGGTACCCCAAGTAAGTTACATAATTATTTCCTTTAGTGCTCAGCGCTAATCCTTGGTTAAGTGCGACCATGGCCGCTTGGCTCAAAGCACGGCTAGCGCTAACCCATCGGTTAAGTCCTATCAAAACCTATAGGTTGTCATGGTATTTAACCTAGGTTAGCGCGAACCTTGCTGCGAGCAACTCGGCTGTATAGGTTGCCATGCAATGTAACCCGGCTTAGCAATAACCTGGAGCATGCTCCAGGAGAAAAACCCTTGGTGTGTACGGGCCTTTAGCGAGAAGAGGAATACTGGGGAGAATGTAAACATTACATAATATGGTGAAAACCAGACAAGTGACCAGCGGTCCGAGTCAAAGTAATTATTGGAACAATTGGATTAGTGGGGAGTTCTCGTTCTAGCGGGTGCAGAAATCTAGTCTCATGTGATGTTGTCCAACCTCTTTTTCCGTCTCTTGAGACTCGGCTCCAACTCTCTACGTACATACATTTTGGTACATTTCTTTGCTCTCCCTATGAAAACAACAACGTAACATCATAGGAAGGGAGAAAGAGAGCTCATGACGGTGAATCTTCCTTCTTTTTAGTTTGTTCAACACCGCTCCCACCACTCAGTTTCGTTCCCCTAATTCACAAATGAAATATGGTTCTTTAAAAGCAGTTTCACTGTCGATATTTCTTGTTTTTGAAATGATGCTTTCACTGGTGTTGCCTTCCTCGTTTATAAACTCCTTCCTTCTCTAATCAAGAATTGTATGATTGAGTTGGACCAATTCTTTTCTTAGTTGGTACAGATCCTTATGCATTGGACCGTCAGACAAAGTGGAATGGACCGAAGGCCCAGCACACATCAGCCCACAGTGTCAGGTGGCGCCCATGCTATTGCGCATGACATGGGATGGTTTTCCGCTGCACTACAATCGCAAGCACGGCTGGGGATATTTGGTTCCTGGAAGGACGGACAATCTGACAACCAGTCAAATCGCGTTATCAGACAGCGAGGAAGAGATTGTCGAAGTGAAGAAACCGGAGGCGCATTTTCCGACAGAGTAAGAGCAATTTATTACCAATCGAAGAGTCAAACAAAAGGAGTTATGGTAGTTGGAAGTTAGTACTACAAGGTAGTAGTGGTTGTTAGTTACTTCAAATGAATCATTCCGGGAAACATTTCCAAGACGCAGGGAGCAAGTTTTGGCCCGCCCCAGGGTTCCGTCGTGTGACGTCTCCATTCCATCTTTGGTACTTTTCTTCCATAAACCCCGGGACAAACGAGGGTCGGTCATCTTCTTAATGCACAGTCACAAAACAGAGTTGCGTGACTCGAGTGGTCTGGAGAAAGGCAAGATCTTGCCGTTTTGCTCAGTTACCAGGCCTTTGAATGAAAACGAGGCTTGAGGCGATCTTGCTTCGATACAAACCTTGCTGCTTTTCTCATGTAAATGAAAACAAGTCAGCATTGGAACAACAGTAGACAAGCCGATGTTAACAAGGTCACCTCCAGCCTCGCTATCATTCATTCGACAGGTAAAATGACCTTTCAGCAGAGGTTGCGTTGTGTTCTAATAAGTATCGAGACGCCATAATCAAGCTTGACATCTCCATTTCATCTTTGATACTTTTCTTCTATAAACCTCGGGAGAAACGAGGGCGAGAGTTCCCTAGAGTACAGTCTCTCACTCTTGTTTGGCCTGAAGCTCTCGACATTTTCCGTGGGCTCTTTTCGAACCTGAGAGTTTCCCGCGAGAGTTGAAAACACAGAGAGCGAGAGCGAGAGACAGACAGACAGAGTTTTCTCTCGTTTCCTCTCTCTATCACTCAACAGGAAGACCCCTTTTGCTATTGATTTTAACCAGTGATCACCAAATCGTGCTCCCGGTAGGGTTGTTTGTAGTCTCCTAAAGTTCCGACGAGGGCGATATATTGCTCAGTTGACGACATAACGTACCAAGCGTTGCAACATTTCAGGGCATTTGAGAACCTTTGGAAGAATCACCGCATGAACAAAACCCAAGAAGGTGACGACGCAGACGCAAAATTTGACAACGACGAATTAGACGTGTACAGTTTAAGCGAAGACCAACTCTGGGAAAAGTCAGAGCTCGAGGAAATGAGGAAACCGAAAAGTACAGAAGCAAAGAAATCAGCTGGTGTATTGATGAAAACTAACGATGTAGAAGGAGAGACGAAAGCAAGCCCCAGGAAGGCATCTCGTTCCAAAGTTCCGGGATCAAACTTGGCCGCAGAGAGCAGACCCGATTTTTACCACGGCGTTGGGCCTTATAATGATGTGAATCTTCCTGGAGTATGGTTCTTTCGCATACCCCATAAGGTTTGAGCTATAATATGCTAAATTGGGAGTAATCACAAGGAAAAAGGAATGTCTTTTGTGCCGTCAGCCTCTCTTACCACTTTATATGTTGACTTTACACGTTGATTATATATTTAACGATTATTCCACCCGCGCTTTGTTGAGATCGTAGATAGCCAAGGAGACGTAATCGAGTTCGCTATAATCCTTATTTCCAACAAAGCGCGAATGGAATAATTGTTTTATTAAAAACGCCTACAAAATGTCAATAAAGTGCCGTGAATGTTACCATTTTTGTTTTGTTTTGCGATTTTTGCGCTGCTTAAAAAAGTGTGCAGTATGTTTACAGTTACCCTGTTTTCTCGCTCCTATCTTGAAATGTTCGAAGACCGGCTTTTCCTTAATAACGGATCGTATAGTTTTTCGTGAAATGGATTTTCTGGTCCAGAAGTTTCCGGAGCTTTTGAGAAACGGGTCCGTAGGGTCCATTCGACGGGGATGGAATCGAAAGCTGACTGAGATACTGTTGACGGGTTTCATTCTTCCAGAATGGTGAAAACTATCGTTGTGGAAATCCTTTGGCGAAGGACTATATCAGCAAAATTGAAGACGGTACACTAGTGGCGTCTGGTGACTACAGTGCTCACAAGACGCTCATTATCAACAAAATGATTTCGTCCTGGAGAAATGCGCAGAAAAGAATCAGGTTTGGATTAATCTAGGTAGTTGTGTCATTATCCCTTTAATAATCACTTGCGCAATCGTAAAATAATTCCATTATTATAAACTCTTTCCTTAGATCTCAGCTGGCCGTGTGGTTTGACAAGAGCGACTTACCTTCAGAAATAACACGGTAGAAATCAATTGCCATGTTAAGTGAACGCAGTTGATTTTCTTGGTATACATCTTTCTAGTTCAGCTTCGTTTTGGGTTCCTTTAATTTTGAGCTAAGCCCTCAAATTTTCCACTCTAGGTCAGACAAGCACAGCCCCGATGACATGCTTGGCGCCATTTTGCCTCGAGTCGTCACAGCTGGTACTGTAACAAGGAGAGCCGTCGAACCCACCTGGCTAACTGCCAGTAACCCAAGGGTGAGAAGAATTATGATTGGCTACAGACTGTTTTGCTAGTGGTAAGTTCCCAGTGAATTCTGGGTAGGTCCTGTCCTTTATGGGGGACAAACGGACAGAATTTTAATTTCAAATGGACCGCCAACCGTTTGCCGCCCGCAAAGGACTGGAACTACCCAGAATTCACAGGGAACTTACCATTAGCAAAACAGTGAAGTCTATTGACGCAAACTCAGTGTCTGGTATTTACTTTATTTTTTAATTGATTAATTGTTTATTTATTTACTTTGATAAATAGACAACACCAAAAGAAAGTATAGCTCAGCAACTTTCGTTTCTCTGGCCATGGCGTTGTCGTAAGTGCCGTGTTATTCACACAATCGAGTAGAGAATCAAGTCAAACTGAACAACGTCGCTTGTTTGTGGATGGGCTCGATTGCCGCCGTTCTCTAAACCTATCTCCGATAGCATCTTGCGGAAAAAAGACGAGACTGTTTGAAATGGTTATCTTCTTTTAACTTAAGAAAAGTAATTTATGTTTCAAATTGTTTGTTTCTTTGTTTGTTTGTTTGCGTTCAATGAACTGTTGCTGGTTCTCAAAATCTCATGGCACGGGCCGAACGCTTGCGGCAGTAACCAATCATAAACATTTTGTCGTCTTAACTTGGTGCACTTTTTTTCGTGCGCTGTTTGAGCACTTACGCGCATCTATTTAACATATAAATTACGTGTGGCTGTCTGTCCGCGCTCTGATAACGCGCAAATGACGTCGAAAGGTTTAACGCTTTCCTCGTACTCCCCAAACTCCCTGGTACATCAGTAACTTAACAGATGCATTCTTAACATGAGCAAGCTCGTTAATGTCTACATTGTTTATCGAGTTTCGCATGTACGTTGAAATCCTTCTCCCTTTTAGGAGGATCGTGTCGGCTCTGAGCTGAAGGCCATGGTACGGGCTCCTCCAGGATACTGTTTAGTTGGGGCTGATGTGGACAGCCAAGAGCTCTGGATTGCTGCCATATTAGGGGATGCACATTTTGCTGGAATACATGGTAAGCCCTTGTGCTCATTCCTCGTCCAATAAACCCAACAAGGCTCGATGTAGTGCTTGTCATGAAAGGAGGGAGATTCAGCAACGTGAAAGACAACAGAAACGCCAAAAAACAACTAGTTAAATTAAAAAACAAAATTAAAAAACGATCGTTTACAATTTGGTACGTTTCTTCTTTGCCGTCCTCTGCAAAACAGCAGCGTCAAATGACGAAAATCAGCGGCTTGGGGAGAACGTCAGCACACGACGTTGAATTTTTCTCTCTCTCTCTCCAGGCTTGAACGCCGTTCATACCAGTTTCATTGTTGGACAACAGACACGTTTTTCATATTGAAAGAGTTGAAATGATTGCAAAGGGATTACACTACGTTGCCCTATTTCTTTAGAATAACGTGCTCGAATATGATTGAGGGTTTAGGCAGACAAGGACACAAACAATGTAGAGAAGGTGTGGCAAGACCAAGCTAGCGTCCTTGAGATCTGATTGCGCTTTACTAAATATGCGAAAGGCTGCACAAATAGACAGATCAGTTAATTGAGCGTATGATTTACTTGCCTGGTAAGCAAAACAAAGATTAAAGGTGGTGATATAATTTTTTAATCTTTTTACAGGCAGCACTGCGTTTGGCTGGATGACGCTACAAGGAAAGAAATCAGAAGGAACTGATCTGCACAGCAAAACTGCTGAGACTATTGGGATAAGCCGAGACCATGCCAAGGTCAGATTAGCAGAGAAAGAACTGTCTTCTTGTTTTGCGCTAACGTGCATTTTACTTTTTCACCATGCTTTTAAACTGATCATCTTGCGCGTATTTGCAATGAATGACTTGTTTTGTGGGCATTGATATGGACAGTTGGACGTGGAACGTGGATTTAATCAGTTCTGAAATCACGGGATTTCCGCCAAGCCACCACTTTGCCTGGAGACTCGTGTTCTTTGACTTGGTGCAGTTCGTTTCGCCTCTCTTTTTGCGCGATGCAAATGATTTCATTTCGCACATGTTTGAGTGAACTCTTCAGGAACTTTCGTATGCTCTTAGAGTATAACTAGTTCGTATACCCTACCACTGACCTTCAGTAGACTCGTAGGTTCATATGTGACAATCATCCCACATGATGCTAGGGTTTGTCACATATAAACCTAGTTGAATGGCCTACTGAGCTGCCCCGACGAGTATCCTGTAGCCCTGCAGTGGTAGAACATCCCGGAAAACTGTTAATCTCAAGATCAAATACATAGGTTCGACTCCTGTTGGGAGAGCTCGGATTTTCTTTTTCCGAGTATGCCTGAGTGCGTCACTTTCACGAAAGAAAAAAAAAACTCATAATTCTCAAAATGACTTTTCCTCACAGATTTTCAATTACGGCCGCATTTATGGTGCAGGACAGAAGTACGCCGAGAACTTGCTTTTACAGTTCAACCATAGACTAACGAAGAACGAAGCTAAACAGAAAGCTGAAACACTTTACGCAAACACCAAAGGAGTTGCCAAGTAATACGCGCATTTTTTTTCTTATTTCGGGGACCTTTCGCCGGGCGTATCTCCTCTTTTAGATTTTCCCTCCCAAACGACTTCGTGTATAAGACATGTTGAGGAGTCTTCCGCCCCAGTATCACGCTAGTTTTAGCAAAATTAAAGGACTGCTGCAATGCACGCGCACTATTCACAGATGCTTTCGGCGGCGGATGGCCACGATAGAGTAACGAGCCTCCTTGAAAAAGCCAGGCTGACATTTTCATTGTTCTGTTGTCATTGTATCTCACTTAAAATCGGTGGTAGCATATTTTGGCCCGTGCTGTTGATCTAAATTCTCTTGATCAAAAAAAAAAGGAAATAGCGATGCAGAAAGGGTTCGAGTATTGGCGAGGCGTTAAAAGTAAATTTAGCAAATTTTGATCAACATTGTACTTAACTATACTGCCCCGATGTTATAGGTTTCTTCTTACTGAATATGGCCAAGCGATGGCAGAGAAATTTGGCTTCACTGAAGACATCGATGAAAACGGCTGCGTTGTTGCCAAAGTTTACTACCAACTGCTGCGGAAAACGTCTCGAAAAGGACGGTAAGATTTGTGACGTTGACGACATTCCATTTGTTGGAACTTGGAAAAAGACTTACCTCCAATTACTGACTCTGCATGGAATTAAGGCTTTGCCCAGAGGTAGGGCTTCGCAATCGCCTCCGACTCTCATCTCAGAAACAGAGATAAGTAGAAGTTCTTGTAGAATCACCGAAGAAGATACGACTCGATGGACGCGGATTAAACCATAACGAAACAAATTTAATTATCCAACATGGCCTACCCGCTTTTACGCACCTCTTACATCATAGGACAACATGAAATACACATCCGCGCTGTTCATGTAGACTTACACGAAACATCCTACAGTTTATTTTCATCGACGCTGAGGTTAGTTGTCCTGACGCACGATATCTTTTAGGTCCACAGCAAATAGTATTGACAGCGGACGAAGGTGGTGCGGAGGAAGGTATTGTTGCTGATGTTGTTTTTGTTCTTCTCGAGATATTCATTTCACTGATAAGGGTTACCGATATCGTAAAAACTTATTAGTAATAGGTATTTGCATCCCTTTGCGGTAAATAGCTCAGCCGTTCTGATAGATTTTGGTCCTTATTTTTAGTGAGTCTCAGATGTTTAACAAGTTGGAAAGCATTGCGCAGTCTGAAGAACCAAGAACGCCTGTGCTGGGCTGCAGAATCAGCAGATCACTTGAACCATCGGCTGTGGGCAGCGAGGTGAGAGCGAATTCCATTGATTTATCAACATGTTGTTAACGTTGGAGAGCGTGCGAGGAGAGAGTGATGGATGAATTTGACTGATCGATCATGAATGGCAGGCTAGAACAGCTGACTGGCTGGCTGGCTGACCGACCGACCGACCGACCGACCGACTGACCGACCGACCGAGCGACCGACCGACCGACCGACCGACCGA
>BLFK01000980.1:54763-106571 GCA_014634185.1 Astreopora myriophthalma | reverse complement strand
ACGGGGAAAACAGTGTATTCGGAACACATTTGGAAAATTCGTCGGTCACAGTCAGGTTTTGCAGGTGGAAAACAGATCATTTGCAAATCAGAGATGTGCTTCAGTTGACCACGTGTGATAAATTCCCCGTTTGAACGTTGCGTTTTAAAAGAGCTTTCAGATTGTAAGTATGTAATGACAGGCAGCGGTCACTTTTCATGTTTCCCTGTATCGAGGTCAAACTATGGACAAGGAGTGTGGGGAAACATAACACCAGTGTAGTTTACAATTGATTGTGGCGTAAAGCAGGTCAACTTTCACGACAAAACAAAACAATTAAGTCTGACTGAGGAAAGTTCATAGTCAGGGCTAACACAGAATTTTTGGTGAGAAAAATTCGTTTCCGTTTTTCAGCGGAAGGCCGGTGAAGGTAAAGTAGCGTTCATCAGTTTACAAAACACTGTAGTTGTCTGAATTTGTTACTGTTGATCTTAAAGGAGATCTAACGGTACTCCGTGTTTTTGTCTTTCTGACACGAAGTAGTTAAGTATCGTCTAACGACAGCTACCCTGACAAAACAACACAAGCCAGAAATTAGAACACACGACTACGAAAACGATAGGTTAAGAATGAAAATTTGGCCGGTATTTTTGTCCCTGGATATTGGACATTTCAAAGCCTTTTAGAGATCCAAAATGTTGTCTTAAGTTTTCAGTTTGCCACGTGCTTTTATGGCATCGATTTGAATCATGTTTTGGGATTTCGAATAGGTTTGAGGCTGAGCTGAATCATGTGTTTGGATTCCTTTGCTACCGGTAGTGGCCTGCGGCTACTCTTCAGCTTTCCTGTAAACACTCGACAGAACGAAGTTTCTGGACTAACTCTACAAAGCTTCTTAGGGTGGAGTATTTTGTCCTCATATATAGAAAGTTTTAATTTTATCAACGGAAGGAAACTAAGACACCATAATACCTTTGCATAATACCGAATTGTTGCATAAAATCGCTTAATCTAAGAAAACTATCTTCTTCAAACGCAATAAATTTGAAATCGGTGGCAGCTTTGTGGTACGATTGCGAATCGGGTATCTGAAATATGAAAGTTATCTAAACTCCAGGATTTTGAAGTAATTAGATTTCTTATTATATCTTGAATACCTTAGTACACATGGTGTTACTTGATATTTCTTAAAAATGTCTTCACTTTTTTTTTTTACCGAATACGCCCTACAAAACTGCTTGGAATGGTGTCTTTCATACTCAGGAATCAGTAGAAAGTTTGAAGTTACACGGGGAATCTACGACATCGCAGTACCTTCTTACATGCACCACTTGTCGTCGTGTAAGATCATTTAAGCCTAGAAAGATATCTTATCTCCTTACAACGCAGTAAATCTGTCAAGATCACGGAGTCGTTGAAAAATTTGGTATCTTTACCGTCGAGGAGAGTTTGATCTTCGTAAACCGCCATTCTGTGATTTGAAGCGGTTAGATTATGTCGGAGCTTCTGTTATTGACTCTTCACTGAACAAACCCACTGCGGAAGTTCAACTAGCCGTTATCCTCTTTTTACAGCTGTTGTACAAAGGACGAGTTTTAGATTAAGGCGCGGAAAAGCAAATAATTGGATTGCTTTCAAGTGGGCTAACCTAGAAAGGGTTAACTACAAGCTCGACTTTGTTTGCGAGAGGTTTTCTATGGGTTTCTAGCCGGCTGCATGGCGGAAGGGGTGTACAAAATTGCCCTGCTTGGAAATGAAGGAGTTGGAAAGACGGGTGAGTGAGTTTCAGTGTACTCAAAGTTAGTTAAGTGTATTTTGTTTTTAAAAGCGAAGATGTCGTCTCGCAGAATTGCGCAAGGGTCGAAGGTACCAGCGTTTCAAACGGTGTCTGGTTTGCGTTTTGAAATTCGAAATCTCGCTGTGAAAAGATTGGTTTCGAATACCGCACGGCAGAATTCATTAAGGTCTTTTTCCCCCAACGAGACAAAATATGTTAAAATGATGGATTTTTCTTTTGGTATAAACGCGGTCATACTTTGGTCCTACGAGTCTTCTGTACCTCAGTGGTAGAGTGGCTCAGTGGCTCGACTCCTCTACGTATGCCTCCAAAACGCCTGCTTTGCGGGCTCTTAAGTTCAATATTTCATTTGTTTACCGGACTTGAAACATCACAATTTTGTTTACCATGAAGACAAATGTGATGCCTGTGAAAAATAGACCACGTAGAAGCGTTTATGGAATGTTTTTGTAAACACACCCGGGCATAAAGCCCGGAAAGGTTATCTTTTGTTTACTGAGTGGATCATAAAGAAAGATGCTTTCAAAGGAGGTACAGGAAAGTCGCCCTTAGTGTTGTTAACAAAAGCCTTTTTGTTCCCACCAGTTTTCACTCGCTCGACGAACTTGTATAATGAACATTGAGTTATTACTATCGCCGAAGTTCTTGAAACAAAATACCAGACAAGCACTGTTATAACTGACCACAATGGAAAAAAACTCGATCAAGAAGCTTAATTTTCCCTCCGGTGGTCATAGATTTTCATTTCGAGTTACATAATTGCAACAGCATTCGCTAAAGAAGCTAGAAGCTTATACTGAATCGTAAACTTGCACAGCCGCGGCAGTCGATGATGGGTGTTTACATGAAAACAGACGCTCGCCTGGCAAACATACTGTTTGGTAGCGAGAAACTAAACTGCATTTGTGTTGGTTTTATCGACATTAAGAACATAGTTAACTGGATTAGTCCTACTGTACGCCTCCACAGGCTTCCTCAAAAGGACTTATATCTTTTTATTGATTTTTCTTTCCAACAGCGCTTCTAGTAAGATATTTGTCTCATCGATTTATTGGGGAATACGATCCTACGATTGGTAAGTATTTCTTTTTCACCTTTCTCCGTCTGTAATCGTTACATTAATTTTCATGTCTATAGTAAACGTTAACAAGGAAATAATGTGTATATTGTCATCACAGGCTGTTTTCATCTTCATGTCGGAACAACAGAAGCGATTTGTGGTATCATGTTTTAATGAACAGTGACTAGATCGAAACGGGTGTACGGATTTTACGTAGCTCTCTTCTCTGCTTAGGAACACTTCTTTTCTCTTTCTTTAAAATTTAGATGCTCCTTGCCAAACTTTGCAAGGGTTCAAAGAGGGCCAGTGGGAGAGCTATTCTGCAAACAGTCCCCTGTTTTTCAAAGGGACAGTAAAGCAGACGAAATACGCCAGGCTGTGTGAACTGAATTGCCTCGCTCACAGCTCGCTTGTTTTGTAGCTTCCATCGTTGACATTGGCGTACAGGCCATATAAGCCCCTGGTTTCGTCACCTAATGTAAATACGTGTCTGTGCATTGTGCTGTAAAGTTATCTCATTGATTATAATAAAGAAATAAATGAACAAAAGGTGCAAAGGGGTTTCCCTGCCTCCTTTGGGGAGGCGGGGATTTGGTGGGGAGGGGGGGGGGACTTCCCACTTCTTTCAACGATTCCATTGTTTCAGGCCATTCTCTCTTGACTAAATCAAAGCGCATGCGCCTTATGTGTACAAATGTCTATTATCATTCTGATTTTGTCCACACTTATTACGTTTTCTTTCCTCCTGCACAGAGGATTGTTATCGCCGGACGGTGAAAGTCGATGGAGAAGATGTCACAATTGATGTACTGGACACAGCTTGCAGGGTACTGAGATAAGGGCTCATTCATGCTTCTCTATCTCTCTAGAGTTGTTTTCAATTGATTGTCGTTGAACCAAAGCCAAAGAACTTAGTTCAGCCAATCACAAAAGATGCAGAAAATCAAATCAACCAATCAGAGGTTGAAGTAACGTTGCGCCACGACACCCCCTATTGACTGGCGGGGAAACTGGTGCGAGTTGTTGTTGCTGTTTTTTTTTCCAAGCCACAAAGCGGAGTGATGAGAAACCAAAACAATTACTTTCAGCACTCAGCTGAAATCCACTCTGTACTACGCTTTTGATTGATTTAAATTGGTCACGTGAGGAAACGCGGAGGAAGACACGGAAATCATAGTTCACCACTATTACTTTTTTCCTTTTTTTAAAAATTGGTTTAAAGCGACTACTTCACCCGACAGTGCTCGTCGGCGGAGGAAGACTTGCAGTAATTATAGTTCGCCAAAACCTCTATTGCACTTGGCCATTTTCCTCGCAACATGCGTCGCACTTCTGTTGCGACACCGCAAGTTGCACGAAAAATTGCCTTGTGTAACACCCTGTCACAAACATCTATGTCAATTTTGTTTGTTGTTGCCTCAATCGTTGCGAAAAGTAAAAGTCTGAACCCTTTCTCGCAAACTTTGTTTACAGTCAAAAAATAGTTTACTCCGCCTGAACATTTTTTGTTGCTCGTTTTTGTTGTTGCAGAATTCAACGTCAAAACTGAAGGAGAATTTTCTGAGCACAGGAGACGGTTTCATCGTGATTTATTCCATAACTGATAGAAAAAGTTACATCACAGTTCCACGCTACAAGGAAATGATTGAAGAGTCACGTGACCGAGCAAACCAGGGCCCAGTGCCCTTTCTCCTCATAGGGAACAAAATCGACTTGGAAGAGCATCGTACCGTGGCTAAGAGCGAAGGACAAGCGTTGGCGAATAGATACGAGTGGTTATTTCACGAAGCTTCAGCAGCGGAATACGACGGAGTGGATAAGTCATTTTGTGATTTAATTCGCGAGATACGAGCGCGAAGGCGAAAGATCAGCACACCCGATTTGGCGTTGCATTTCATAAACGGTTTGCGGCAGTCCAGCTTCAGTGATATTGACAGTCAAACGGATGACAGCGCGTCGGAAAGCAAAAAGAAGCGTACAGTGAAGAAGAAACTAAGCGACTCGAGTATTCACTATAGGAGAAAGTTATTTGGTCCATGGCATTGACCGGTTCGCATTACAGAGCTCCAGTAGCTCACGTTTAATCTGCTTAGCAATCGTTTCCTTTCCGTGAGCCCTGGAGGCGAACTAAAGCCTCGGACGTGTGTTTTGTATTTCGGAAAAGGAGGCCGCTTCAAGCTCGAAACAGAGGAGCAACCAATCTTGTTCCCAGGGTCTCCCGGACGGGAAGCCGACGAGAGAAAGGCCGCAAACAAACGCCAATGTGAAAGGGACTTTACGCGAACGACTCATTGCAACTTAAAACTCAAGATCTTCTTCCTCTATAAAGATCCTAGTTTGGCGCTTTGCTTTTCGTAAAGTATATTTGTGTTTTTCATGGGATCTCTTTCAGCCCTTTGAATTTCTATTGTCCTTGCGGATGGGAAAGACATTTTAAATGTCGTTCCCATCCACAAGGATAGTTTTTAAACGGACTATTTTCTTGAAAAAAGAAATGAAATAGAGCTTAGAAAAATTCCTTTTTTTTAACCATTGCAACACAAAATCCTTTGAAATGCTCATTTACCAGTCTGCTGCAATGCATTACTGACCTAGGTTCGAAGCGTTGTGTCTGTGAAGTGACACAAGAAAATATGAGGGTCTTTTTGCCCCGGCAGGGCCGAAACCGGAGGAGGCACCCTAGGATGCCCTACGCATACTAACATAGTGAGAAAAATAACGGATTGTTAGCTCGATCCAGCGGGAAAAAACTCAATTTTCATGAGTGCGGCGCGCGAGGGATTCACAAAATGCCCGCAAAGGATCAAGGAGACAATCGCAAAGTCACCTTGGACTGAAACCGGCTCCACCTATTTTGGGCGAGCGACCTTTCATCCCTTCGTGGAACGGATAAAAGTTCACTGTTTCTTTGCAAAAATTATCGGAACCGTTCTACTTTTTGTCGGAACCGAGCCATCTTTGCTCGTTCGTGTAAACCCGCCCGGCTTCAAGCTTTGAAACAAGTTGTGCCTTCAAAGACGGATAAAAAAGACATTAGGGTTTTAAGCCCTCACTTAGAAGGAAAAGACCATTTCTATTTGATATCTGAAGGATTTCTGGGGCTTCGGCGACTCCGCATTTCACTACAGCTCCTCCTGCCGGTTCAGCTTAAAAATTTAAATGCTGCGGTGACCTGTTTTATGAGTTTCCCTCTAAGTAATTTTCCAGCGTTACCAATTCGAATGCTTCGACAACGTCTTGCTGGGGTAAGCACCCTCCGTAAGAGTTCATTTTCCGGTAGAAAAGGTCTGTACTGCATACAATATGGGAAGTTGATAGATATTTCAATTGCTAAAGCTCACACGAGGACAGGTAATCACCAGCAAAGGAAATATATCTGTTCTTGCTTGACAGCGAGGGCAGTTTTATTGTAAACTATTACTCGTTATTCGATATTCGTTGGACAATATTTGTTCAATTTTGGGCGAAATGTCACTAGAACCGAACAATTTTCGCCTACACTTCCTGACCAATTTTGCCAGAAAGGCCATTCGTACGCATTTGGACGAAAGGATTCTCGTCCAATTTTCGTGCAAGTTTAGATGAAATAATTTTCGTCCAATTTTGAACGAAAAGATTTTTGTGATGGAGAATATATGAAATGTCATACATTGAACTGCGAATATGAAATGTTATGATGTCAATTTAATCAACGCAGTGAAGTGAACAAGTTAAGCAGTTGCAGAAAAGCTTGAAAAAAAATCCAGGCTTGAACGCGGGAAGTCGAACCCATGACCGTGCGGTTGGGCTGCACACCGCGAAAATATTTTCGTTCAACTTTGGTGGAAAACATTTTGGCCTATTTTTGACGAAACGATTTTCGTCCAATTTTGGACGCCTTTGTTTACTAAGTAGAATGAGTGCTCCTGACAGGTGTATCAGACTTCGATAATGAACGTCTCACAGGCGATTCCAAACCTATAAAAGCGTCAGGAATTTGGCATGCAGAATTATTACGTTCTAAACCCGAAACGCCGAAAGGACAGTGAACGACCCGATACAAAGGAAAGGAAACAAAACTTCGTGGAATATCGGGCGAGATAATATAATAACTCCTCCAGAAATTTCCATTTCTCCTTCTTCTAAGCGCGTCCTTCGAATTTTCGCCTGAAATTCCCCTTGGATTCCCCTACAAAATGCATGCCACGCAGTCTAGATTAGATTGGACGGGTTTAAATTCGGTTTTATTGTAATTCTCTGTTACAGACTTTTTTCCTAAGCTTCTTGTGGGTGTTAATTATAACAACCCAATGGAACAAGCCCGGCATTTTGGTATTTACGTGGTTAGTGGTGACTCGTCGTAAATTGTAAAATTAATCAATTTCAAGTCCATGAGAACAGGTTCCACGGGAAGATCCCGCCAAGCGTGTCTTAACTTCCGCGGTTGCTGAAGATTGTCGAAAACCTCTTTAAATGGCGCACGCTCGCCTAGCTTCATCAAGTAATGGTTTTTCCAAATTGGTGTCGATTCCTGGTTTAAAGAAATGTCATAACTTGTTGCAGAAAGGCGTTTGTCAACTTCATCATCCGACATCGTTCTTCCACGTTTTGATGACCAGAGAGATGAGTTCAGCCGGCGACAAAATGTTCCCGAGGGTGTCCTACATAGGTTTTGTATGTAGCTCATACGGCTGGCGTAGCCACTGTCAGAAGACGTCGTTCTTGAAATTTGTTTTCTCGACTGCGTAGGGGTCTTGAAAATAAAATCCTCATCTTCTGTTTCATCGAGTATCTCCTCTTCGCTATCACTGTATTCAATTCTCTTTTCATTTTCACGTGAAGCGATCATCACACTAAATGGATCTTCGCCCCTGTGCAGCTTGTCAGCTGCGGAGTATGCACGATGTTTTGCAACCGCTTCAGAGCGTTCCGCCAGTTTCCAACAATCCTTGCACAAATTTGGACCCAGTAACTCGCAGAAATGGCGACAGGTAGAGTTGGTTTGATCACGGTTTCTTCGTACACATAACATTCCCCGCGCGTTTACGCGTGCGCTGGGAACACGATTCGAAACCCTCTTGGTGCACGTCAGAAAGCTTGATTCGATTTTGGGAAAGCTTTCATCCGACTTTGACCCGCGTCGAAAGCGAGGATGATAAAACACCCATTCAGGATCCACTGCCGGTTCCCTTAAAGTGATCTTACGAAATTCAATGTGCGACTTAGGAGAGCTATTTCCTTGAAACTGTCTTGATTCTGCGGCGCGACGTCTCTGTAAAGTTACCATGATCGTCTGTACTGTTCCTCTGATCGTAAAAGCAGTTTAACTCAGTCCGTGAAGTTTCTTTTTTTTTCGTCACCCACAAGCTGGCGAAAAATTCTTCAATTCTGGCTTTGTTTGAAGACGTGTTTTTTCCGCTCAATTACAGACAACACAACGAAAGCGATGCATGGCAACAATCACGTCCTCATTCAGTTGGAACCCAACTCCTGACCCGTGACTCGAAGTGCGGAACATGCTGTAGCATTTATTTGTATCACTTGAATGACAGGTTGAAAAAGGTCTCAAATTACGGGGCACCATTTTGTCACACCATTTTGGTCTCACTCATCTGTAGAATGTCTAGAATGCTAAAGGATGTCTTCAAATCAGTGGAAACCCCAAAATAATCAGCAGGTTGTTTACTTAAAACTTCGTTAATGCACTGCGTCTATTTACTGTCTTCTGTTGTTAAGGATACTGCGAAGAGTGGAAGTGGATTGCGGGTTGAAAAGAACCATCAGATATTTTTTGAAATTTTAAAACCTTGAACAAATGGCCAAAAATGTACTATTTTTTTTCTCAAATTTGAAATATTTTATGCACGAGTAATGTATTTTTTGTATAAAACAACAAAACTCCTGTGGCATAGTTCCATCAAAAAGGTCAAACCGCAGAGGTTTTCGAAACGTGGATACAGTGGTATGTCAAGCACGTTATGTTGTCATTTCAATAAGTGTTTGTACTCTGTCTGTACGTGTTGTTCAGTACAGTCGACTCTCGCCTTGCGGATGTAACTTAAATCTTGATAGACAGGAGACCTAGCCGTGTCATCGAAACAAAGACAACAGAACATAAACGGTTTGGAAGTTTGAATGATCACCAACTTTATAGGCAGTAGCAAACATCCAAGCTTGAACGGGAGTCGAAGACACTGCTCGACCAACTGAACTATCGCAGCCACGTGGGAGGTTCGTGCATGCCGCTCTGGCTTATGGGGGTTTACAAAACTCGTTTCCAGTCCATCACTTTTGTCATGGCTGTAAAACTGGGGAGAAGTTCTCAAAGCGAGCGCAAGTGGACAAGTGCGAAAGTTTTGTGAAGATAATTAGTTTTACCTTGCATATGAATAAAAGCTCCTTTTAATAACAAAGAATTCGCACTTGGGGCGCTTTCCATTTGACGGAACTGACCGGCCTGACCGGCCAGACCGGGCATTTGGGCGGGCTAACTCTACAACGCCTTAAAAATAACACACTTCTCGAGCAAGCGCCTTTAGACTTGCTTTGAAAAAGAGGCTGAAGTGAACTTGGAAGTGGCCTATTGGTGAGGATGCACCTCAAGTAGTAGCTGCATTAATTGGGGATCTTTTAAGACCTGCATCAGTGAGAGCTCAAACTATCCAAAAATTAATTTGGGGTGAAGCGCGTTCAAACTAAGAAAATCAACCTTTGCCGCTGTGCTTGCGTTTTCCTCAGAACTTCAAGGGGCAGTGTCACGCTATTTGAGCCGTACTCTAAACGACCAGAAAACGCTTGCGCATCAACGGAAACCAAAAAATAATGCTCAAGTTTCCTTAACAAGAACCATATTAGTGCACTGAAACCATTTTTTCTCTTCTGCATCTAAAGATGGCGAGGATGGAAATGGATTGCAACTTGAGAAAGTTGACTAACTTTTTCAAATTTGGACACCCTGCTATCCAAAAATCGCCACAAATTTCACGTGGATAGTTTTTCCTGTTAAAATTCATTTCATATTTTCTTGGTTTGTCAGGAATACCGTTACTTGTCAGTTGAAGTACCAAGTTTCAATTTTCAGCCGGTTAAGACCTAAATACAGCAAAACTACCGTGACACGGACCCTTGCAGATTTAGAAAAAATTCACGTTGCAGACTTGCACAGAATGCAAAAGAAGTGTACCAAGGTTCAAATTGCGCTTACAGAGCCATTGTTTTGCTCTTTAAATTGAATTTTTAACTAGCATTCTTTGATGTTGCCCTCACATATTAAGTTACCTACTAATCTTTCTTTGAGAACACAACCCAGAGTATCACCCTCACAGTGTCAACAATGGTATTTTGGAACATAAACAATGACAACAGTTTTCTATTTGTACATGTTCATTTTAATTTTTTTAAGCACAGAAGTACATTTGAAAAAGTGGCCTTTTTAAGGTCGCATTGCAGTGCCACCTCCCCCAGGCCGGAAGCCCTGCGTAGCATTGATGGGCTGGGTAACCTGAAGGTTAGGAATGTTTCCAAAGTCCTGCACAAAAGAAAGCAAACATTTACTTCTATAAAAGTAATTTTGAGACGACACCGTACAATCCACAACAAGCACTGCACTTTTTCAAAATAGGGGCCTCAACAAAATAGACAGGACAAAAAAAATTCTAGTTCTAAAATAAAATTCATTGCAATATTGATGAAAAAAATACATCCACAGTGCATGGCTGTATTGCTGTTTAGATAAGTTTGCTTTGCAAAACTCCACACTGGTGCATCACTACTACTGACAACAGAGAGGAAAGTAAAATTTAATTGCCACAGCAAACAAATTCCCTGGAAGAAAGCCCGTTGTAAAGGATTGCAAAGAAACTATGAGATTATTGAGAATAAGACTAAGCCTCACCAAGACTTTCAACATTTCTTTGGTGTCTGGATCAACTTCAATCATATCCTGCTCAATAGCAGAAACCTGAAAACAAGCAAAGCAACTGATGAATCATAACACAAGTTATGAAACAACTGAAGAAGAATGTTGAGCTGTGGAAAAAGTATAAATTCTCGAACGAAAGGCCAAGGACTTCTTGAGCGATTGGCTTTCAGGCATCTAACCTCTGGAACATAGTTGTCCCTTCGTTCACGTTCCTCCTCCTGCAGCTTGATTGAGATTCCACGCACAGGTCCTTTCTGGATACGCTTCATCAAATGGGTGATAAACCTGAAACATGTATATCAACAACAATAATGAGACCTTAGTCTTTTCTTGAAGAATAGCTCTTCTAAACCAGAATCAAAGTCTTCCTTTCAGATCTATTTTGGGTAAAACTTGAATTGATGATGGCAATGATGGTGACAATGATAGTGACAATGATGCTGACAATGATAAAAGTGACTGTGACAATGAGGTAACAATAATAATTGAGGAAGGAATTAACCCTTTAAGTCCCAATAGTGCCACTGATAGATTTTACTGTCTAATGCCAGACAATGTTACTTGTCACTGCTGGACCTCTCAAGGATTAAAAGGTTAACACTCATATTGTTACAGAAAAGAAAACTGTGCCGGTAATTTAATTTATTGCTAAGGACCAAACTAAATTTGCAAACAAAGCTTTACAGAAATTTTGATGTCAAAACCATAATAAATCAGCATATTCAGAGGTACTCAAAGCAAATGATATTATGCTGTATCCAAGCACAGAGCGCAATCACAAATCCCTCCTTGGCAAACTTGTGCTACATGGTAATTGGAGTTAAACTGCAAGTGAACATTTTACCAAAATTGCTAACTCCTGTGGGATAAAGCAGTTGACAGAATAACATGACACAATGCATAAACATTACCAACACAAAAATACATAGTAAATTATCCAGTCTTCACGAAAAACATAATGACACCAAAGTCTAACCCTGCGATTTTGTTCTTCAGTTTTTTGCTTGGGATAATAGCAATATCATCACAAATCCGCTTGTTTGTATGGAAGTCAAGAGTCAGACGTGGATAATATTTTTCGATGATCACCCTTGCAGCCTTCTTCACTGTTTTGGTCCTCACACGACCCTGCAACAATTACAAGAAAACAAGCAAAGAAAAGGCTCAATTGTTGAAGCAAAAGCTCCTATGTAAGGTACCAGATGCAATAGAGTGACCATGCTTCGTATTTTGGCTACGTGTATGTATTGTTTCTGGGTTTTTGCTCCTTTTCTCTTAAGTCATCTGTGTCTGCTGAACTAAGTAACAGCCTTTAACACGCATGAATTTATAAAAGCAAGGTACAAACCCCAGATTGAGAACATTTTTTTTCAAGTATTTGTATCAGTTGAAATTATTTCAACCCTGTGTGCCGAATAATTTGACTGTGTTCGAATTTCAAACAAAACACAATCAAATTATTCGGCACACGGGGGGCAACCTGAAACCACAACAGACATCACTTGGACTTTTGAAAGTACGAATTTCTGCTATTTTGAAAAAACATGCTTCATCGAAGTTAATAAAAGGTATCTTCAACGATGAAAACTATTGAATGTAACAGTAATAAAGAATAATTGTGGCTAACAACACGATCATGTTGAAAATTCTACGGTTTCCTTGTCCTAATACAGCCTCGTAATAAATAGACGAAAAAAACCCGGAGCTGTTAACTACTGAATACTACGATAAACCACCCATTGATTTTCACATAATATTAAGATTTTATTTCCAAACGAAATTCAACTTAGACACATCTTTAACAAGACAATAACACAAGGCAAAACAGTTTTCGTCAAAGAAATATTTGGTCGAAGGGGTAATATTCAAATGCAATTATTTTGCTTTTATCCCTCAAAATATCATTTTAAAAGTGTTCATTAAAGTGCATCTGTTATATGTCTTTGCAATTACACTGTATAAACGTTTAAAGAATCCCAGTTAAGGACGATGTCACCGGATTGCTATCATTCATCGAAACACCCACCATTTTTGAATCGACGAAAAATGGAGAGGAAGATACCAGGATGCACTGCGAATTTGACACAGCGGCAAGCCGCTGCCAGTCTTGTTTAGAATGCGGGCGTGTCTACCACCGCTGTCGGTAAATGTTTTAAAATTAAGGGCTTCAGACATTTCTTCAGACTTCGTCAAGCGGGAAAATGTTGAAATTCAGACTAGGGGGTCAGTGTACGATCAGGTCCTACCCTGTTTGTTCTTTCGCGTTTCACTCGGGAATGGTTCCCTCGCGTAAGATAAAATAATACTTCTCTTGCCATCACATCACATCAGTTTGTACTCTAGGTCCTCTTGTATTCATGGTACAAAACACATGAAATGTCAGATATTTGAACTGCAGATTATTAAAGTTTTTTTCATGTTAACGCGACTATCGCAGTAAAGTGATCATGAGCAACTTAAGCATAATGAGACCCGAAAAAAATCCAGGCTTGAACGGGACTGGAACCCAGGACCTTGTGATTGCGCTGCACACCGCCACATCAAGTAAGCAAGGCAGCTGTAAGCTGGTGGTTGGTACTGGCTAATCCAATCCGGCCGGAGATCGGGACGAATAGTTAACGAGTGCAAGCGTGGGAGATTCCGACAACTTAGATTCGCGCCTTTTTCGCGCTTGACGCCTATGAATGCTTCTGCCAAGCGGACTAAGCCAGACCAAACAGGACATTTCCCGGTTAACATCAGCCTCTTTTTCAAAACGAGTCCAAGTGCGAAACGTTTGTGATGGTAATTAGGTTTACTTCGCACATGAATAAAAAGTGATTTTGATAAGAAAGTCTCCACACATAAATGGGCTCTATCACGCTATATTGGCCTTACTGTAGACTGCTAAAGGACGTCTTTAAATCGTTGAAAACCCAAAATAACAATGCAGTTCGTTTATTGAAGACCATGTTACTGCACGGAGACTATTTACTGCCTTGTGTTGTTACGGATGGCAAGGATGGAAACCGATTACATTTTGAAAAATATAGCCTACATTTTTCAAATTTTCGCACCCGATCTTGAGGACATGGCAAAACTGTATTATGGGTGACTCTTCCTGCAAAAAATCGTTTGATATCCTCCTCCTAAATTTAAACGAATGGTTTGGGCACAAGTAAAGGTCATAAAGAAGGATTTCTGTGTTTTTGGCAGCAAACTTTCCGTGACCGAGCCCCTTTAAACTCCCTTTGAAAAAGAGGCTGAAGTGAACTCGGAACAGGAGATCTGGCTGGATTCCCTGGGCAAACGGGAGACCCGCATGCCTTCAACAATATTGGCACTCGAGTTCATCCAGGGTTATGATAATGGAATTAATTAATCTGAGCTGTAAACGTCTCCGTACGAATGAATAGATCTGAAGAGACTTTCCGGACACAAAAATTTGGGCGCGGGCTATAAATAGATGGACGCCCAAGGATTAACATCTCTTCGGAGCTCTTCGTTCGTACGTGAAGCTCGAGATTATTTGCCAGCTCGGAGTCACGTTCAAGAGATAGAAAATTCCAAATCTTCAATTGATGGAATCCTTTTATTGTACAAACCTTGCTCCCACAACTATCAACAATAATTCTATTACAAATGAGTACAAAATTTATTGCATTCGTTTACCTATATTTCAATAACTTTGACCTTATAATACAAGAAAGCACTGCTCCGTTATAAATTATTGTACCTCCCGAGGCCACGTGCAACGAGAAATAATTGCAAATCACTTTTCCTGTTGTTCCATCATCGACATAAGAAAACATCCGCTAGAGTGTTTGATCTAAAATTGAAGTTTTCCTTAAACGGCTCCGCAGCAAGGAAATATATTCACGTAATTAATAAGGAACACGTGGCCTGCGAGCAATGCTCGCCCCATTCTTCTCGCCGGCTTGCGGCTTTCCCGCCACGATACTCGCGCATAATACAAGTAGTGAGCCCACTTGAGGGCTAAAAAACTTATAAACGGGCTCTGTGTGTTTGTTTGTTTTTTTTTTTCATTGGCGCTCTACGAACCCCGTCAACTCTGAAAATTACTGTTCGGGTATTGTGAAAAAAAAAAACAAACAAAACAAACAAACAAACAAAACAAAACAAAACAAAAAACAAGTATTCTTTAGGATTATATTTGATCCTTTAACGTACGAGTGAATTGGACCTCTCTACATTGAGCGGTTTTCATATGAGAGTCGTAAAACCAAAACCAAAGTAATCACAGGACCAATCACCTTCTGAAGGAAATGCACCCCTCAGCCAATAGACTTTGGCTTGGTCTCTTACCCAGCCAATCAGAATGGCAAAGCAAGTAAAAGGCAACCGACGCAGAGCGCGGGAAAACGAGAGTGACGAAGTCGCAATTGGTTTTAGTTTTGCATCTGATTGGTTGAAAAGTTCGCGCAAGTTTTTTTTTTCATCCAGTCCCAGAGCAAACCAAAATCAAGACCAAATCAATTGCTTAATTGCTTCTGACTCTCAATAGAAAACTGCGCTATGTATATATAGGTTTATGCAGGAGCCCATAAAGTACGAGCGTCCATGTATTATCATCCGGGCCACCAGCATAAGGAGTAGCTAAGACTATGTTTAGTTCTAGAAATTCCCGCGAAAAGTAGTTGCCATGGTTGCAAGCCGTCTCCTTTGCGTAAAAAATACGTGGCATAAAAAACGACTGTCAATTGCTGTCACGCTAAGCCATTTGATTGGATGAACGTGCCTGTCTCTGCTTCTTAGCGCGCGACATGTCGTTCCAAAAATAGCTTCGTCTACTGCTGTGTACGAACGTACGAACCCAGTGGTGAAGATGGGCGCTTCTAATTATTGGGCTCCTGGTTTATATCGCACCACTCTGACTAAAAGAGCCTAAAGCTCCGTCTAATTTATTTAACCCGACTATAATGATGGCTAACTAGCCGGAGGCAAAACCGACTGACGATTTTCAAGGTTACGTCAAAGAGAAAGGAAATTCATTGGAGGAAATGATTGTACAAGAAATAGAAACAGCGCTGAAAATGAAAGACCTTCACAGCAAATTCATATTTTGCTGTCATTCCCGGTGCCAGCATGGGCGCGCCTGTACCCGCAAGCCACCGAAGTGATATTCCAATATTTTGACCTTCCGCAAAGCAATTCATGTGCAGTTGGAATGACACTGGGATTCCGGTCTTAGTTGAGTTTGGTCAACCTCTGATCTAAAATCGTCATTCACGGATCCATATTTCTCCCCAAGTTTTAAATGTGACATCTTTCTTGTTTCAACGCTTTCTTCCATTCTTCCGTTGATCTTAACAAGGTGACTTTTCTAACCAAGACTACCAACGGCATTATTCCCAGAGGGCCGCGTAATTGCCATACAGAACTAGGGAGAGCGGTCCTCCGGCGGCGAAGAGCTTCGTACCCGTTGGGTCGTAACAGTGTGTGTAGATGGCGTTGCTGCAACAAGCTTGCGAGTGATCCAGCAGGAAATCAAACTGGCCCAGATCCCTCTAAAAGAGACAAACAAGTTATAAACGAGTTTCGCGAAACAAAACCAACGTAATTACTTTGGCCAATCACCTAACGTGAGAAGAAAACCAAATGAACCTGAACCAATCACAACTAAGCTTATATACATGCAGTCGGCAGGGAGCGCGGGAAAATGCGGCAGATACCACGCAGCTGTTTACAACCTCTAATTTAATTGGATCCGGTTAGGACACCGCTCTATTGTTTTTAGGGTTGGGGTTCATTGTTTCTGTTGTTTGTTTGAATGCTTCTATCGTTTTCTGAACCAATCGCGTGGACTGTTGTAATAACTGCGCACTGACGCAAATGCGGTCGAGTCATTCAGTCCTCGGGCGTTTTGGTTAGCGGGTGGGCGCCCGCTGGGATTCCGGTCTTGGTGTGCATGTTTGAAGTCAATGCGAAATGTCTCGGAAATGACTGAAAGTAGCGTGTTGAAGGTTTTCGAGAAAGGCAAAGTTGATTCTTGCACACTTCGGCCTGTTTAGTCGATTAGAAACTGTCACACAAAAAACAAAATCCGTCTTTTTTTATTTTAATTTTTGGCGTGCTTTAGTTAAGGGAAAACAGGGACAATAAAAAAAAAACAACAGTCACACAAATTAAAAACCCAAGTTTGATATTTCAAACCTTCCTCCAAAAGGAGGAAGTTTGTTCGGTGTTTCTGGTTTGGCTGGCTTCGCAAATTACTCACGGACTTCCTTGACTTCTATTGTTATGTAGGCCACCAATAAAAAAAATTGAATTTTGTTATTATCCTCCTTATTAGCGACCTTTAGATGGGAGTACGAGTACGACTACGAGTACGAGTTTTCAGTTCTGAGCACGCGCACTTGGAAAAATTTGGACCTCGAAACCTAATGCGCGTGCTCAGTAAGGAAAACTCGTACTCATACTCCCATCTAAAGGTCGCTTATCGGGTCCTTTAGATTGGAGTACGAGTACGACTACCAGTACGAGTTTTCCGTTCTGAGCACGCGCACTTGGGAAAATTTCTACCCAGGAACCTAATGCGCATGCTCAGTACGGAAAACTCGTAGTCGTAGTCGTACTCGTACTCCAATCTAAAGGTCGCTATTATCTCTCCTGGCGCCCACCGGCTGACGAAAAAGCCCGAGAACTCTGGGTACGAGATTGAGTTGGTTTTGGATTTGCTCATTGGCTGAGAAAGTGTTGCGAGGTTTTTTTTAGCCAATCAGTGGAAAGTAATTCGATTTGCTCTATGATTGGACAAAAAAAAAAATTGCGCGAGCTGTTCAACCAATCAGACGCAAAATTAAAACCAAATGCGACTTAGCCACTCGCCTTTTCCCGCGCTTGGAGCCGAAAGCCTTTTACTCGCTTTGCGTTCTGATTGGCTCGTAAGCAAGTCCTGAATTACTTCGATTTCTGGTTGGCTGAATTAAGGATGTCCGTATTCCTTGAGAACGTGACTGGCTCAGTAAGTACTTTGCTTTTGCTTTTACGGCGGATTGAAAACGGTCAAACGGCCCATTTGCCAAGATCCCTGCTCACCAGTCAAACTCACTAGAAATCAGCTTTGAGATTATATGACAAACGCGCCAGCCCGGTTAACAGACATCTCGGTATCGCGAAGCCGGATTCCCAGCTAGCCGGGCTGAGATTTCGACATGTAATCGCATTCACCGGCCCGCTTAGACGGGCCAGCGATTTCTGATCACTTCAATCCACATATAAGCAAAATGGCCCCACCAATTAGTCGGATTTTTTTCCTTTGAAGAAAGCATATATGAGGTTGCAAACCTTAAGGCTGCTTTAAACTGTAAAATGGTGAATTTTAATAATAGTTTAGGGAAACAAATGTCACTCGGCTTCTTGTTGTTGTTGTTATGTTATCTTTTCACATGGCAGAATCTAAATTTAGCCCAAGCTGGGCTGGCTTGCCTCATGTAATACCAGGCTGAAACTCAAAGTAGTAAAATAATCAAGAAACTCTCTTCGATATTACACGAAAAACACAAAAGGTCAATTCTACAATGCTTACCAGCCAGCCTTTTCCTGATCTAAAACAGATCATTTCATTGGTGGTCCTGTGTTTCAAGAGGCTACCAGTTCTCAGATCAAAGAAAAACAGGGAACCCAAGCCAGTACCAACAGTTAATAACAGATTTTGGAAGCTCAAAGAACGCACACCTGCCCCAGGATCGCTTGAGCTGATACTTGCCACAGGCTTACTACTTCTCACGTCGTACAATGAAACATGTGATTGCGAACCAACAGCAAACAAGATGCTGTCATTTTCCAAAGCAAGGCAAACTGTTTCCTCTGCATATGTCAGTGTCAAGGTGCTTTTCTACAAAAGAGACTACAGCATTAGCGCGATTTGACAAAACATTTACTCCAAGGCCAAGTTGTTCGAAACTGGGCCAGTGCTAACCCGGGATAAATACAGTACCAAGACAACCTATAGGCTTTAATTGGACCTAACTCGGCCCAGTAGTTTAATGTTAACAGTTTTGCAATGCTGTACAGAAGAATCCCACAAATAACTTCCTCTCATTAACTTGCATGTATTTATTCCTCAAACCCTGTTTGAAATGAAGTCTAATTGCTACAACCAGTTCAGGGGAGAAGATGAGGGTGTGTTTTATATCTCACAGATCTAATTTTGTAGACAGTTGTCTTTACAAAAGCCAGTAATGGAAATTTAAGAACTAGAGGTTTGGAGTTTTGTCCTTGCTTACTTTGAAAGAGAGACAGTATATTAATGTTAGAAATTCACAGTTTCCCTAATGCCCCTATCTCTATACCCCCCCCCCACCTGAGTGAAAAAAAAAAGTGACAGCCCTAAAGCACAAAATCATTTTACCGCTTGACACGTTTTCATGTCCCAAAGATGTACATATCCTAGTGCTGATAGAGAAACAAGCGTCTGAAATAAAAGGGAAAAATAAGGTAGAAAAAGTGTGTATAAAAATTCAGAATAGTATTTTGAGGTCCAACAAACTTTAAAAAAAAAGAGAAAATAATGATGTAGAAGATGACATGCAATAGGCAAGTAATGGAATGAAATCTTACCTGAGAATGTCTTTCATAGACCAAGTCCCTTATTTTGTCTTTTCCTTTCTCCTGATCTAAAGTACTGTAGAGTCTGTTAGCAGGTGATTTGATACAAAGGTTTAATTCATTGTCTTCCATCATTCTGGCAGGATCCTGTACACACCATAATGAAATGCTACCATCCCTTGAGCCTAAAGAATCAATTAATAATATATAGTTATAATAACATAATAATAGTAAATAATAATGATAAAATAATTATAATAATTAATAATAATAAATATAAATAAATAAAATAATAATAAATATAAATAATTAATAAAATAATAATAATAATATTGATTAATAAAATAATAATTAATAATAATAATAATTTCAGTACTCCAAACAACTACCTTACTAAGGAAACTGCAAGGATTTTGAGAAAAGTATTAGAGTTCTAGAGTAACGAGATAACTCTAAGGGACCTATAGTCATGGGCTAACGACCGACTCCCTTAGCAAGTAGATCGGAAAAAGATCATCCTGTGTACAAAGCAAATAATAATAATAATAATAACGGACTTCATTTAGAGAGTGTGACACTTCACAGTTTCAACAACTGATGAAGTTGTGGCCCTCTTCGTGTCTTCAGTCTTCATTTTCCAGATCATGTTGGAATTTTCGAGGTAAAAGGAAAACCAGAGTACTATGGGAAAATCCTCTTGGAGTAGAGCAGAGAATCAACAACAAACTCAGCCCACATATGGTGTCATCCAGGATTTGAAGCCAAGCTGCATTAGTGGGAGGCAAGTGCTGTCACATAGACACAACGAACTATGTAGACAATATTGTTTGATTCCATTGCTATCAACCCTGGACATAAGTTATACCACCTGCTGCCACCAAGAAAACAATCCAGCTACAATTTAAGGCGTCAAAAGTCATATAATTTGCCACGTTCCCATACGGAATGATTCAGACGCTCTTTCATTTATGCTATGTCCCAGGGCTGCACATAAAGCTCCTAAAGTTTCAAAGAACTCGACTTTATTGTAAGATATTTATACATATTTTTAGCTTTACTACATAACGTATTTATATTCATATAATTCTAATTAGCTTTATTTTTTAACCAATGTTATTTGTAAATACGCAATTCAGTTTTACAAGTGCAAAGTATTTATACAATAAACTATCTATCTATCTATCTATCTATCTATCTCTAGTATGAGTACAACTACAACTACGCGTTTGCCGTTCTGAGCATGTGCACTTGGAAAAATTTCTACCTCAAAACCTAATGCACATGCTCGGTAGGGAACACTTGTACTCATAGTCATACTAATTCTCCAATCTAAAGGTCACTAATAACTTCCTTGACTCAACCAGACACCTGAAATTTAATGCGCCCATTAAAGATAACCTCCTTGATCATCAAATTAAAATTTGAAGAAAATGTGGCCATCATAATCAGATTGCTATGGAAATGCCACGTGATGCATGCTCAGACCCAAATTTTCCTGTGAGGTCCCCTTACTAAGTCAGTAAGCTCAGAAATAATGATTCCCCTGGAAAGACAAAGTCGTCACTGAATAAAGGAACATAAGGTTAAATTACCTGTGGCTAAATGAAAATCATCGATCCATTCCACTGAAAACACCCAGTCAGAATGTCCCTAAATGTGTAACAACGAAGAACATTTACTTCGGATGATGGGTAATTCCATAACCTAAGCGGCATTTATTGTGAAAAAAATTGGACACAATTTCGTAAAATGACTAAACATACCAACTTAAAATGTCACTTAAGCCTGGTTTTCACTAGTGATGCAAGCTTAAGAGCGCTTATTTCACCCTGAAAACGGGCTCGACGCAAGCATAAGCAAAAGTGCAGGCACAAGCACAAGGATCAAATTTTTTCCTTTTCCGTGTGCTTGCACTTATGCTTGCATTCTCTGTTTGTGCTTGCGTTATTGTTGGTTTCACTTGACATAAATGTCTCAGGGTTGGCGAGCAGGGTTGGCACAGTGGTGAGAGCGCTCACCTTCCACCTATGTGGCCCGGGTTCGATTCCCGGTCTCGGCGTCATATGTAGGCTGAGTTTGTTGGTTTCTCTAACTCTGCTTCGAGAGGTTTTTCTCCGGGTTCTCCGGTTTTCCCCTCTCCACAAAAAAACAACATTTGATTTGATCTGATTTTAGTCGATTTGTAGTCTCCCCAATTAGCAAAGCACTCGTGCTCGGCTAGATAACCTGAGACTTAAATAAAGTGATTATTATATTATTGCACTTATGCTTGTGTTGGTAGTGAAAACCAGGCTTTAGGATGTTTTCGATCTGGGTCCTTCAATTGGTTTTAATTAGCATGGCAGCAGCTATTGAGGACACCAAAAATCATATCAACTCAACTCAAATGTTGGCTTTTGAGGGAAAGGGAAGACTGGATTACTTGGAGAAAAACCCCTCAGGTCAGAGAAGAGAAAAAAACAAACTCAACCCACATATGCCGACATGAAGGATTTCAATCCAGGCCACATTGGTGGGAGATGAGTGCTTTCACCACTGCACCAACTCCACTCACCTAAAAGTGACTTGTTCACCAGAAAGCTTTGAACAATATTTTGCAATTTTGCATGTGTTACGTGCATGCATTGTTTGTTTAGCTTACGTGTCCTTAGTCCATTATTCCAGGATTACATTATTTTATGTTGCTTTCCTTACTACACTTATCAATAACTGTGCTTGCTCTGTGGGTGGCTCCTCCTAAAATGTTCCACAGTTGGTTTAGGATTTAATGAAGCCGAAACCAATCGTGGAATTGCATGCGTTTTAGGCACCCTACTGATGAACAGTTACTGCATTCAGATATTTTCATAAGCAACAATCAATTGCAATCTTTCCTATTTGATTTGAGGCCAGGAGTCAAAAGCATTTATTTTTTTATTTATTTGTTATGTTTTACGTTTTAGTCTTTATGTAATAACAAGGTAGCCTCATCAGCAGGCAAGATACTTGGGAATGGGTTGGGAGAAGTTCCAATGTAAACCCAAAGAAGTCAGAATCATGGGCTATAACACAACATTGCAAGTGACCGCAGCTCCCAGTCGGCTTGATAGGTCAATTGGTGGAGCAATGTGCAACGCAATCGCACAGTCGTGGATTCGAGCCCGGTTCAGGCCTGGATTTTTTTCAGGCATCTTTGCAACTGCTTAAGTTGCTTAATTAACTGCGTCAATCACTCTAACTTCAAATCAGAATTCAAAATACCTATTGAAACTTAAATGAAAACTGTTCTTACAAACTGACTTACCTCCCCAACACAGACTGGATCAAATGTAGGCAGCCGATACACTGCCAAATGATTTGGATTCTGACCACTTGTAGCCAATAGTTTCCTATCATGATTTATTTTTATGCTGTGTATACCACAGTTTACTTCTGGCATCTCGCTGGATGGACTTCCCTCTAAGACAGGCAGGGAGATTTTCCATCCTGACATCATGTCCAACACAAAAAGCTGAAGACAGAGATTGAATCACAGTTGTTATGTAGGAGAAGAAAAATGGGCAGTCTGATGAGATGCAACGCTTCAACCTCCGGCAACTATGAAGCTTCCAAAACATCTTGTTCAGTTGACTATTTACTTCGAGGTATAGTTTTCGTTAATTGTAAATTGGGCACTCACACCATTTCAGTTCATTATTTTGTGTGCGCTACTTTCAAATTTACATCATGCAATAATTTAACCATCCAATAATAGTCATATAATTTGAGTTGAAGACAGAAGTCAAGCTAACCAGTCAAGCGAACCTGGTAAGCAATTATTAGACATTGAAGTTTACGTTTTTGGAATCAGTTACAGAGGCAGTCAAAGAAGTTTTTCTTTGTATTTTGTCAACCCATCATTTTTGTTTTTGAATTTGTAAGGCTGAAAGACAAGTCACTTTCTTTCTATTTTAGACTGAATCAGTGACTGCATCATTAAATACAATTCTCCCTTTGTATTGGCATTTGTTCTCTTGGCCAATGGAACAATGCTTTCAGAAATCAGTTGTAATCAACACCATTTATAATTTTTACTCACCCTCAAATTTTAAAGTAGATCCTAAAGCAAGTATCTCAGACAGTGACATCGCAGCCAATGTCTACCATTATAAGCCACAGATTACTTTTAGAGAGCCCTTGTTAGATAAATGTAGCCACATGGTACATAATCAGGCAAAACATGTCACCTGATTTGGTATGTAATATCCAATTTTGTTTCAAGGGTAATACACAAACAAAACAAATCTAAAACCCAGAAAGTATTCCCAGGGGAGCATGAAATGGCCTGCAAACTATGCTCTTAGAGGCTGTGTACATGGAGGTAGCAAGATCCTAGCACTAGGAAGATCCTAGAAGGTAGATCATCCTAGCGCCATACGTTTTCTGTATTCAGTTTACATGCAAGAGGTCATACTTGGCCCTTACCATGTAAACTGCCTTCGCTCGGAAGATCCTAGCACTAAGGACAGAGAACTAAAGATGGTGGCCTCGGGCCTTTTAGCAGCTTTTTTTATCAATTATGAACCATAACTGCAACCAAAATTCCTGCTTGTAAACCAAACGGAAAGTTGTTTCACTTTCTAGAATCTTCCTAGTGCTAGGATCTTCCTCCCGCCATATAAACAGCCCCTTACACTTTTTGAAGTGAGGAAAAGATTTGTTTTGTCCTGCACAGACATTATCCACCAAAAGAACAGCAACACAAAATAGAATTTCTTCTTTGTATACCTCTCTCTCTCTCTCTTCAAACAAAGAATTGGATATTTGATATACATCCTAGATGTGTAATTCTCACCTGGTTTGATTTTGTGCCACAAACCACTTTCTTTTCATCCAGCCATTGTGATGCAAACACTTTATCAGTTCTTCCCAAGGAAAATTCCCTCTCTTTGAATAATGAAGGTAAATGTCTCGATGTCAGATCATTTATGAAAGACTCTCTGAGTCGCGACGTCCCATTTGCTGATTGTCGAGTACTCACATGTTTAAACAAAGACATCTTGATCGAATTAAGCTTATTAATCAGCGATCGTTTCTAAGGAACTATACAACACTCAGCCACGGACGGTTATTGCACACTGCATCTTTACTTTCATAGGACACTGACGCCTATTTGAACAGAAACACAAACAAGTAGAAGAGACAAGGCCGTGCACATGTCATCAAGTACAACGTTCAGTTGAAAGTCTTATGACAACTACTGCCAGATTCCCGTATACAGCGAAAAGGTGAGCAGAAATGCTTTCTGTCTCAATTCTACAAATGAATCTCCAACATCTTATTTCCTGCACGCAGTGTCGATGTAATCTCAACGAAACAGTCTCTCACGAACGTGGAGAACAAACTGAAATGGATAACACGTCAGTTCGCCGACGACAGAAAGAACGTTGATAAAATCGCCTGGAGACGATAGGCCAACGCAGAATAGAAAACCAGGGAAAACGGAAAAATTGCTCTTGGTGACGCTAAAGTAGATCAACTCGTAAAAAGCCGGGCAACCAACTTCACACGATTCCTGAACGTTAACCAAAACAAGTGTGGAGAGCTTTGCTGTCTTCGTTTGTAAAACATGCGCAAGGCGCTGTTGCGCACACTTTGTGATTGGCTCTCTCCCTCTCTCACCATTCTTCGTTCTTTCCTTCGAATCGTGGATGAAAAGACGCATCGAAACGAGGAATTTGAATCTTGTTATAGGAATTAACTCAATAATTACTTGTCTTTTGGGCAAGAAACTAGCCGTGAATCAGGAAGCTTTGTAGGGTCCGTGTGGTTCTCGTGCATTTGATTTTCATCCAGTATTTTACAAACAGATTCCGTGCACCTTCCATTCACTCCAGTCTACGATAAACGAAAAAAGAAAAAAAAAATCAAAATTGAAATAGACATTTTTGATTGCCGAATCCTGAGAAAAATCACAGTTGAGGACCTGTTTTTAATTTTCACCATTTTCTAATGAAACAAAAAATAAGAAAACGACTTTCCTATTTCGATTTTCTTATTTTCCATCTATTAAAATCAAATTCAAAAATTGCTGCCATTAATCTAAACATCTGTAGTTATAGGAATTAAATTCCTCGTACTCTAGATCTTCTTCCCATAGAACGAATGTTAATGGCATCACTCGTGTTTTAAAAATCGAAAGTCAATTTTGGTCTTCGATGGAAAATGGACAGAAACAGCTTGCAGGGGAGGGGAGGGCACTCTGCCAACGTGTTAGGCTCCTTACTAAGTAAACTACGAAAGGCGTGAAATGTCTTATGAAATTCATACGAAGAAATGTACCCGACTAGTAGAGGGTAGAGGGTTGTTGTTTTGCATTATATTTTTGGATGGAGAGCGCTCGTCCTTTGCTCGTTTCATTTGCAAACGAGATAAACAGGTAAAAACCTGGCGCGAGTTGTTCCTTCCCTGGATTAAGTGGGTGAAGTCCGATCAAACCCTAGGTGGTCATGGCATTTATCTTGGTTTAGCAGAGTTTTTATCACACGCAAACTATCGATCGCATACCATTATGATGGAGCAAAAGATGCTGCACGAATGTAACCTAACTCGAGATGCTAAACTTGATCGAGAACGAGAACGATAACGATCCTGATCCTGATCCCTCTCCGATCCGTATCCCGTATACCGGATCCTGGTTACGTGACACGGGATTCGGGATACGGGGTTCTGGATTCAGGATACGGGATTCGGGATTCGGGATACCGATACGGATACCCATAATTATTTTTAACTCTTGAGCTTATACAGCCGAGCAGAAGCGCTCTACTAATTGAGGAGACTACAAGTGAAATCAAACCAAAATGCTTTCCCATTATCTCCGTATTGTGCCCTTTCTCTCTTCTTCAAATGGCTTTGATTGCGACCGTTGCGTCGAATCGAGAGGTAATGCCATGCAGCATCTAAATGAAATTTTATTTCCGCGCGATGCACGAACGATCATAGGTATTGTCTTTCCATATACAGAATTCTCTCAACGAGTTTTGTCCAAGATTGTTAAGAGCTTCTTTTCTCAAGGTGTCCCCCAGGTTGTGCGTCCCAGGTTGACTTGGTGATCGGGCTTTTGGGTTCAGTTAAAGAGAGGTAAATACCTCAGCACACGGGCTCAACCCAAATATGAATGAATAAACAAATAAATGAGAATTAGAAGTGGCACCTTTACAGAGTGGCTATTCGTCCGTTGAATCCAGGTCGCATCGGAATAGCACCATTTCCGATTTCAAATTCGAAGTCTTTCTTATGAGAATCGTGTTTTATTCATATTTTTCTTTCGCACTTGGACTCGCTTTGAAAAAGGCTGGTTGAACTTGGAAAAGGACTACATATTGGGAATTTTAGTTTTTTAAGGAAGAGGAAAACCGTGGTACTGGGAAGAAAACCCCCTGGAGTAGACCAAAGAACCAGCAATGAACTCAACTCAAATGACGGCGGTCAAATGGATGGGAGGCGAGTTCTCTCACCAGTGCGCCAACCCGGCTGCCTCATTGGTTGGTGTACTCTCACTTTATTTCACTCAAAAAATGGGAAACGGATGTTTGACAAGTTTTTGCGATGGTATTTCGACGACATTTCATCTGCAGTAATTGTACAATGAAAAGAAACTTGCTGGCTGAAGATGGCTGACTGCTCACATAAGACAACCGGATACTACGTACACCGAAGGAGAAAAAAAATCGTTTCTGGTCACGTAAATAAGACGTTAACATATGTTTTCCCCCACTTGATGTGAGGTTGTTCTGATATCCTCGTGGTCATCGCTACCGCCTCTGATGCAAGAGAGCGCGGGTTTCAATCCCAGGGTATAATAGTATAAGTTGTAGAAAAGTTTCTTTCCAAAGAATATTAAAAGTATCATTGATATTGGTCGATACAATTGATTGACACTATTACGCATGAGCAGGAAAATCGCGACGCGAAATAAAGTTAAAGATTCAAACCCGAAAACATAACTATGGTCTCCTGCTAGAGTAATACGATTCAAACCCTAAAACAAGATACTCTCACTGTACAACAACAACGACTTTTAGAAGTTATTTCGCTTTTGAATGGTTTACAACTTGACATACAATTATTGACTGATTACTAATTCACTAGCTACTGACCAACTATTCGTCTACTGAATCATGATGTACAGAACAAAGGACGAATTCTGACTTAGTTAATCTATCAGTATCTTGACAGTTGGTAGTAAGTTTATTTATTGATTGATTTATTTTATTTTAGCTAGATAACCTTATCTCAACGAAACCTTGTTCATTTCACACTATCCGCAAATAGCGTGCATTCAGTGACAACCATCTTCAACGGAAGAGAATCAATACAACTATAAGAACAACAGCAAGAAAATATGGAGGAAAAAAAGGACAGAAGGACTATAGGCCATGCAATCGTTGTAGAAGAGTTGCCAAGTAGATGTAATTGTCCTCTTATTGGTTGAAAAGTTTGGTATTAAGTTTTTTTTCTCAAACCTTTTTCACGTCAGTTCACGTGTTGCGGCATTGAGAGAATGCCGCAAGCTAGCTGCTGTGTCGTTGTCTTTGTTTCATCGGCTCTGAAAAAACTTAACTTATTACGGACGTCAGTTCTTTTATTTTAGTTTTCTCTCCTTTAACGCTCTCTCAGCCGTCCACTGATTTGTTGTTGATGCCTTTTTCTTAATCCCATTATGGCTTTCTCAAAACGCAAGGTCAAGCTAGATTTTGTTGGAGAAACCCGCATCCTTTTCATAGTTTCCACATGAATTTTTTGTTTTTTGGCAACTTGGGATCTTGGGGGACGGGGTGTGATTTTTCCTCGGTCACAACTACCTTTCTGCACGTTGAATTTTCTATGGTATGTTCAGAATGATGCAAGCAGCCATTACTCACAAGGGGCGAGGACTTCAATAGCAATTAGATAATCCTTTTCAGTTTCTTCAGTAAAGAGCAATAACAACAGGATGGTATCAAGTTTGACCACAAACTATCCGATTGTAAAGGTCATGTATCCAATTTCCTGACAGACATTCTTCGTTTCCTGTCAGTTGAACTAACTTCGTCGATGAAATTCGTCCAGTGAAGCGTCTTGAATTCGCGCCTTCAAAATTACGAGCATAAATCCGGTTAGGAGGCTCCGTTAAACTCCTAGCGGAATACAGTGAGAGATTCTTGACCGCTTTCCTTTACGTCAACGCTCGTGATTTTAGCTCTTGGGCGCTTGTGTCTGTTGTGTGAGGCTTGACGGCATCGAGGTCACATTGATGCTGGGAGAACTTTTGACTGCGCAGCGAAAGTGCATGTAGAATCTGCCTACGCCTAAAACTTTGAAGCATGTTTTATACCAAAAGGAAGTCGACAATGGCATCTTTCACTGCAGTGACCTTATTTTGTGTAATTTCATGGCAGTTTTCCCGTGGACAGCAGTTTAATTCCAGCGAAGGCGACGTGCAAAGCATCCCAAGAACACAATACCCACTGCAAACTGGGTGAGTCCTTGTTTACAATACCATAGCCGATCTCGTTGTTAAATACCAAAGAAGCTGTAAGATTGCCTTTGCTCTATTGTATTGCCGGTAATTAATGTGGATTTTGTATAGAAATTAACATTCCTATCTTTTCTTTGGCGCGGATTCAGGAGCTTGATTCGACCTCGTGCAGCTTAAGAGAAGAAGTCACGATCGTTTCACATTTTTTTATCAAAACAACGACTTGTGTTACACCGCTAGGTTTGTCAAAATATTTTCAAACCCTAATGCCTTTCATTACAATTTCCCATTTCTTTCCTTTTGCAGTCTTACATATGTCCAAACACAATCTATTCGAACGCTTCTTCCCACGAATTCCGGGCTATCAAAGAATGATTCATCTACAGATGTCGCTCCCATGCCGTGTGCAATATCGGTGATCGAACTGTCAACTAATTCCTTTACTAATGGTGTTGTATCATTGATGTGAAAATGATTAATTAATGTGGCTATTTCAATTCCCCAGTCCAAATCTGTGCGGTGGCCGAATAAACCCTCGCTGCTGCCCTGGTTGGCGCCGGAGTTCCCCTGTTGGCCTGTGCATTGTGCGTAAGTAATTTTTCCAGCTTGACCTTGCCTGTGGCTTTTTGATGAAAGAGCGGGAAAACGAAGGCAAACCCCGTTACTTTGATCTCGCGCTTTACAGAGTGATAAGTGAGTCGGGCTGTGAACTGGCGTGGGAGGATACAGGGGCTAGTCCAGTTGTCAGTTTTGGTGATAGCGAGTTTTCTCGCAGGCTACATCGATGAACTTGTTAACCCCTTGCCTGAAATAAAATAACAAATACAACCTATTATGACCTTGGAAGGGAAATTAACCAAAGAAAATGAAATCAGAATGAATTGATTCGGGAAATAGTCTCCTTTTTCAGCCATAGTGATATATTCACAATAGTTTTGCAGAGAATTTCAGCGATTTCTGGCGGCCCCTTAAACATGCGAAGCATAAACAGTATATCGAGACGCAATAATTTTATGCGGGTCTGATCAGAAAAATTTCTTAACGATGATTGTTTTCTAAGTTCGGGTGTTTTCTATAGTGTGTTTGCGCATTACACACTTTCCTTCGCTTTTGAATTGGTAAATAGCGTCTTTCCTCTGCGGCTAAGTCGGCTTCTCAAGCATCTACGTTATGATGCCGTTGACCACTCGTTTGAGAGTCCCGGAGCCCTTTCTTATATCCCATTCTTGTTGTGAAGAACCTGTTGAATGACCTTCACAAAGCCTTTGAGTACCTAATGAACACATCCTTGGACTAGTCAACTTGTTCCTATCTCGTGTGGATGATTCACAACGACCGAAGAACACGTTCTATTTTGTTGCGACGTTTCTGCAATCAGTCACTATCCCCAGTTTGAGTTTTGGCGCGGAGTAAATAGACGGAATTTTTGCCTGCCTTATCTCGTTCTGCGCCTTAACTATCTTGAGACACATATTTTCGGAAAGAATTCAATTTGAATTTTTAATCTGAAAATAAACAAACACAGGAAGTCGATCGGCTAAAGTTTGGCAACGGACCGACTGCTTTTCCCTTGAGTGCGGTTTAAATTCTTGTATAAAATGAATATAACCTGGACCGCCGTCAATCTTTTCAACGCTTTTGAGGAATAGACAACCAAATCCTCCAGCTAGGATTGACTTACGCTGCTAATTAGATTAATATCATCTACTGTTAAGACCTGACTTTAAGTGACCACATGGATGTCATCTAAGTTTATAGAGCGAATAGACTTTCCAGCTATAAGATTGCGGAAGTCCTATTTTTTGCAAGGGAAAACGAAGAAAGGTAGACACGTAAGCGCACCAAAAACTGCCTCCTTCGAGGAGGTGTAATTATTCATGTCAAAGGGTCAAAGCCAGATGAATATTTTTGCTTACGATTAGAAAGAACACTTGAAAGCAGTTGGATCGCGCAACTCAAAAGCAGGTACCAGGGTCGCGCTGGCTTATCAAAATTTTACTAGGATTGCCTTGTATGTTCAGGCCTCCATAAAGGCACTGTTACACTGGGCAATTTCTCTCGCAACTTGTCTTGCAATTTTGTTGCTACCAAATTCCCACGCTGCTCGACAGGTGTTACACTAGGCAACGTTTCGTGCAACTTGTCTCGCTTTTGATCATCACTTGAAGGGGCATTTTCATGCGTTGATGCCGCAAAACGTTGCAACACAAGTTGCACGATAGATGTTACGACACTGCGCAATGTGGGAAAATCGCTTGCAAAGTTGCGAGACGCGTTGCAGAAGGGAGAACTGACTTACACTTTTCGCAACGATTGTGGCAGCAAAAATAAAAAATAAAAAATAACGAGAAATGTCTGTGGTAGGGTATGTGCGACAAAACTGCGAGACAAGTGGCACGAAAAAATTACCAAGTGTAAAAGCACCTTAACGCACACCCCCGTGCTCCTAACAATTTATGTGGAGATTTGCAATCAGTCGAACCACTGCCCAACTGGTGATGAAAGCCGCGCTGTATTTGTGTGTTAATTGTCCGTTTTGTTTTCCGTAGCTATGTGTCAGTACGGTTGTGGGACGGGGGAGTGTTTCAAGCCAGGCGTCTGTCGATGCCCAAACGGGGCCTTAAGTCCTTCTTGCAGTGGTGTCCAGGTGGGAGGTACGTAATTCATGTAATGTGTTCAGTGCTGTTTGCGTCATACACTTCGACAGAGATCATTATTCCGTCCGTGCTGATCGAATCGCTGCCTTTGGGGACGAAAACAGCGCACGTGCAGAAATGTTTGTGCTGGCTGATTTCTTGCACGTGCACAGCATTTTTTTTTGCTCACGTGCAGAGGCTTTGCACGATTTAGCATTTAGTGCCCGGTAACTGGGCTGGCCGCGACGAATTTTGTCCTGTGTTTATATGGGAATTTCAACTCAGTTACCGAGATGAAGAAGCCACCAAAGGCTGACCAGTTTTGATATGAAGAGGCCTCCAATCTTTGATTTTATGACGTGGCTGTCGTAAGGCGGTCATCCTGGCGTTAAAACCCAGGTAACGCGTTATTTCAATACTTGCGTCGGCTTCTTCACAAGGTCGGACTGATGGTTTACTTTTGCAACTTGTCCTCAACATTCGTGTCAGATCATAAAGTCTGATGAACACAGTCTAGAGGATGTGCAACTCATGCGCATAAAAATGCAACAAATTTGCCTTTCAGGCGACCAGTGTACCGTGCTGTGTTTCAATGGAGGAACTTGCAAAAAGGATGTGTGCGTCTGCAAAGAAGGATTCAGTGGAAAGTTTTGTGAATCCCGTGAGTTCATGTTTATGTACGCGTAACGTCGTCAGTTGAAAAGAAAACCGGATTTTTTTGGAGGTTTTATCTGACCAAGTGTGTGTCTTTTTAAGCAATTTGCCAGGAACAGTGCCTCAACGGAGGACGTTGTGTTGGGCCAGATAAATGCGCATGTCCTTATGGCTTCATTGGTGACCGCTGTCAACAAGGTACGCTGCTGGAAGAACTGACTTTACTGATTGACTTTCCTGTGTTTCCTTTTGCTGTCGTTTTAATCCTGAAAGAATCCAGTACTAGATTTAATGAAGTAACCGATATCTGCCCGAAGTAAAGCTTGGCTTTTTTTTTGTAGATTATAGACTCGGTCCATGCTACACGGAGGTTAGAAATCGCATGTGTCACAGCCAGCTGCAGGGAGTCGTGTGCACGCGACTTACATGCTGTGCCACGATTGGAAAAGCCTGGGGAAACCCGTGTGAACGGTGCCCTGCCAAACCAGGTACGCCCGATGGCTCAAAGTCGAGCCGGCTCGGACTCAGGATCTCTCTCCTTCCCCCCTTATCATCGAGAGAGAGAGAAAGAGAGACTAGTTGCAACTGGTGACACGACCATCCAAATTCTGGTCGTCTTTATTCAGTTTGAGTAGTTTTTTTACTACCTGTCGGAAGATATATTTGTTTGTTTTGTTGTCGTGTCCAGTTCAGCTCTACATGTAAAGTAATCGAGCTATTCGTCAATTCAAAAATTCCCTTAAACGTCGCATATCTCTGTACCCATGTACCCATTACGTTTAACTGTATGTGTCACGTTCCACAGAACCTTGCGACAGGGGATTTCTCCCAAACTTTCGAAGCAAGGCATGTCAAGGTACCTCAGTGATTTTCATATTTTTTTATGTTAACGCATGAAGCATTTCTGATCAAGATTGGCTTTTTTGATAGGAAGGAAAAGGGGGGATGCAGTGCGGGAGCAATTCTTGTAGTCTATATAGGCCATATGTTAGAATGAACACTTCAGTGACGTAACTAACACTAATGATCTGTCTATTGACGCGTTCGGACGTAGTTTGTGATAACTAGTAACGTGACGTGCCTTGTGCTTTAGTTTGAACCATAACGTCATTTACTGATAAACTTTTTTGTGGTTGTGTCATAAGACATTGACGAGTGCAAAGCCATCCCAAAGATTTGCTCCGGTGGAAGATGCGTCAACTCGATTGGAAGCTACAAATGTGAATGCCCAACAGGAAAAAAACTTGATACTGATCTGCAGAAATGTGTTGGTAGGTAAACGAACGTCTGTTGTCTTAACATATCTTTATGTGCAAGGCAAGTCTTTTGATTGGTTGGTTGGTTGGAAGTCAGTAGAATTCGTTGTTGTCCCGTATGGAGCGGATTCATGCGACGTCACCGTAAGCAGAACAAGGAGACCGGCCGCTCAACACGTACCCAGATCTCTTGCGGTCAAAGTTGAACGCTCACGAGAGATAGCTTGGTATGAGATTAACGGAACCATTTTAGTGTAGCCAATCGCGGCTGGCATCTCTAAAGTGGTGACCGAAATTTAAGATCTCTGGGATAGCTAGGGCCCATAGCAAGCAAGGTCATAGCTCTTATAGCTTGTAATAAAATTTTTAATGGCAATAGACCTGTTTACCAATAGTGTGGACATCTTGATTTCTATTGTTTTTGTAAGGGTCTGGGTTTCAGTGTACACCCTCCCCTCCCCCATGGTACTAAGCTTTGTCGGTTATTTTACTAGAAAAATTATAATACACTTTTGAACAGGCAATTCGCGATGTGTGCCTTTGGCTATTCCTAAAAATATAGCCCCTTTCTCCGGGAAGCCGGGCTAACATTCTGCTAAAGATATTATGGGATGCTCAAGAGACAAATTCATACGTGTTGTTGTGGGTATAAGTTTGGCTTTCCTATAAAAATTTTCAAGCCACTTTGATTTTTACACTAGGAAATATAAAAATTAATTTGGTTTAAGAAATGTTAAACCAAAATCAAATTTGTACCCCCAATACGTGCGAATTTGCCCCTCTTGGCATCCCACAATATCCATTTTAGAACAATAAAATTCAAGATGACAGCCGTATTGGTAAAAGGCCTATAAAAAGGTCTATAGAACTCAAACACCCCAGCGAAGACACAACCGTCCGCGCGAATGCACAAAGTGATGAATTTATCGGGCAATTATGAGGGCATGCTCCTAATAGGAGTCGAACCTATGAGCTACTTTAAGTAGCAATAATATTGCTAATTCGGATGCTCTACCGCTGAGCTACGAGAAGCTCGTGGGAGCTAGCCGGGCCAAAAAGTAGGATCTGAAGATGGGTACCGGGCCATTAAAGTAGGTTATTGGCTCTGTCTGTATGCATTGCAAACCAGGGCGGTAGCCGACCACTTTAACTGAGTGAATATGCTAGACCTCCGTATCTTTTTCATCTGACCGATCTGTTGCTTTAGACGATAGATTCACAAGCCCTCTTAACTTGCAGATCGAGACGAATGCACAGAAATACCAGGGATCTGTTCGAACGGCCGGTGCGAGAACACGGACGGAAGTTTTACATGTACTTGTCAGGAAGGATACACGCTAAATAGGGACAAGACGTTCTGCATACGTAAGGAATTCAATCTTACATCTAACGTCTTCTAAATCGTTTCCACCGTGTGGAAACATCTTTACTACAAACTGGCTATCTCACCAAAATAGTCTAATTTTTCCGAAAGCTCGTCTAGCTCTTTAGCAAAGTCACCTGTAGAGAAAACCTTAGCAAGGAAACTTTCAGTTAAGGCTTGGTATAAAGTCTGTTTTTCAACTCAGTTAGAATTCTCTGTAATGAGTCGTTTTGGAATGGATCGTGAAATCGGTAGATTTTAAGTGCCTAAAATTAAAAAAAATATGAATAAAATCTCACTGTTAAAAACGCGGCAAAGCCGTTTTAGGGTTAAGGAATTAATTTGTCTTATCAACAATACCTGAGCGATTCCGTCCGCGTGCAGACCGTCCTGGAGTACGCGCGTTACCATGACACCTTTCTTTCAATTATAAACCCTATTTATAATAATGAAAATGCCCACAAATGGCTTGATGAATTTCTAGGCGCCAAAGAAGGTTTCTGTTACCAGCGGATAGTCAACAATTACTGTGTTGACCAGTCCCTGACAAACACGACCAAATATGATTGCTGCTGCTCCGACAAAAACCGCGCGGGCTGGGGACCACTCTGCGAAAGATGCCCTGTCAGAGGAACACGTAAGTTACATGTGATTAAGTCTTGTTTACGTGTAATCAGCTCGTGTGGTTTTTGCTGCTTGTCTGCTTTTTGTTGCCGAGAAACGAGAGTGCAGTTTACAAGATGTGATGTGATGACACACCCTCTGAGCTAGCGTTTAAGTGCGGGTCGTTAGTAACGAACTATCGCAAAAGCAGGATGCTACTTGAGCACAGTCTGTCTCTGTGCGAAGGTGTATTTCTCTCCTTAATTCCCCCTCGTGTGGCCTTTGCTCGTCCCCTATTGACCGATCGAGAGGCTGGAACCGAAAATCCAAAGACGCCTTTCTGACCCTTTTAAGTAATTCAGTTTTTCTTTGTATCTGATATCTATTTGCAGCTGACTACTCCACTTTGTGTCCAAACGTGTCCGTTCCAACAGCTAGTCCTCTAGGTTTGTATTATCTCTCTATTCAACTTATTGATCGTCGTCATCTTAATTTCATAGTTTCAAATTTATGCGGAAAAAATACATCTTTGCTCATGCGATAGTTGATGAGTGCAAAAGACCAGGGGATCCTTGCTCTAACGGAAGTTGCGCCCACACTCCCAATGGCCTGCGGTGCGTGTGTAACGCAGGATACGTACAGGGACCAGACAACAGATGCGCAGGTTAGTAAAAGACCAATATCGTGTTCGATGCGTCGAATGCATAACCGCGCCGCGCCTTCTGTGGGTAGCGCTGAATAACGTGCATGCATATTCTGTTCTCAATACTATAATTAGATTGCCAACTTCTAAGGCGTCAAGTAAGGGGTAATTAGCGATTTTCGTACCTGCTCGACGAAGTTTGTCCCGTGGCTGAGAATTACCCGTTGAACAACGCTTACCCAAGACGCGAAGCCTTGGGGCGAGTAGGGGGATGGTGAGATTTTTTTGGAGGATGATCTCTCAGCCAAAGGTGTTATTCTGTTAACTGCACCTCGTTTGGGCATCTTTCTTGACAACTATTACGGTTTTAATTCCTCCCGTTTAACTGTATTTTTCTGTAATTGATTTTGCTTTTTGAAGAATTGAAATTATCTCCTCATCATGCAGACAAAGACGAATGTTCATCAGATTCTTCGCTATGTACAAACGGACGCTGTATCAACACAGTCGGTAGCTTTCAGTGCGAATGCAATTCTGGGTTTCAGCTCTCCTCGGACGGAAAGAGCTGTAACGGTAAGTTTACCTGGGAAAGAGCCACTCAATTTTGATATTATGAGTGTGATATCAAATGCCTGTCTGGTAAATGGAGAAAGTAAACCAGTTTCCTTGATCGCACCGAGTTTGACCTTTTTCCCCCGGAATTATAGAGTTGTTGTGTCACAAGCCGGCCTGGCTGTGTCTGTGAAAGATTATGGCTTAAACTGTTCAGCTTGTGGATTTAGTCCTTGTGTGTGATTATTCAACTATTGGATAAATTCGAAGTTTGTTAGTGTTTCCAGAAACGTGTCTCAGCTAATCGGTTTTCATCTTCCCTAGCTGTCGATCCGTGCTCTCGACAAGACGTCTGTGAAAATGGGCGGTGCTTCAGTACAAAAGACGGATTTACCTGCCAGTGCCGAAGCGGATTTGTGCTGACCTCTGATAGAAAAGCTTGCACAGGTAATAATTAAGCACGGGAAAAGAGTTAACGACGATTATCCCAAACCGAATAGACAAAACTGGCAAACATTTGGTGATCGGGGAAAACCTTGCTGTCAAACCTGTCAAGTGAGTCCTTAATCTTCCGCTGAGGAGGCAAACAAAATTTCGGTCATAAGGAATCAAAGGAACGGACAAAATCTACATGTGCTTTTGTGTAGTGCAATTTACGAACCCCCCAAACAGAACTAGGCTCGAGTTTAAGTGTTCCCTTTTCCCCGGAGCATTGATAAACAGCGGGGATGTCTTGCCCTATTTTGTGTGTGCTTTTTAATGTATCCTTACTGAGAAGACAGACAAGGCGTCTGAGACGAGGCCAAGTTGTTTAGAATTCCATATTTGTTCGTATTGAAAATTAAGTGCTGTGTGCATGCGCTATGAAGTGCGCTTTCACTTGCGTTTGTTATCTCAGATGTCGACGAGTGTGAGTCAGCCGAAGCGTGTAACAATGGCCGATGTATAAACTATGCTGGTGGATACGAATGCACGTGTGATTCTGGATTCGAAACAAGCTCTGACATGCGACATTGCATTGGTTGGTGAAGTGTTTTGCGGCTTTTTCAAATGATCAAATCGGTAGTCCACCGCTATAAACATGGCTGTTTAGAACTTATACGTGATGTAACAACATTTATTGTCTCTCAGATACTTCGTGCATATGATTGGTTCATTCAGTGGTCCGTATTCTACAGTACAGACCGCTTGACTTTGTGATGTGCTGAAAAGCACATCACAAAGTCAAGCGGATTTGTTTCAAAGAATAAAGTAAATTAAAGTAATCAAGTGAAACTATGATCTTCGCGGTTATGAACGCAATTTTAGGCTTCTCTACGCAATTGCTAAAATTGCGTTCATAACTGCGAAGATCATAGCTTCACTTGATTTCATATCCGCAGTTCAATATATGATTCATTTCATATGTCATTTCATGTAAAGTAAAGTACCTTTATTTATACAAGATTATATTTAAAGCAAAACAAATGAACAGAACAACCTTAAGAATCCCAACTGGAAGGCAACCAGTTGGCTATTTACAAAGCGTGGTGGAGTTGAATTCGGGACCACCGAAGACAAATCGTGTCAGAAAGGGGTTTGAACCCGGAACATCCACGTATAAATCCAGCGCCATACCCACTGGGCCACGCCGCCTCCAAGAGATATAATAAGTACCTCACTAACCTCGTCTTATCGGTCCGTAGCTTACAGTACGGCCCTCGAACTCGGTTAGTGAGCGGTATATATTAGTCAAAAGGAATACGAGAGTGCTTTTTTCTTTCCAGACATAAACGAATGTCAGCGCGTTCCTGGACGCTGCCACAATGGGACATGCGTGAACACGCGCGGTTCATACCGCTGTACCTGCCACAGAGGCTTCGTAGCGGCAGGCGATCAAAATGTTTGTAAAGGTAACCGCAACTCTCCGATTGCTATTTTCAGTGAGTGTATAGATTGGTACAAATTGCGTGTCATGATTTCAGTAAGGCCCATTGACGAATGCGCAACCACTTGTATACCCGGCCCGTGCCTTTGGATAGTTGCGCGTGCGTACGAGCACCCTGAGGTGTTGAGTTATTCGCGTGAATATGCTGTGGGTGAATTCATTTGGCGCCCCTGCAAACCATGCGATACGAGTTTGTCAGTTCTGCCCGAGCGGATTAACGATTAACAAGATTCTGCGCGAATTATCCGACAACCAAGCGTGCTCTCTAGTACACGAGGAGTTCAAACGCGCCGACAAATGCACGGAAAAATTCTAGGGTAATATGATGGCCACTTTGTCACCAGGAACTATGGTGAGGACACTTCAGACCCGATCTGAATCTCAAATCCTGAAGAGAATATCTTTGATTCTGTTCTAAACGAGTAAACTGCTATTCACACTGAGCTTGGATTTCTTTTAATTTGCTGACAAAGCGATGCGCTTAACACAACCTGAGAAGAGATGTCTTGGAAGTCGCAAAAGCCACACTGTTTTGTCTATAACATCGTTTTTGTTGGACACTTCCCATTTGTTTTCTTCGTTTCTCCTCATACATCCTTTTTACATACTTCAGATATAGATGAGTGTAAACAAAGCAGTATGTGCAAGAATGGCCGTTGTGTGAATGAAATTGGTAGCTTCAGATGTGTTTGTGATCGTGGATTCACTGCAAGCGCAGATGGAAGGGCATGTGTTGGTACGATAGCGTAGGTGATAGCTTATAATTAGGGATCTACGACGGAACGTCAGCAAGAACGCCCCCACACAACAGATTTTAATAAACAAAACAATGGCTCTGCGCGTGCGTTTTAACTTTGGTACATTTCTTTCCCGTTCTCCGCCAATCTACAACGTCAAATGACAAAATCTCAAGTTTTATGGAAAACGCGCGCACACGATGGAGAATTTTGATTTTCTTTCTTAGTTTGAACACCGTTCGTCCCAATTCAGTTCCTGGGTAGTTCGGGTAGTTTGTAGAACTCGAACAAACTGGAATAATCACGAAAAAGTTCGCAAAACTTAAACTAGCAATTTTAAATGACGTTTTCATGGACGTCGCCGTCATAGATCTTAAAGTCCCTATTGTGTTTCTGTAGACGCTTGAACAAAATCATCCATTTGTTATTCTGAGAAGAGACAGAAAAACTTGAACCTCTCAGTACAAAATTCTAGAAAAATAGTGAACATGTAAGGTCCGGTTCAAACGTCGAACTTCACATGTGCTGAATCTATTGCAAATGAGAAAAATCTATTGTTCTCGCTCATTTGCATTAGATTCGGCACATGTGAAGTTCGACGTTTGAACCGAGCCTTAGGCAACTGTGGTGCTGGGTCCTTCTGCACGTACCGGAAAGCATTGTATCTTGTTCACCTGGGATTAGTTCTTATTTGGAGTTGTTTTCTTTTCTGTCTTTTGTTTCTTTTGTTTAACGTTACCGTGCTCCGGTACCTGCAGAAAGAACCATGGTGCTGCCGGGATTGGTAGGGGGTGATAAATTAAGGTTTGATTTGGTAAGCTCCACGGGTACCCTGATTCAAAAGCTTAACTGAGTTTACGAGGTTAGTCATAATTTGCTCCGTCAACCGTCAGCTTGAATTCGCTGATCGTCTAAGATGGTGGCCAAAGGTCTCGGCAAAATAACGACAGACCTCGTAAAATATTCTTTCTAGGCCATAAAAGTGACTGAGGACCTCAAAAACAAGAAAGGCAAACCACGTCTTGTAAAATATATAACAGACGGACTACTTGCAAGGGCTCTTTTATTGCACAAATTTTCACAGAGCTCTCTATGCGTCAACGGTAGATTGACGAATGATTCGCGTGTGCCTAAGGTTCCGCTCCTTTCATAGCGCGACTTCGTGTTTAAGGTTAATCTACCGTATCACCTCAGTTAACACGAAAATGGTGGAAGATACCGGGTCTGCTCTTGACACCCTTAAAATGATCTCCGGCAGGAGTATATCAGTAAGAGCGGCATCAATCTTCACCACTGGGTTTGTACGCCAACGCAGGAATAGACGGAGCTATATTGCAACGACATTTCGCGCGCTAAGAAGGATAGGCAGGCAGCACGTTCATCCAATTAAAAGGCTTTAGCATGATAGCGATTGACACCTCGTTATTATCTCGTTTTTTTTTTTTGGCTTGCAGCCACGGCAACCACTTCGCGAAAATTTAAAAACTAAAAATAGCTTCGTCTACTCCTGTGTTGGTGGTCCGTACTTATGGTCTCCTGCCTCCTGGAATAGAGCCATACAATTATGATCAGAAACAAATATAACTGGCATAAATACAAGGACTAAGGAAACCGTTTTTCGTCCAACTCTTCCCTACTGTCGCGATACTTGTTATTGCAGACCGATTGCGTTGCTGCATGGAATTCATATTACGAATTATTCTCGCTCACCCTGAAACAAAGAATAGTGAGTCCTCTTTCTTCTTCGACTGTTCTCTTTACAGACACAACATTGGGACGCTGTTACGCGAAGGTACAGGGCAACAGATGTTCGGAGCCACTGATGAGGTTTCTAACGATATCGCAGTGCTGCTGTGGTATGGAGAATGGAGGGCAACGAGGCTGGGATGATCCTTGTACACCCTGCCCCACACAGGGATCAGGTGAGGTGGCAACCCCACGGTGACACAAACACAGTCTTCGCCACTTACCCCATAATGTTTGACAGTCAGTTTGCTAAACTGTCCAGCCCCAAGCGGGAGTTCTCAAGCCCTTCATTGCGACGACGTGACTGTATTTTTGAAGTGGTGACAGTTAGAGGAAAGCACAGTATCGTCTAACACACTGAGGCCGCCACTTTTATATAGTTTCAAAAAAAAATTCAAATCTTACCTCGGTGTAATTCTCAGAGACAAGCCTATAGTTAAGGGTGCCCTGTGTTGCAGACGCTGAAAAAATTTTGAAGTTCCCATACATACTTTTCACCTGCAAATTTGTCCGAAACGGCTGCACATTGGACTAATGACCCAATTCAATAACCCAATTTGCTTTTTCAGATGAGTACAAGAAAGTCTGTTGCAAAGGACCAGGAATGACCTGTGGTGGAGAAGGTAGACGATGATGACGATGCTAACGATGACGCCGACTACGCCGCCGCCGACGTTGACGGTGATGAAGACGACGACGAAGGCGATGGCGACGACGACGACGACGACACCTAAGACGACGATGACGATGACCAAGACGATGAAGACGACGACTACGACGACGATGGGAATAGCGAGCTTACGGAACGTCGACGCTGACGGCAACAAGATTGTCACAAAAAATAGGTTTAGTGAGCAAAAACAATTGCTCCGCACGCTCTGCACGTGCGTTTTACATTTTCCTTGCCTTTGTCGACTAAATGACGACGTGAAATGACCAAATTCAAGGTTCTGTGGAGGATGTTTGCACACGACGATGAATTTTCAGTTTTCTCTCTACCCTTCTAACCCGCTCGTACCAGTTTACTTTATTTCCTTTACCGTTACTACACATTTTAACTGCGGAACGACATGAAAAACTTGCGTAGTGATACCAATAACGCGAACTTCATTATTTTTAAATGATGACCACGTAACCGTAGTTGCCGACGTTTCGTAAGGTCCCTAAAGACGGTGATTTCGTCGACGACGACGTCGAAGACGAAAACGACGGCGACGGCGACGGTGAAAAGGACGATGCCGATGATTTCCAGGTATTGACGGTGTCTCACTTTTTCATTAAAGATGTTAACGAATGCAAGAACAACGCAGGGATGAAGAAGCGCGTGTGTGTGAATGGAGAATGTCAGAACACCATGAAAGATTACATCTGTGTGTGTAACGCAGGTTTCAGGAGTGACGTCACCATGAAGCTCTGCAATGGTGAGGCTTCAAGTTGTACTTACTGTTCGTTGTCAGGTTGTGTTTTTCTCGTGTTGTGACACACCATACCTGAGCCTTTGGCTTGGAAGTTTAGCATGCCTTACTTTACTTTCTAGATATAGACGAGTGCCGAGAAGATCCGCGTCTTTGTCAAGGAGGCACCTGTCAAAATATGCCAGGAAGTTTCTCCTGTGACTGTCCAAAAGGCTTCAATTTGAACGCAGAATCGAGAGTCTGCGAAGGTACTTTGATTTTTGCCTATTGAAACGCGATTAAGCATTTTTTACTTCAGTACGAACGCTTAATTTATTAAGTATCACTTCACGTGTGTTCGTCTTGTTTTCATTTAGCCTCTTCTCCTCTCGTCAGCTGCAAAGAAAACTAGTGCATGCATGTCACTTGCTATTGCTCAAATATGCGCTCGTCAAACCTAAGTTCCGTATTTTTGACTGGAGTCGTGGACAAATTGTAGTGTGTGTGTTTGTATTAATTTTCTCAGAAGAAAGTTAGTTTGAAGACCTCTGCCTTGTCCCTCCTCTTCAACTTAACTCAGTGCTTCTTGGAAATGTCAGACTGTTCGTCGTTTTTCGTTTTCGGCAGCCCAACTAAATTGAGAGGATTGTCCGTGAAAGTTGCAAGGTCTTTTTCAACATTTTTTTTCAATATTGTAACCCCTCAAAATGCGAAGTATTGGTCCGTTTTATCGCTACCAATAATCTGTTGAGCCGATAGTTGTTTTGCCTTTCAGACGTCGATGAGTGTGGACTCGAGGGTCAATGCATCGACGGAACATGCATCAATACACCTGGCAGCTTCCGTTGTCAATGTCCCTCCGATTACCAACTCGACACATCAGGGCGGATATGTAAAGGTAACTCTTATGTGTGCACCTTGCTGTAGAACTCTTTGCAAAAACAGCTGAATTTCCCCACGATTTAATAATAGTGCTTTCTTTTGTGACCATTTAGAAATGTTCGGTTTACCTGTTATATGGGGACTTATATGGACCCGTTTTCGGAATGAACGGAATAGTAATCTCTTTATTCTGCTCCTGATAGCAAAATGAACGCAATGAACAGGATACGATTGCTCAGAATACACAAAATAGCGTTCTTTTGGGGAGATTGTTACGGTTTTATTTATTTCTTTTCTTTTGGTAATCAACACTTAGTTTTTCCCCTTTGTTTTCAGTCTCTGTTCCATGTGTTAGCCTTGTGTTTAGTGTCGTAATTCCTCACCGTAGTTTTCCCACCATATGTAAATTCAAGTCCCTAATTTTTGTATATATATATCGAAATCGTTTTCATTGTATCACTCGCTATCCATCCTAATCCAGTAATTGGTGAGAGTTTTCTGTCCTCATTATTAAGTTGTACTCGTCGTTTCACTCTTAGATTCGTTGTAACCATTCAGTCACTCTGTTATTTTCTTTAGGCATTTACCAAAAACCATTTGCGTCAAATACAATTGCCGTTTCTTTAAGTTGTCTAAGTCATCTATCCTTGTCCCTCGCCATTTCAGAGATTTTGGCGCGAAAATCGTGCGCGGCCGGAGAAATGTCAGTCTTAGTGGTATCCAGGCTATTCCGAGCGCTAGATCTCAGGTCACCTTCGCAATACTAGAACTATTCCGTTTTCGGATTAAGCGCTCTTTTGGAAAACCTTTTTTTCGTTATTCCGTTAATCCTAAATCAGAAGAGGAATGGTCCAACTGTTTTTAATCTCGTGGCTTTCAGACAAAAGAACTGCTCAGTGCTGGACTACAATCACCAACAATCGTTGCGAAGAAGCGATAAATGGTGCAGTATCACTGGAAATTTGCTGCAACACCGTTGGCAAGGGATGGGGAAGTCCTTGTAACAAATGTCCGGCTAAAACCGGTGGTAAGTGCCTTAACTTGCTTGATTGTTGTCGCTTAACTTGTAATGGTTGATGCTGGTCATAACAGTTAGATGTTGTCGGCCGCATGTAATCGCGAAATGACCTTAACCTGCGCTGAAAATCTTCAGTTTAAACTTGTCATTTCCAGTTTGAAAACGCTTTCCGTTGCTTTGATTTTGTCCATTTTGTTTGTTGTTTTAGATGAACGTTGTGCACAAGGGTATGCCATTCAAGACGAGCCTCGTTGCACAGGTACTGAGACCAAGAAACACCTAATTTTCTCATTGTCATTGTCATTCTGTTTTCGTTCCCATTCCTAATCTCATTCCCAAACCCACTCTCATTTTCATTCTCTTTCGCATTCCCATTCTCATTCCCAATCCCGTTCACATTTCCAATCCCGTTCTCATTCCCAATCCCATTCTCATTCCCAATCCCATTCTCATTCCCAATCTCATTCAGACTTTGACAAACGCGGTAATGTGTTTACTCGGCAGATATTGACGAGTGTACCAAATTCCCTGGCTTGTGTAGCAATGGAATTTGCCGCAATACTCTCGGCAGCTTTGCTTGTGAGTGTGCCAAAGGATTAACGCTTGACGCAACTGAAAGAAACTGTGTCGGTAAGTATTTTCAACTTCATAAGGTGATTACTTATATATTACAGTGGAACCTTCGCTAGTCTCCTCTGATTTATCGATGCACTTCTTTCCACCCCTATCATTTCCTGGCCAACTGACAAAACATCTCTTTCGATGCAGCTATACAGAAGTTTTCAATCGAGTGTCGAAGGTAATTACGCGATTGCTTTAGTTTTGGTTTGCAAACTTTTCAGCCATTAGATGCAAAAGTAAAACTCATTGCGACTTGGGCGCTCTGGTTTTTCAGCGCTTGACGCTGGCTGCCTTACGTGCTTGCGCTCTGATTGGCTAGTGAAACCAAGTTGTGAAGCACTTCGATTTGTGATTGACTGTGTCTTTCCTTAAGGACATGTTTGGCTCTGTAATTTCTTCGGTTTGGGTTTTACGACACTCAATTGAAAAACCGTTCTATACTTTGAAGAAGCATGCATTACATTCGAGTCATGTCGCAGCTCTTGCAACTGAGGTCTCACATCATCGGCTTACTACATACCCTTCTAGACAACAATAAAACAAAGAACAGAAACAGTGCGTCTAACCCTAAAAGTCAAAGCTGTTGTCGAATGAAAATCCTCTCCCTTATGAAGCCTTTAATGGGCAAACGTGGCAACGGTTGATTGATTGATTGAATGATTGATTGATGGACTGGTTGATTGACTTAAAGCGTTTCCGTGTATTTATACTTAGATCTTCGTGAGGAGGTCTGTTACGGCTCCGTCAGCTCCAGAGGTTGCGAGAAACCGTATGGTGGACGATACAAGAAGGTCGACTGTTGTTGCTCTATTGTCGGAGGGGGCTGGGGAAATCCCTGTCAGGAATGCCCGCTGGAAAATACAGGTTACGCATAAAAGATGCCTTTGCGTCTTTTACGTTTTCCATGATCATTTTCAATGTCGTTTTTTCCCATCACATTTTAGACGAGTTTGAGCTGCTTTGTGGGAATCCAACGAAGGGATTCAAAAGCGTGGATACACTGACTGGACCCAGAGTTCAAGGTTTGCATAAATAGAGCTGTAACATCGTCGTCAACATTGACAAATCGAAAGAAACTTTGTATACAGCATAATAATCACCACTACTGATAATTCTCGATCGTTTGCCGTAATCTGAAGGTGCTACTACCTCGTACCCACTAGACGCGCGATTTTATATGCGACGTCACCCAGTATTGTGTTGATGCGCTAAGACTCTCTAAGACGCTCTGAGGCTCGGCACCAAGCCTCTGGCGCAAAGCCAAACTCGCTTGATGAGCACAGAAAGGGGTGCGAACTAGACTGTTATTTTTAGGATAATTTACCCAGAAAATTCAAGGCTTGGTACTCAGTACATAGTATGTCTTAAATTTCTGAATATGAACGCCTTCTGTATTTAAACCATCCAAAGATTTGCCTAAGACTCTCCTGGATCATAAACCCTTGCCAGGAGCCCATAAGTAGGAGCGTCCATCTCCACCACTGGGTTTGTACGCCAACACATGAGTAGACAGAGCTATTTTTGGAACGACATTTCGCGCGCTAAAAAAGAGACAAACACGTTCATCCAATTCATCCAATGAAATGGCTTAAGCATGACAGCTATTGACAGCTCATTTTTATGCCACGTATTTTTTGCACAGAGGAGAGCGCTTCCAACCATGGCAACCTCCTTTCACGGAATTTTTTAAAACTAAAAATAACCTTATCTTTTCCTGTGCTGATGACCAGGATTATAACATATCGACGTCCCTACTTATGGACTCCTGCACTTACAAATATTCCTCTTAGAACTCTGAGGGTTAACTTTTAGGTGGGCGTCTCGAGTTATTTTTTCCTCTCAAACCTGGACATTTTAAAGCGGTAAACGTTGCTCTAATGATAGTACGACTTGAAGATTTGTCTTCGAGGGAACAGGCTTGTTTTCCATTGATTTACTTGGTATGCATCAGAAAGTCAGTATTATTATAGTTTACTTTTCGCAGATATAAATGAGTGCGCTATTCAAGGCATCTGTAACAACGGACGGTGCATAAATGCACAAGGAGGATTCCAGTGCGAATGCAAACAAGGATACGCCTTGGACGATGAGGGAAAAGACTGCTTAGGTAGGCAATGAAAAGTATTCCTAAAATCACGATAATGATCCTTTCTGAAGCCGAATCAGGCCTATGATATTTTTTAATGCATGAGAGTTTGGTAGCAGAAGATTGGTTGGGAAAACCACAAGTTCACATTAGGTTTTAGTACGTCATTACAACATATTATAGGTAGCGTACATTGCTGATATTTGCGATCAAAATAAAATGGAACTCACCGCAGGTGGTGAACGAGTGATGAGGCCTAAGACTTACGTGTAATGTTTAATAACCGCGATCCGATAGTTTTCCGTTATCACCAGGCGCCTTCATTCCCAAACACCCGAGGCCGCTGAGAGATTAGATACGGGTAGCTTGCGAGCTGCTCCACGGCTGGGTAATGTATGGGACTGAAGAGGGGACTATAAAAATGAAAGCGCCCTAGACTCTCTGTGGATCAATGGTGCACAGAGATTTCTCAACTTAAATCGCATAGGAATAAGAAGCATTTGCGCTTGATTGCCTCAAGAAGAAAAATTATAAATCCTCAATTTTGCCGGCTCAGCTTACCTCGAAGTATAGATTCAAGTGAAAGACCAATAGGCCAGTTTATTTCTTTTAGCCTCTTCTTCAAAGCGAGTCTACGTACGAAGTCTTTGGTACTGAATCAGTTTTTTATGCAAAGTAAAACTGACTTTCGAATTTGGACTCGCTTTGAAAACGAGAGTGACGTGAACTCGGAACTGGCCTATACATTTCGTTGGCTCTACAGTGCTTACCCTGTCGTCGGCTCTTCTTTAGATATCGACGAATGCCGCATTTCAGCCGAATTGTGTGGCAATGGTAGCTGCGTTAATATACCCGGAAGCTTTCGGTGTGATTGTTTCAGAGGATTCGAGAATGCCGCCATGATGATGGAGGTTTGCGTTGGTAAGTGAAACATGTTCTGTGTAACACATGCTTCAACACAAGGCAATAATTGTAAATAACAGTTTGTACTTTGGTGCAATAGATGTACACGTGTAATTTGCCGCAGTCTAATACCCGTTGATTGTCTATATCCCCGGCGCAAATAAACAGTGGGCTGCGTCAACAATTATTAACTTGAAAAAGAAAATTTGGGATTTTTATTCCGTGAGACACAGACGGCACAGGCCAAAACCTTATGTTCTTTCCTGCGACTCGTGAATTTGATACAATTAGTTTGTGCGTTCGCGCAATAGCTATACACATGTAATTTGTCACAGTTTAAGAACCTTTGATTGTCTATTACCCTGGCGCAAATAAACAGCAAGGAGCGAAGATGTAGATGTAAATGGTCCTGTATATAAGAGAGACATGTGAGTTGTTCGCTCCTCATTGGCCACTGAGTGTTCTCGATACTGCGCCATTGTCGTTCCTCACTGACGAAGCTTCTCTCCCGTGCGTCAGAGTTATCACTGACTACTCCACCCAAGAAACATTACGTCACACAACCGAATGAACTAAATTAAATAGTGAAGTTCCAAAAGGTCTGACATGAAGCCTTCATTCCGCTCTGAATTGGTCATTTAGATCGCGTGCATGACAGGAGATTGGTATCTGATATAGTACTGTCTTTCCGTCCCGGTTTCCTGTAAGCACATTTCTAGCTTCGTTCATCAAAGTTATACTGAACTAGAACTGGTCGGCCCAAAAGTTTAACGATTCCTCCACTCGGAGGCAGCTGAATACATTGATTGTTTTTTTTGTGGTTGTTGTTTTTTTTCCCTCTTTTCACCACTAGACACGGATGAATGTGAACAAAATCCTTGCGCAGATGGAACATGTGTGAACACTGTGGGAAGTTACAAGTGCCTTTGTCCAAATGGCATGGAACTCATGAAAGATGGTGTCACATGTGAAGGTTAGTTTAAAGCTTCATTTTTTTCTCAGTGCGAGAGCGGGTGGAGTTCAACAAATCCTGCAGTCTGATTGGTTCCGGGAGCGGGCGGAATTTTCTCATCCGGCCCGCTCACGGCGGAATCGTTTGCATGCTTACAGCCCTAAAATGTTCGGGTCTTTCGCACGCCTTTTGTTGTGTTTTAGAAAAAAATAAAAATGTTGTTTACCAGCCTAGGTCGGTCCGTATTCGGAAAGACTGTGCCCTCTGTCTTGAGTACCGCCCTCGGCCAGCGGCCTCGGGCGGAATCCAAGACCTCGGACACAGTTTTTCCCAATACAGACCTCCCGGCTGGTGAATAACCCCTATGTATGCAGCTGTTCCAGGTACACGATAAACACGATAAACGCATTGTATGCAACAAATTGGCTTTGTGGTCATTTTGCAACATGCACACAGTAAACAAATCACCAGGGAGTTTGTGTGAGTTTCAATTTGTTGCTTCCGACCTTAGCTTTGTTTCTAAGCACAACTTTCAAACGCCTCTATGACTCAAAAAGCCTGAAGTCGTCCCTAATCATCCTTATTATCGTTCTTCAATTTTACAGACGAAGATGAATGTTCTGATCCTAACATGTGCCTGAATGGAGTCTGTCAAAACTATCGCGGTGGATTCCAGTGTCTGTGTAATCCAGGATTTACGGTTACAGAGGACATGAAGAACTGCGTAGGTCAGTATAAATGGCTAAGAGAGCACTCTCTTCCCTCCATTGCGGCTCGGATCGATTCTCCGACTCGGCGTCATATGTGGGCTAAGTTTGTCACTGGTTCTCTCCTCTGCTTTGAGAAATTCTTCTCCTGGCACTGTGATTTTAATTTCCCCTATCCTAAAAAAACCAACATTTACCGATTCTAATTCAATCTGCATAGTGTCCCCAATCAGATGGGGAAACTTTTTTTAGAGAGCCACAGGTTCATAAGTTCCTTAAAACTGACAGGAAGTGTCACCCTCTCTAAATGTAGTCGATTTCGTTTATTTAGCAGTTTGTTTTTGTAACCACGAAGTTTAAATTGACTTTACATCATTTCAAAACAACGTGGCGAGTTTCTAATTAAAGAAACGTTGCGCTTCGCTGTTTGGGATTGAAACCGCTGCACACTTGGTTGGTTGTACTTTGAGCGAGGGTTTTTTTTAACCGAAGTCGAGGTGTTTGAGTTTAGAATGAAACACTCTTTTGAGTGTTTGGTATTGCTTCTCAAAGGAATCAGTATTTTAAGAGAAACTTGAGTTTAAAGTTGCTGAAATTTTATGGTAATGATCGCATTTGATCATCACGTCATGTTAAAATGCGCGTAACAAGTGTTAAGTTAAGTATTATTGTTACAGTGATCAATTTACCTTATTAATTTATTAACGATGCTGGTACCAGTTTCAATCGTTGACCAGACTGGAATTCACATCAAGGGGGATGAGTCCGGGTTGAGTTCATTTCTCGTTTTTATTGCTTCAGGCGTTTTTTTCCCATCCGGCTCACCGACTTTTCCAACAAGCGTTTCCTACTTTGTTTGCAGACATCGACGAATGCGAAGTGGACAATGGAACTTGCCAGGAAGTGTGTAACAACACTATGGGTAGCTTTGTGTGTGATTGTGGGGCGGGATTCACTCTGCAGCCTGATGGACTCACGTGTGGAGGTATAAAGCGCATGATTCACACACGTATTTTTCCGGAAGCGTGTTATGAAATACATCAAACACGAAGAACACCAAGAAGCGAGGGTTTTTTTTAACCGAAGTCGAGGTGTTTGGGTTGAGAATGAAACACTCTTTTGAGTGTTTGGTATTGCTTCTCAAAGGAATCAGTATTTTAAGAGAAACTTGAGTTTAAAGTTGCTGAAATTTATGGTAATTAAGATCACCTACCCAAACTACCTTCAATGTAGCGCCGATTTCTTTTGTTTTGGGTTTATGAAGTATTAATGAGTTTGAGAGAGATTAAAGAACCTTCTGTGAATTAGATTTCTTGTTAATATGCCAGCGCAACCTGTTGATTGCTTTGAAATATATCATCCTTGATCGCCGTACAGAAAAGGAATCTATTTTGAACCTCACTGCTCCCGAAGGTGACCCTGGGGTGAAGAAGAAAGACCGTAGAAATGAAGTGAAATTTTATTCCCACCGACCTTCGATCTGATTCTCCAAGATATAGAATTCCAAAGGAGATGACACTATACGATAGTGTACTAAACAAATATTCCTCTCCTCTCTCCAAATCCTAGCCATTTGCATAGTGTAAATGCAATCATGTTCGACAGATATTATTTCTTCCAACACTACTATTCTTCCCCTCTCAGATATCGACGAGTGTGCTATCGGCTCAGACCTCTGTGGTTCAACTAGCAATTGCACCAACATGGAGGGCGGGTACTACTGCACGTGTGGGCCTGGGTACGACTATACTTTGGACAGAAGATCTTGCATTGGTACGCCCTAGTTGTTAACATGAAGCTCCATATTTTATGCAACGATGCAGGCCCGTGGGCAGGTTTTTTTGCAGAAGGGTGCGATCCGACAAGGAGACGGACCAAGCGAGCACCAAAGGCGCTAGCCTGTAGGGGGGTCCGGGGACATGCTTCCCCGGGAAATTTTGAAAATTATGTTGTCTGAAACTGCATTTCGTGCGTTTTGAAGGCAGTATGATATGAAAACAGGCAGCCGAAAGCGAACTTAAAAACGTGGATATTACTCAAACTTTTGTACTTCAAAATGGTTTTTTTTTGGGCGCAGAGACTATTTTACGTATCTATTTTGTAGTTTTAGAGAATAATGTCACTATTCAAAAAGAACAAAAATAGGAATAAATTTGAAAATCCGTATTATTCACTGGGTTTGCTGCAGCAAAGATCATGGTGATCAGCACTGCTGATCATCATGATCCTTCAGTGAAACAGAACAGGGAATCAGAACAGAACTATACTATATATTCCTTTTTATCAATTCACTTTTTTTAAATGGTTGGTCAACAAAAAAGTGGACCTCCGCCGCTTGTGGGGGGGGGGGGGCACCCGTC
>BLFK01000980.1:27186-54753 GCA_014634185.1 Astreopora myriophthalma | reverse complement strand
GCACCCGTCGCACCCGTCGCACCCGTCGCACCCGTCGCACCCGTCGCACCCCCGTTTCCTACGGGCCTGAATGGTTGCAATATACATTACACAAATACACAGCCAATGTACAGGTATATCAGTTCTGTATCTGCCGGTTAAAATCTAGTGAAACATCCCCGAGAAAACGATATTCCATGCAATGAAATTCTTGTCGATGACTAGCTTGTCTCCAAGTAGTTTCAAGAAAACATTTTAGTTCTTTCTCTCGCTGAAGTCTTTTTACGTCTGATTTCAGACGTGGACGAGTGCCAAATCGATCCCAAGTTGTGCTCAAATGGAATGTGTCTCAACACTCCTGGTTCCTTTGAATGCATTTGTGGTGGTGGTTACGTCTTGGCCAAAGGAACTACCGCTTGTGTTGGTAAGTCTATAAAACTTTATACACGGCATAATTTAGCTGAGAACAATAATGAACTTTCCGTCAGGATTGGGTCGTTTGTCACTGGTGTGCCACTGCTGTGCCAATGAAGTAGGCTTTTATACATTGTGCTAGCATCATTTTTAGCATAATTTGAGAGAACTAGCATAATTTTTCCCATTTTAAAAAAAGTAGCACTGCTAGCATAATTCGCATGTTTTGATAATTATCGGATCATTTTTTAGTTTTGACAGGCACGTTGATTCCCAAATCCCAATCTTACGCTGACCTTGTTCCATGTTTTACGGGTATTTGCAGTTTACTGGGCCCAGAAACGGAAGCCTGAGACAAGGGTGCAGGGGAACCGGAAGTCCCATGGCAAACCATGTCGGTCCCAACACTTCTCATAAGGAAAGCTACAAAATGGCGTCAGCTATGCCAGCCGATTCGAACCAAAACTTACGGCTCTCTCCGAGAAATGACGGGCCAGAACCCCCCACAATTGCCAGAGACGGTTCCCTTCAATCAACAATAAATGGACAAGAAAAAGGATATATATAAGAAGAAACGGCTTCTGATTAAAAAAGAAATGTATTTTTGGACTTGTTTCCCGTGGCATCGTTTTTAAAGAGTACAATTTTGAACAAAGTATCATAATTTGGAAAAACGAGCCCAATTTTAGCATAATTTGCCTAGAAAAAGAGCAATGCTACTAGCATAATATGCTACTTTTACTAGCACAATCTATAAAAGCCTACAATGGAGTGCCCTGCGTTGTGCCAACAGTTTCTCCTCACTCGATATTTTCGTCCTGCGTTCGGATTCTGCATTCCGATTCTGTGCCTACGTTGCTTTAACAGTGCGTACCCATTCGAACTTACTTCTTATTGCGCTCACTGTACGAAAAACTTTCCAAAATTTCAGCGCTACTGTACAGATGCTGCGCTTCTAATTTTAGATTTGAAAGGGAGAAAAATCGATCCGGCGCAATGTGGTGGCAATAGCTTCTGTACCAACACCATTCAAACAGAGTGCCAGTACTGCACCCAAACCGGGCTTACACTTCGCTTACATTGTGCCAATAGTTTTCTCCTTTTATTCGCCCTGTAGATGTGGATGATTGTGATATCGATCTCGCTCAATGTGGCTGAATGCCAACTGCACCAATGCTGCGCTTCTACTTTACCAGTGATGGGCTAATATTGTGGCAATGATGTTCTTTTATTTACCCCGTAGATGTGGATGAGTGTAAAATCGACTTGGATAAATGCGGTGACAGTGCTTCTTGTACCAACACTATCGGAAGTTATATTTGCAATTGTAAATCAGGATACGTCGGAATCGGGAACGAATGCATTGGTGAGTACCTGCAGGCTATATAGGTTGACAGTACTGTAACGATAAAACTTGAGAATCATTCATTCGATGGATTGAATGCTGTTTGCTACCAACTACCAATGTTGCAGCAATGTTGTCTGCGACAACTACCATCCTGTTAAGATATTTCAAGGAAGCCATCGTCGTTTATTCCGCAAACGTGTCATTGAATATGAAGAGACTTCTTAAAACACTTCATTATGAAAAACTACGATAAAATATGATAACTTTAACTCGTTTTAAGAATTTAAAAAGGGACTGTCTCATCTGCGAGCTGTTGTTTCATTAAGAACCTCAAGCCCAGTACGCAGAGTGACTCCATTTGGGCAAAGCTCTTTGTTTAACACATCTATATCTGCTACATATCGACACTTTAATTAATGAACCATTGTTAATTTAATTTGTTTTTATCTTGCATTTATAGAATCTTATCATATTATTCCTTGACTTAATAATGACGCCCGAGTACGTCCAAACGTCGTCAGTTTTTGAAACTTTTTTAAATTCTTAAACTGATTTAAGTTATAGTATTTTATCGCATTTTTTTATATTGTGACTTGCCATTCTCTTACATTCCTGTGATTTGTCCGCTCTCTATCCATTAGATATCGATGAATGCAGTACAGGTGAAGCCCAGTGTCACGAGAAAGCTGCGTGCGTTAACTCTTTAGGCTCTTTCGACTGTGTTTGCGGGCCAGGTTACACTGGAGTTGGTAAAGTCTGCAGTGGTAAGACCCAAGGGTGAACTGTTGAAACGTTTGACCATTGTTTGTTCCATAGTCCCTCAATCACGGCATTGCTTAGTCATAATCCAGTCTGCCAGTAGAACGTTTTCCTGCGTTAAAAAAATGTATGTAAGAAGAGGAATTTACTCTTATTTGTAGGCAAATCACGATTGTCAAATTTACCTCGAAGAAAGCTTCTTCAGTCTTTTCTCCTGTTGACTAAAAAGCTGAAACGGGCCACTATTGCAAAAGATGCCATCTCTGAGTTGGCTGACGTCAACGATTGCGCAGTGGGCCGATCGCAGATTCTAAAGCCTTGCGGGTTTTTTTTAAAGCGATGGTTCGTGATCATTGATTTGCTAAGCGCAAAGAAAAAAGAGGAGGGAAAGATGCGCAACTGTTGTGTTGTAATCAGGTGCTTACAAGGTATTTTGCTTTTTTGCTGTTCACTGGGTTGTAGACATAGACGAATGTCTTCAGGAGGAGAAGTTGTGTGAAAACGGACAATGTACCAATATAGATGGCTCATTTGAATGCCAGTGCGAGCTGGGCTACATTCCATCTGAAGACAAACAGAGTTGTGTAGGTGAGCAGATACGTAACCCATAACGTGCGTGTATCGGAAGATCTGATTTTTCCGATATTTCTCGCATTCACTTCGGTTCCAATAGATCTTGAATGGTGGGCGATATGGCTTAAGTGACATGCCATTTCGTCCTTCATCTTACTCACTTTTTGCTTGCTCATAAGGTATTTACTATTTGTTATGTGTTAGATATCGACGAGTGCAGTGTGTTTCCTCTGTGTTATCATGGCCGTTGTGAAAACATGCCGGGGCTGTTTCGTTGCGTATGTGATGACGGATTTCAGCTCGATAAACATGGCACAAATTGCACAGGTAGGACAAGAGATTTAAAAGACTTAGGTGGCACCAGAAAGTCCATACGTCTTTATGTATTTATTTATTTTACTGTCCCACTCTTTTCAGGCTTCTTTGCGCACCTTGTGGCACTCCCACGACTTCCTAGAAACAGAATCGAAGTTTAATTTTATGGGGACAATTTTTTAAAGTTTGGTTGCACGTTTACTTAGACGTTGTCACATAATCATAGTTAGAAGAGGACATAACTTTTAAAGTTGGACGTTATATCGTAGCTTTAATTACCTCGAAATACCTCGAATTACGACCCCGTAAGTAGGAGCGTGCAAGTCGCATATCGTTTTTTCAACCCATCTATATTTAGAACTGATTTCCCGCAAAATATTGTCGCCTTAGCCAATCAACACACAACGTCTCCGCTTCCGTCGCATATGCATAAATTACTTCGTTATTTTAGGCGGAAAATGAGAATCTAAAAACAACAGGTCTGAGAAAACGATCGCACCTTGTTATGGGCTCTTGCTAGAACCAAATTTCCGGTGAAATAGATCTGGAGTTTCACAGGCTGATAAAAAAAAACAACAACAAACAAACAAAAACCAAACAAGCAAGGACAATGGAAAGGTTTCGAGACGCTTGCTTGCAACCAAGTTCTTGAGCATTCCGTAAAGTGATGATTATTTTGTCATCTGTACCTCAAACCAGTACTGTGGCTTATTCTGTTTGTTCTTTGTTTCTGTCTTTGCTCCTAGATATAGATGAATGTTCTGTCACAGGAATGTGTATAAACGGTCGGTGCGTGAACGAAATGGGCACATACCGCTGTGAATGCGATGGCGATTTCATGCCTAATCCCGCGGGAACAGGATGCATAGGTAAAGTTGACTTGCTTATCAACCAGGATACCGTAAGCACTGTGACTGCAGTTAGGGTACAGATCCATTGTCACACAACGGTTTCTTGAATTTTGCTGCATGCCAGGGTTTGAAATGTTGTATTCGCGAGTGGGAGATGCCCATGATGCATGCACAGACTTGAGTGAGCGCGCGCAAATGCGTGAAAGGTGCGTGAAATCAGGCTCTCCTGAAATGTTCTACAATTGGTATGGGATTTAATGGAGCCGAAACCAGTTGTGGAATTGCACACATTTCAGGCATCCTACTGATGAACAGTCACTGTGTTCGTATATTTATAGCAACAGCGATCATTTATAGTCTGTGTGCGTGCATGGAATCAATTTGTCGACACGAGAGAGCGCGCGCGATATGCGCCAAATTAATGCACAGACTTGAATGGACGGGCGGAATTCATGCACGGACTCGAGTGGGCACACTTGAATGCAAAAGTTTGACTGAGCACGTGCACAATACACGTGCAAATACTTGAGTGATCGCGCCTAAGATGCGTCACATGAAGTTCGCGGAGTGAGTAACCAAGCGTCATTAAAAAAATACGGTGAAATGTGTGTTTGCGGTAAAAACAGTGAAATCTGCCCAGACGCATCGTTTCGAGTCTTAACGGCTTGTCGCCCTGATTAAAGTCGGTCTACTTTTCAGCGTTTTTGGCGCAAAAGCACATTTTAATACAAGCATTCGTATTGCGCGAAGCTGCGTGAGTGCACGCAAACGCAGAAATGCACGAATGCATAAAGTTCGCGCTTGACAGAGCGATTTTCAATTGCGTGTAGTAAAACCCAAACTAAACTAATTAGAGAGCCAATCACGTTCTGAAGGAAATACACACTTCAGCCAATCACAAACGAAGTAATTCACGACTTAGTTTTACTATCCAATCTGAACACAAAGCAAGTAAACGCAGCCGGCGCGAAGCGCGGGAAAATCAGAGTGCCGAAGTCACAATTGGTTTTCTATTTTTTCATCTGATTTGCGCGAGTTTTTTTCATTCAATCATACGGCAAATCAACGCCAAAACGAAAGTAACTGCGTAATTACTTCCGACAGTCAACTGAAAACAGCTTTATACCCGCTGTGGCAATTAATAACGCATTTTTTTATGATTTAGACATGCGCAAAGGGCAGTGCCATATGAGCGTTGTGAATGATACCTGCTTGAACCCGCTGTCGTCCGCTTACCGTGCTGTGTGCTGCTGCACGTCTGGGAAGGCCTGGGGAGAACCTTGCGAACAATGTCCTCAGAGCGGAACTGGTACGGTAAAAATGAACTGCATAAATTTGACTTTGTCAGTTAGATTGTAAAGTGAACCAGTCAAATGAACTAATCAAAACTTGAAGTCAATTTGTTGCCGACGTTTTGCGCGGGAAAACGCATGCGACTGGTTTTGTCTTTATTCCTGACTGGTTCAAAAATTGACCGATTGACCAATCAGTGAACGTGATTATGCAAATCAAAGCAGACGGGCGCCTCTCTTTTTCGGGTGCCACAGTTCCCTCTGTATTTTAAAAACGAAAACTCTCGAAGTATGAAACCTTGCCATTCTTCTGTCCTTCTCTAACTTGAAAACATATTTGAAGACCAGCCTCATGAGTAAGCGGATCGTAGTTTTACAAATGATCTTTCGGGCCGGAAAAGTTATCGTGAAATTCGAAAGACGGGCCCCAAGACCGCTCCGTTTTCCTTAGCTCGCGTTCCTCCTTTGTGAAATTCTTCTTTTCCGTTTCAGAGGAATTTCTTCGACTTTGTCCTGGTGGAATTGGATTTGTTCCAGATCCCTACACTCTTGTCATTAAAGGTGAGTATTCTATTGTGTCCATTAAATCGCATGGTATATGCCGTGCAACTTTTGCGTTCCTTTCAACATGATGTTTCTAGTATAATGCAAAGCTTTATCTTTCATTCCGCAGATGTGGATGAGTGCCGCGAGATTCCCGGGGTTTGCAGGCAGGGTCGCTGCATAAACACATTGGGAAGTTTCAGTTGCTATTGCCCTAAAGGATTCAAACACGACAGCTCAACCGGAACTTGCATTGGTACGCTAACAGTTTTTGGCCCTCATTTCTCTCGTTGGAAGTCAGCTATTCACCCTTTTACTTTCTGTTTTTTAATTTTAATTTTTCTATTTTTAAACGAGAACACTAGCATAGCGTGGCCTTAGTTCTCATGTATGTAAAGTGTTATACAACCTTGTCTTTAACCGAGAGACAATAATAATAACTTTCATCAAGTGAACGAATCAGTAGCGCAAAATAGTTTGAAAACGTCCATAAACATGTGTGAACTAGGGAGCCACGCGTTCAGCTTTATTATAAAATCAGTAACTTGTGTTGTTGTTTTCAATTGTTTGTTTCTTTGTTTGTTGTCTTTTAGATGTGGACGAGTGCAAGGAAATTAAGTATATCTGTGGTCTAGACGGTATATGCATCAATAACAACGGCAGTTATGACTGTGTGTGTCCCGAAGGTCAAACCCCAAACCCGAGGGACAACCGGTGCGAAGGTAGAGTACAAAATGAACAAGCTTTATAAAGTTTATGAACCAAGAATAGTAAATTGTTTTTGTTGAGCCTGAGATAACGGGAAAATCAACGAGAGTGAGGACATCTTGAGTGGAGAAGACAGCTAGAGCTAAATGTTAGATTCATTGACTTTGTTCGTGCTTTCATAGATAACCGACCACAAGAATGTTACATGGATGTCGACAGAGGAACTTTCTGTAAGAACAAGTTTTCTAAAAATGTGACTCGAGCAAACTGCTGCTGCACCGGTGTCGGCGTGGCTTACAGCTCAGAATGCCGGAGGTGTCCCAAGCAAGGATCGAGTAAGTGACGACCCAGACTCACTTAATTTCTTAAGGGTAAAACGCCGACGAAGAGGCTTAGCCGCGTTTTGAAAGGGAAACCTTGTGAACTTGCAGATTATCTGAGCTGTTATTTTGTAAGTGAATGATATTTTCACATCTCAGTGGAGAGTTCGGCGCTATGAGACTTTATCCACCTATCGGGTACAGAGAAAGGTTGATTGATTCAATGATTGATTGATTGATTGATTGATTGACAGTGGCTGGGTGACTAACTAACGCACCGACCGGCTAACCGACTGATTGGAAACAGACTTGCTGAATGACGGACGGATTGATTGGCTAACTGGCTCGCTTGTTTTTCTTGATTAATTGATTGATTAATTCGTTGTCATTACTAATTGAAATAGAGGGGTTTTCAAATGACTGTCGGAAGTAATGACGCGATTGCGATTGCTACGCTTAGTGATTGGCTTAAAATGTCGCGCCAGTTTATCAACCAATGAGAAGAAAAACCAAAACCAATCGCGACTTGCACGCGCGCTTTTTCCTGCGTTTTGAGCAAGTTACATGAAATTGCTACGAATTTTGATTGGCTCATTGCACTGTTTGCACCTGCTGTGATTGGTCGCATTGATTACTTTGGTATTGGTCTTACGACACTCAATTGAAAATCACTCTATTATGGTAAAGGTATCTTTGTTTAAGCCTTTTTGTAGAGCGTTTTAACGCTATACTCAGTCAGTTGTTGAATTGAAGGAACATATTTTTTTTTCTTTTAATATATCTAATTTGTCTTTCTTGCAGTTGAATTCGTGGCTTTGTGCCTGGATATACCAGTACCCTCACCAACTCCACTCAACCAATCCACAACAGCAGCTCCTGTCACACCAAAAGGTAAGATTGTGTGATGCGTGACTGTAGCGCAGGCTGCGCCTGTACGCCCTTAAAGAACGAGAAAAGTAATCAATCGATCGTTTTCACTGTCGCGCCACAAAAAAAAAAAATTCTTAACCGTTCAAGGAAAAAAGCCAGGAAAATTTAATGTTGTAAAAGAGAAGTACGTGAACAACTTCTCAAAGTCTCAAGTCAGCGTGGTACACCATTTTTTAGTTATTTGCCGAAACGTTGCAAGCAACTTATAAGAGCGCCATCTTTCTTTACACATGTTGTACACAAATATGGCCGCCGGAAGTCAACGAAAACGTCTAGAATTCACTTTACAATGAAAACGCTTTCTTCTCACTCGTGAGGTGGTATACATACGCATAAACACAATCGTCTAATACCTGATAAGTGGAGCCTTTATTTTCCTTTATTATAAGGAAAGCTCTTTTTTTTCCAACCAGACAGCCGCTATCTTGTTGTCACGCTAGGTGAGAATTCGGAAATTGAAAATGCCGTATTTTGAAAACGAAAGATGCTACGACACTGGAAACTTGTAAAAGTATTTAGTTCGAGGTTATCTTCAAGGTGCTGCAGATACAAATTCAGAAAACCTCGCGATTCTGATTTTAGAATTTGAAAACGATGAAAACCGTGAAAACGATCTGTACGGCGTTAGATATTTCACCGGACAGAGAGCCCGCAGCCGGAAGTAGAAGTCGCTGTAACGCTGACATGCTTCCAGAAGACAAGAAAAGTTGAAAAATGAATAATGTTATTCAGTGGCGCCATTATGGAGCTTAAGCAAAAGCTTATGAGCGATGTACGTCAACCGGAAGTGCACGTTTCGTGTTCTCGGGCAGTGGTTTCGCCCAAATATTCTAGCCAATCGTCTCTGTAGGAGTAAAGACGTTGAGCAGTACAAGTGTGGTAGCTTCAAGGCAGTTTGAAAGGGAAAACGGTTCACTTCCGTTTTACGTACGTCCCTAAAAAACTTCTTTGTTTAAGCTCCCTAATATTGTTAACTTAAATGCGCAAAATAACGGAATTAAAAGCAAAAACCCATGATCCAGAATCCTAAACATTCCCTCCAGTCTAGTCGGGCATAACTTACAGAAAATACACGTGAAATTCAGCCTTAAAGACTGGATCTAGTGATCATACTGTATCTCCTCACTTTCAGTCTTAGCACTCCTGTAGCTCGGTGGTAGAGCATCCCAACTAGTGATCGGATTGGTTAGACTTCTGTTAAGAGCACTCGGATTTTTTTCCCCGAGTATGCCCGAGTCACCGCAGATAAGTACATCACTTCAATCTCAGTTAATAATGATTTTATGTTGCAGTTGTAAATGAGTGCGAGATCTTCCCCGAGTTGTGTCTGTACGGGAAATGTACAGACACGATAACCAGTTATCGCTGTAATTGTCCGCTGGGTTACGCGCTTGGTCCAAGGGGAGTCATGTGTAAAGGTAACTGAATACCAAACTGTACGACAGACGTCTCAAAACCAGGTGCAAACAGACCTGGTTTTATGTTGCAGTTGTAAATGAGTGCGAGATCTTCCCCGAGTTGTGTTTGTACGGGAAATGTACAGACACGATAACCAGTTATCGCCGTAATTGTCCGCCGGGTTAAGCGCTTGGTCCAAGAGGTGTCATGTGTAAAGGTAACTGAGTACCAAACCTTACGACAGACGTCTCAAAACCAGGTGCAAACAGGCCAAGCCAGGATGTTTTGTTAGAGCCATTTGTTCGAAGAAGGATTAGTACTCTTCCCGAGTTAAGTTCGTGGTAAAACCAAGCCTTGAATGGAACCTTTACAGGATCTTGTCACTGCACGTACCTGGATAACTTTTGCTTGCCATGTTGCTGGGACTTAAGCCTAGAGTACTTTAATTTAGAGTACTTGCACAAATCATTTTCATGTATTTGCGCTAGATTATGGAATGGCATCCCAGTCAAGGTGAGGGGGGCAAAAGACCTCCCTTCTTTCAAGCGCGCCCTACGGGCCAATATGGGCCAATAGATTTTTTTTCAATAGATTTTTGTAGTTTTTACATTAAGTGTTCTTAGTATATTTGTATCGATAGATAGTTGGTGGTTTTTAGAATATTTATGAATTGTATTGATAAATTTTATCTTGCAAATAGTTTAGGAATTTTCTTTCGTATTTTTAGTTCACGTACACGTTACAACGAGCCCCCGGCTCCTGGGTGTTTTACGTGGTCAAATAAAGTATTATTATTATTAATTATTATTATTATTTATTAAGCCTTCCAGCACTACTGTCAACAAAAGATTCTAGAGAGTCGTTGTGTATCGATTTCAAAGACGAAAGAAATCGTTTCGTAGCGCGCACTTCTATTATTTTCTTCGGTGGCCAATAATTTGCTTATGTAACAAAGCAAGCCTTTCTGGGATTGCGTCTCAGTATGGCGTCGATAAGTGACACGCGACTAGGTCCTACAAAGGGTCCATTATTATTGGTTACACTATTGGCTCCGTATACATTGCTTTGGTTTGGGTTTTTCGACACTAAAACAACGAGCGGTTCCGAAGGGATAGCGCAAAGTTGCCTTCGGCAGTGAACGGGTTTGAATATGCAACAAAAATGCGATGCGTTGGAACTCTCCCTCCCGTCCATCGGCAACTCCTAGACTCAAGTGAGAATGGGAGAATCGCTCAAGCGGATCTGCTAGTCTTTTCTTTAAGTCCTTCCTTTCTGAATTCCACTTCCTAGGCCTCCAGTGGATATTCTTCGCTTGTCTTTTGGAAACCTCCCTCACTGTTTACAAATTTCTTTCCGTGTCAGAGTCAAAATGCAGCTTCACCCACTCATACACGGAGTTAACACATTTACAAGTTAACAGCCGGTCAAATAGAAACCAATAGCGTCCTTTACGGTTAAGCATGCTGACAGTTTTTACACCAGGACACATTGCCGTTCTTACTTGAAGCCTTAAGGTCCCTACCGACTACAAAAGCGCATCAATCCTTTGCACTTTGCACTTTGCACTAAAAACCGCTCTATAACACTTCAGCCAATTACAAATGGAAGTAATTCACGACTTTGCTTAATTAGCCAATCAGAACGGAAAGCAAGTAAAAACAGCCGGCACCAAGCGCGGGAAAATCAGAGTGCCGAAGTCGCAATCGGCTTCAGTTTTGAATTTGATTGGTTCGAAAGTTCGGGCAAGTTTTTTGATCCGATCATAGAGTCAGCCAAAAACAAAACCAAAGCAATCGCGTGATTATTTTCCAGATTCAATTAGAAACTGTTCTTATGGTGTTCTCTTGTCCTCAAAACAGACCTGGATGAATGCAAGATGTCGCCGTGTAGGAATGGAACCTGTCTCAATACATTTGGCAGCTTCATCTGTGAATGCCCCCCAGGATCAAAACTGGACATCACGGGCCTCACTTGCACAGGTCAGTGCATAGCCAATAATAGTTGCGGTTATGTCGGCCACTCCGATTCCCTTTCTCCCGTTGCCAAGCAACTATCTTGTTACTTCAGCCGTTTTTCCCGTGGGGAAATGGCTGTTGCCTATTGGAAGCAATTTCTCATGTGTAACCCATCTTCCCGTTGCCTCCGGAAAATTTCCGTGGATACGCCGAAAAGAACAAAAGAATTGTCCATGACAGTTCTAGATCTAAAAGTCCTGTGGTTTACAGAGACCCTAAAGTGGTCCAATCCAATCATTTAGCAGCGATTACGTAAACAACTGTTCAAAGTTTTCTTTCCCCTTGGGTAAAATATCGCCGTGTAAGCGCAAACCCGCTGGAGTATATAAGTTACAGCAAACCCAACCCGACTGATTTCTTCAAGTGGAAAGAGGGCAGAGGGTCTTCTGTAACTGCAACTACTTTTGGAACGTTTCTTTGCGGCTGATTAGTCTCGCAAAGTCCAATTCCATGTGTTATAGTGAGAGTGTTTCAATTTCTTTAGACATGAACGAGTGTCTCGAACCAGGCTACTGCGAACATGGGCGTTGTGAGAATTTTATCGGAGGCTTCAATTGTCGCTGTGACAGCGGCTACGTGAAATCCCATGATAACAGGACATGTGAAGGCAAGTTGAACAACGTACTTTGGTGCCTCGGATATTGTTGCAACGAATGATCATTTTGTTGATTCTCTTCGCAGTTGCAAATGGTTTCAATGTGTGCTTTGTTTCTCCCAGATATTAACGAGTGCACACAGATCAGCAGTGTTTGTGGTAACGGGACGTGCGTGAATACTGGCGGATCGTTTCGTTGTAACTGTTACGTCGGTTTCAGACTCGATCGACGCGGAGTTTGCAGAGGTAAGCTAGTGAGCGGCGACATCATTTCTTAAAGAACACTTAGTGCAAATATCCCGTACAGTGGATATTCCCTACCAGACAAGATCGTGTATACGTTTAATTGTTGTCTTCTGAGCAGGGATGCGGAATAAGAACGCACAAGCGAACGGACAAGCACGTACTAAATAAATAAATAAATAAATAAATAAATAAATAAATAAATAAATAAGTGTTTTCGAATCAACGTTCTGACAAAATAATCTGTGCATGTTTCAAAGGTTTAGCAGGAGCTTGTGTTGTTCCTCTTGCCTTTTTATTCTTTTCATCAAACGTGCTCGTGCAAACTCTGTGCTCCACAATGCGTACCAAAAACTTGGTCTATTTTTTTTTATGCCGAGATACTATCATTGCCGCGATATTTAAATTGGTTTTTATTTGGTATATCAGATCGAATTTGACAGCTCCGACAACTTTGAAAAGACCCCGAAATTCTTGTAGTCTCCGCGTTCCTTTTTCTTGTCTTGTCCCAATTTCTCAGAGGCCTGGCACGAGTAACAGACAAACCAATCCTCAGAAGCGTGGCACGAGTAAAAGGCGAGATATTAATCGGAAAACAATCACAGGAAAGTAAGAACTGTTGCTTGCAGGATTAGCGCGTGGACCTGGGCGTTATGAATAACGTGTGAACCATGCACATGTTGTAATTCCCGTTAAAGCGTACTCAGGGCGGGTAAAATAACCCGTGAAGAGGGAAGCAAAATGTGTCATTGGCAAAATGCACGGCAGAAATTGTAAATAGTCAAAGGCAGTAAAACCTGCAGTGCCTTTTGCTCCGCCATCCACTCGTTTACGTGCTTTTATTTTTCAGACATCGACGAATGTTCAACTCTGGTTGGTGTTTGTCTCAATGGACGCTGCATCAACAACGTAGGCGGCTACACTTGTGATTGTATCCCGGGGTATATTGCAACTCCTGATAAAACTCGTTGTAGAGGTAAGTATCATTATAATCACGCTCAATAGACCTTTTCACGGTTAATGACGCCATAGTGGTTGGGGCGGGCAAACACGTCTAAAGTTACAGTGAATGTATGGGATTTTGGCCGACCTTGAACCGCTGGGACGCCGCTATGAAAAGGGCGATTTCCAGCATTTTCTGTTATTTTTATTAATATTTTTTATATCATTCATCCAACATAAGGTTAGACCAGTAAAGGAGGTATGACGTCCGTAAATGGGAATTATAAATCTTCTCATGTCCCTTCTAATTTCGCGGCAATTACATAACATACTTTTGATTAGAAGGATTTGTATGAAATCTTCAAAATACGTTTACGGTCGTTGTAGCCTGAATCTGTTCTTTACATTTCATAAAAATAATGTCAGTACAAATGACTTTTAAAAGACATTTTTAAAATACTGCTTCCGCGGCGAAGTTACAGAGGTTCGAAGTCGGTCAAAATCCCATACATTCACTGTAATTTGAGCCGTGTTTGCCCCCCAACCAATACGGCGTCATTATCCGTGAAAAGGTCTATTTCGCAGTATAAACGTGTCAGCGCTGGCTGCGCGTACGGCTTTACACGTTTCCGAGGAAGGAAGACAAAAATTTGAACCTAGAAGCGAGTTTAAGTAACCCCTACAGCAACTGCAACGCGAATGCGGACCACAAAGCAATAATACCTCTCTGCCCGTGCTTCATGCATCCTTGTCAGTCAAGAGAGAATGAAATGAGAGAACATGTTCCTATGTCCGCTGATAATAATTGTTTTCAATCTATTTTTAAATTTTGCGCCACTCGTGGAGGCTATTTTTAACCTCAGCCTTATGACCTCGCAGTTCATATTTCACAAGATGGACCAATCAGAATCTGTTCTTTAAATAACCGGTCTTATGACTTTGTACTAAAAATGGATTGGAAAAATTATCATTGATAGAGGGCCACGCATTAAGGATATCTTCCATTACCTCTTCCTCTCGTGTCTCCCTAATGCATTTCTTTGCTGTCCAAACCTTGATGCGAAATGAAGTTATTAATATATGACTAGGGCCACTGCTTCACTGTTTGTTTTTCTTGTAGATGTAAATGAGTGTACCGAAGTTCCTGGATTTTGCGAGAATGGCATCTGCACTAACACAATAGGTGGATCGCGCTGCGAGTGTACAACGGGATACAGACTAAACCAAGCTGGAGATGCGTGTGTAGGTGAGGCAACGTTCATCTTATGAAACGCTTCACGTTTTTTTTTTATCGCTGCGAATTTGGAAATTCCTCCCGTGGGAGAGTGCGCATTAGCACAAGTCGTGCTAGAAAAAAACATACACGTGCCCCTAACCCTTGCTCGAAGTGCAAAGACGCGGTGAGACCAAACCAAAACAAAACGACATTTCTTTCCATTTTACCCACAAGAGCCTGACTAGCTTAAGTGTCTTTGCCCGTGCTTTGGCTCCTAATTGCATCACGTGTCAGTGCGAATAAGATGAAAGTTTTCATATCCAAGGCCCTGAATTCACTCGTGTATTCTAATTATACTCATTTTTTGTCGCGTTCACATATTTTCGTAGACGTAAACGAGTGCGACACCCATCCTAACTATTGCCAAGTCGGCGGTCAGTGTGTGAACACACCTGGGAGCTATCGATGCCTCTGTAAACAAGGCTATGAAGTCGGTAATGGCGGCAGTCGCTGCATAGGTAAGATTCCATTTTGCCGTGCGAGTTTCCGATTAAGCGAGTGTCAATTGAAATCCCGACCCACGGGCCCCCACCTCCGGGATATAGCGCGGGGATTTAACGCGGCCATAGCTGGGATTTAAGCCTTAGTTAACAACGCGCTCGCCCGGGGGAGGGGGGAGGAAATTGACAAAATATCTTCTTGACCGAAACATTCAATCGGAAATTTAAAAGCTTGTTCAACAGTAGTCTGGACAACAGGGCGGATCAAGTTTAACATGACGACACTGAACTCAGTTGTTTGTTAAGTCGAAAAGCTGCATCATAGCTATAAAACATTGTATAACTCGCGAAACCTGCTGTACACTTCGAAGTATATACCAATCAGTTGTTTAATGCAGCCCATAATTCATAAAAACAATCACAAGAGTTTCCACGATTGCTTGGCATGTGGCCTGGTTTTATTTGTATAGACAGGTAACAGATAACGTTATTTTATGAGAAGTTTGAGGTCAGCTTAACTAAGGTTTCATTGTGACCGATATTCGATCATCTACTCATCTCCACGCCCTGCACTCCACGCTCTGCTCTTCATTCAGCCGATCATCTACTCTTCTAACACAAGATTGAAGGGTTTTAAAGTGCCTGACGTCTTCGTTCAGCTATTTTCGCAATTAGCTGAACCGTTTTGATGAGATTCTTGGCGAGGATATAGCTTCGTGTCGTTTGATTTTGCTTCTCTTCCAACAGATGTGAGAGTTGGTTATTGCTTTGAGAAGTTTGACGAGAACGGCTGCACAACGCCCAAGGCTCGTCAGATGAGAAAATCCGTGTGCTGCTGCACAATGGGAGCCGGCTGGGGCGATCCCTGTGAACTTTGCCCCCGGCAAAACACTTGTAAGTACAACAGTACCAGCAGACTGTGAACATTGGAACTAGGCCAGAAAGTTTGATTTGCTACTTAACAATTTGTTCATGCTTTGGCATGCATACATCTAATTGTGATGTACGTGGCTCGCGCGCACTGCATTTAATTGCGTGGATTTGCTAGCTATGTTATAAAAAAAGGCAAAACTCCTGAGGCAAAAACAGGGGTCATGTCTCGATAATACTCGAAGTTCTTGGAACTGCAAACAGTTAACAGTTTCCGCAGTTTTAATCATTATTCGTTCTTAATGCACCTTTCCACTGTTATGGACAGGTCATTATTTTTAATGACCTCCTATTCCACCCGGTGGTCACAATAATGACCTCCTGTTCTAACTGGGTGCTTTCTTTATTCTATAAGGATAAAAAGGTGCGTTAAATCGGATAATGCCTCGCTCCTCGTTTATCTTAAAAATAAGGACCTCGCACTACGCTCTCGGTCATTATTTTTAAGAAGGCCTCGGAGCTCAGCCATTATCCTATATGTCCTAACTGGCTATTTGACATTTTTACTTTTTCCTGGTCTACAGCTGATTTCGCTCTCATTTGTCCTAAGGGAATCGGTTTTGTGATGAACAGACACGGAATAACTGGTAAGAAGCGCAAGATTTCTTGTCATAGCTGGTTGCCAAGCAACCCGACTCGCCCTGCCGCCTACATGGTAGCGAAGCACTTTCTGAAGTGTAAGCGGCTAGTTAACCTCCTCTGTTTGTCTTTGTACCTCTACGTCTGTCTTGGTGTCTGTATTTTTGTTTGTCCACCTGTCTGTCTCCATCAGTTGTGTGTTAAAGTCGGCAATCTTGTCAATTGGTCTAACCTGGAGAGTGCAATTCCCTGCGTGGCCAAAGCCGCCCAGAAAAGGCCGCACACAGGATATCTTCAATTTGTCAACATGGCTGTCGGTTTCTCTCTCGTGACGATTCGAGCAAAGAATCCCCACGTGATGAACGGCTTCCGAAATAATATCCCTATAATAAGCTGCGGTGTATTTTGCAGATGTTAATGAGTGTCAGCAACTGTCATCTCTTTGTGAAAATGGAGAATGTGTCAACAATGATGGAAGCTATCGATGTAAATGCAAGATGGGATATAAACTTGACGCAACTGGAAAGAAGTGTATAGGTAAGTGTAGAAGCGTGCACTGGAATCGCTGCTCATGGAGAGAATCAACGATAATAAGGATGAAGTAGCCTCTCTTATTTCTCTAAGCTCTTTCTTGTTTCTCGGGACGAGGCACCGTGGCCGTGGTTGTGGTTGGGGCGCCGGCCGGACTTGAAACCTAGAGGTCCCAGATTCAAGTCCCGCGCTGACCCCCAGCTGAACTTGTCCTATGTAGTCCCTGGTTCAGCTCCTCAGCTGCGCCTGTAAATAGCCATCTGGTCTGCCTCCCGCCATGTGGGATTCTTATCTCCCTGTTCATTTCTATAATTTGTTTCATTGGCCCTAAAAGCCCCTCAAGGAGTTTGGTCAATTAAGTATTTTTTTTTTTCATCTCAAGAATAAACTCGCCTTAAATCACTGAACGCTACATATCGGGGAGACTACCACGAGGGACCCACTTTTGTATCCCTGAGAAGCTAAATAATACTGCTCCTGCTGCTGTTGATGATGCTGATGATGTTGATGACGCTGACGATACTCCTTTTGTTCTTTACATAGATGAGGACGAGTGTCTGACAGCCGGAGTATGCGGTAATGGTAACTGCACCAACATTGAGGGTTCCTATCGATGCACGTGTCCCAAGGGCTACACGCCAGGGCGCTACTCACCGCGATGTGTTGGTAGGAACAAAGCGCAAGTTTCTTAATCTCGTAGTATGCAAAAAAACGCACGGGTTAACTTTTATTCAGAGGCTTTCTTCATTTACGTGTCACTAGGCGAAGCGATGTAGAACTTAGCGAGTCAGACTTTCCATATATAAAGTTCAGGGGCTCGACAACAACATCTATTGTCCCATTGTTTATATTAGGTTAATCGCTTTCCGTTGTCTCTGTTTCCTCAAATTTAAGAATGGGAACCGGAGACACTACTCCTGCGGAGGGGGTATAACATTTGCTGGATGGGGGAAGAGGCAAATATTTTATTGGTTCTTTCGCGATTCGTTGCTCGCTTTCGATGCAAAACTGATTTGTATTTGCCTTCATAGATGTGAATGAATGCGCCGAACTCTATGATTTGTGCGCGTACCGCTGTTTGAATACACCCGGCAGCTACAAATGCGTCTGTCCGCGGGGATTTGACCTGGCTCCCGACAAGAGCCACTGTAGAGGTAAGGAGAAAGTCGCAAATGAGCATCCTAACACTTACAAACTTATTATGATACAAATGGCACGTATCATCTTTCTTGCAGATATCAACGAGTGCAGTCAGAACAGCCGACTGTGCACTTTCGTTTGTAAAAATTTCATCGGTGGATACAGATGTCTGTGTCCCCCCGGATTTAGAGGCGATGGAAGGACATGCAACGGTGCGTAAAATAACCAGTTTACATTTGGTTTGTCTGTCTGTTTGTTTGACAGATAGGGGTGACAAAACGTATAAATTAGTGCGCCCAGTCGGGATTACATTTTGAGTAATTTTGAAAGGTGAAACGTGGAGAAGTTAATAAGTGGCAGAATTTCATTTTCGTCAATCGGCTGAGAATGGAACTGGATTGAGAACGAAGGAAAAATACTTCTCGTTCCCGGACACTCCTGAGGCGGTTTTAGCCGAGAAAGGGTGCCTTGGTTTGTTTTAATTATTTTGCAACGTTTTGCTAGCATCAATTTTCAGGTATTCACTAAAAATCTTCGACAATGACGTACGAAACCCCTCAATAAAAGTATTGTATAGGAAACGAAATGATCTATTTTTGACTTCCGTTCACACTACTTTTGTTCAGGTTTCGAAAACTTGTTCTATCAGTATATCTTTGAGGTTCATTGCTGTCGAGGCCCTACTTACATACCTGGGGCAGACGTAACTTTTCATGATGGGCCTTCTAGGACACGTCTACTTCCCGCCCCCCTCCCCCCCCACCTTTCCCACCTTTCCACCCCTTTTGACCCTAGGAGTTACGATTTCGTGTACGTCGAAGTATTTTGTTGTTGTTCTTGTTGTCTAACTGAATAATCATGTATTGACATAAAACTGATATTGTTTTCTCTTCGATAGATATCGATGAATGTCGCGAACAGCCGCGAATTTGTGAACATGGTTCATGCAGAAACCTTGCAGGAACTTACATATGCGACTGTGACTCGGGATATGATCGCAGTTCGGATGGAAAGCTATGTGAAGGTGGGTAAAAACTTGCCGCGGTCCTTGAAGCGCCATTCAGTTGAAAAGCGATTTTCAGAGCCTTAAGAGTTACATTGGGCGGTGTGATCAACGTGGTTCGTTCGGGTATAATAATTTCGGTATTCCCGTCGGTCATTTCGCCTCTATTCCGGAACATCCCTGACTTGCATGTTTGAGCGCCATTCGTATGTAAGCGAAAGATATAAAAGATACGTGCGTTTTTCCCAGATACGCGAAAGGGGCTTTGCTTCGCTGTCATCAGGAACGACGTATGTCAAGCTGTCACAAAGAAAATGATGCAAATACGAAAGAAGGAATGCTGTTGTACGGCCGGGAAGGCCTGGGGCACAAGATGCGAGCGCTGTCCAAGCCAGGGAACTGGTAAACAGCTACTTTGCTTGTTTGACACCGTTGTTTGTTCCTTCAGTCTTTACAATATGTACGTTCTAGTGAGGCCTGCAACTGCTTTTCTTAGCTGTTAAAATTTCCGAGCTTTCGCCGATCCACGGCGTCATCAGTGGATCGACGAAAGCTCGGAAATTTCAGCAGTGAAGGAACAGTAGTTAAATGCCTCACTCGAAGGATCCATAGTTAGTACTTAGTTACTAACTATGAACCAACACATTGGTACAACATGTTACTTAAGGACAACATCCAAATATGTTCAATCTTTATTTTAATCGTTTCATTATGTGATCTTTTCTAACAGTGGAGTACAGTAACTTGTGTCAAACCATGGCCCAGCGTAAGGAGAAGATGAAAAGTAAGTTAATGTATCTCCCGTGAGTTGATCAGATCAAATAGGGATGGTTGAGTCGCGTTTCATAAATGTTTGCTCACTCTGGCATCGATTTTCAGCCAGTTATTGGATACATTAGGATTACGTTATTCACAAGAAATTATGTGTGATCAACCCTGTGGGAGAGGAGGAAGAGGGCGCGCAAGGGGATTGGGCGGGTGGAATAGGGGTTCGAGGTGGGCATGACGCCATGTGGTCATACTGTTGGTGTCAATGTTTTCCACAAACTTTCGTTGACTTAAATTGCGGCCAGGGGCCCGTTTTTCGAAACTCTCCACAACGTTTCGGGCCCTTAAAACTACGATCGCTTATTTTGGAAGGCTGGTTCTTTGACATGTTTTCAAGTTGGGATAGGGAAAAGGAATGGCAAGGTTTCATGCTGATACACGCTTCGTTTTAAGATAAAGAGGGAATCGTGGTACCCGAAATGGAGGGCCTGAAAAGTTCTGGGCCGTTTGAGAAACGCACGCCAGCTCTGTAGCTCCGCGTATTATGTAGAACCTTTGCTAAGCGTTCGGCGTTTTTGATTAGCTGATGGAGCAACATTGGGTAGCAGCAATCTACTCATTCATATACTTGCAGATGTGTGTGAAATGATCCCTGGCTTGTGTCTGAACGGCAAGTGCATCAGCCTTCCTGGGGGATACCGCTGCATGTGTAACGTGGGCTACAAGCTCACCATGGACGCAAAGCGGTGCTTGGGTGAGGAAATTGTTCGCATCAGTGTGGGATTATTGCTATTATTAAATTCTCACCCTCTTATAATGCATTTCTAGCTTTCCTATTCTCTCAGTGAATCTTAGTTTGTCAGCTATCATACCTACGTTTGACTTTATATGGAAAATAAATCCAGTATACCTCGCTTTAGCTTGACATTTTTCGGCGGGAAGCCAAGTTTCTTCAACAAAAAATAAACCGCGGAAGGTTGAGAATTTAATAAACAATTATTCCATTTGCCCGTCGCCATTCAGAGATTGGTTGTAGCCAAAGCGGCTCATACAACAGTGACTAATTATCAGTCGCGGAATTTGATGCCACGTCAAGACAGTGTTGCAAAGATGACGATGAATTTTCTTTGTTTTCGGAGCCTTTTTGTTGGATATATAATGTATGGTTGTTTGACAAGTGGAATTATATTCAGATCACTTGAGTGAGCGGTACAGTGCGACACTATCCTGCCTAAGAGTGTACACACTGATAACTACCGACAGGATCCCATTACCCGAGCCTCCATATGTATGGTACCACTTGAGTCACCCCCGCGAGGTGCTTCCCAGAGGGTTAACAGGGACCTCAAGCAATGACGACGTCGAGTGGTCTTCAAATGGTTTTGTCATTTTGCTACATTTCTTTGTCGTCCTCTCCAAAACGAAGAAGACACGAAATGGCCAAATTTAAAGTTTTGTGGAGCGCGTTATCACACGACGAGAATTTTTCAGTTTTCTCGCTTAATACCGACGTCGTTTATGCCAGTTCAATTCCTGGACAGTTGGTACACGTTTTACATGCGGAACGAGTTGGAATCAATAGTCGGAAAATCATCGTAATAATGCGAAGTCATATTTTCGGGTGTCGTTCTTGTTCTCATCCACGTCGTCGTTGCTTAAGGTCCCTACTGTTGAAGATGATGGCTCCTGCCAGCCACTACACCGCAATACTCACCTGATGACGTTTAGTCCCTTCTGCTAATTGGTTGGAAAGACGCATTTGACTTGCGCTCTCCTGACACAGGCACTGGGCCAACATTTCCACGTTGTTTTAACGTATAGATATCAACGAATGCGAGAAAGATTCCCGCCTTTGTCAGTTTACTTGCGCCAATACCGACGGATCGTATATCTGTGGCTGCCCTGTCGGTTATGTGCTACGAGCTGACAAGAGAACATGCACAGGTATCTGGAAATAATTTTCTGAAATTAGTCGCCTTTAAGACTTCTGTGGGAAGCTTAGAACGCTTAAGAATGGGACACGATTGGGATGCAGGATAGATGATTAATAGGGTGCGGAAAAGGTGCATGAGTGCCTTCGCGGGGTAGAGTAGCGAGATAGGCCAATATAAAAAAGTAGCGGATACAGGCCTTGTTGAGAAAGCGTTGCTCTAAAGACCTACCGGTGTACTGAACTTTTCATATGGATTACCCTAGCTTACCCCAACCGAGCTCCTCCAGTGGACAACCTCTTAGTCTGGACTAAAACAAAATCCCAGTTTTTCTTAATTGTGAACATCCTGGCTGGAAAAGCTGCTAGGGATCTTTCCTTTATGGTATTATTTAATGCTCGTCAGGATTTCTTAATTTTCTAGTATACCTATGCGTCTTTTATTTTTTGAGAGTAGTCGAACTAACTACGGTCGTTTTTTTCTTTCAGATGAAAACGAATGCGCAACAGGCAGACACAACTGTCAGCATAGCTGTGTCAACACTGCCGGTAGCTTTCGCTGCGGCTGCCCAGACGGCTACATGAGAAACGGCATCACTTGTGTAGGTGAGTAGCCTGCACCGCGGCTAAAACAAGTAATTTAGTCATGCAGACGGGATTTCACTTGAATGCCCAAAGGAATTTCGCAACTGGCTTGGGTTTTCTTCAAGATGTGCGTTTTAGGCCTTAAAATAGAGCGGTTTTCGAAGTGTCGTGAATCTAAAACCGAAGTAATTCCTTAAGCCTCGGCCAAACGACAGCGAGAGCTGATGAGGCTTGAAATTCTCTCTCTCGTTTGGCCAGGAACTCTCATTCGCTCTCGGCTATGTCAAGTATATTACCCATTGGCGCATGCGTGCAGGAGGTTGGTTACGAACACGTTGTCCGTCACTAAACTGTTGAGTTAATGTGCGTTGGTTTAATCCGAGTGTTTACTGGTTAAATCCGAACCATCCGCGCGGGATACAACAGGCTACTCTCGTCTACTGTGAAGAATCCATCCTTGAACCTTTTGTATGGGCCATTATATATGACTTTAAAGGTCTAAAAAATGTAGCGAATGCAAATGAGTGATTTCAGGGCCCGCAAAGAAACTTTTGTTGATAGCTATTAACAGGAGCCCATCTCCAGTTCTGGAAAGAGGGGCGTGGGCGGGGGCGGGAGGGCTGCTTCAAATAGTGGGAGGCCAGGTTCAAATTTTCCGGACACTCTTCTTTATGAGGCACAATTTTTCCTGACTTTTTCTCTCCCTCTCTTTACTCTTCACAGATAAAGACGAATGCATGACGGATAAAAACATCTGTGGCTTTGGAGTGTGCGAGAACATGCCGGGGTCATATCGCTGCGTTTGTAACCAAGGATACAAGTACGATGCGAGAACCAAGAAATGTGTAGGTCAGTTATTTTTACCACCTTAAAATGTGATGCGCTAAATGAACACCTTACTCGTGATTATTAGTGTTACAGTCAAGCTAAAACACCCGTGACCAGTATCTGCAAGACTGAAATGAGCATTCCCATTCCTCTTTGGAACTTCCGACATTTGATAGGAATCTTGAAAGTTGTTATAAAAATCGCGCAGTAAAATGCATAATACTTAAAAAGTAATTTCATGATGGGCTCGAATAGGTTTAAATTTTCAATTGCTACCCGGTCGAAACATAAAACGAAATTTCAGAGCTTTCTGTTGTCGACATACGAAGGAAATATCAGCGGAAATTCAGAATCTCGAGAGGAAAGTTCAAACTGTCACGCATATTTGAACACTCGACTCAAGTTTAAAAAATACTGGTTACGCGTGACGTAGCTTGACTGTAATTCGTTGCTGAGTTTTCCTTTCCAAGCGAAAGATAAGTTACAAGCTCTATTACTTTTCGCTTTTAAGGCAATAATCAATGTACTGGCAGTTTGTGTCAACATGGATGCCACGCTATGCCGGGCGGATACCGATGCGGCTGTCCACCGGGGTTCACTCAGGATTACTACTACAACCAGTGTGTCGGTAAGTTGCGGAGAGCATGCGCGAGTGAGAGAATCTGAGCGCTTTAAGCCGGGATGCGCGATGCAATTATTTTCAAATTAAATAAAGTGTCTTAAAAGCAAAACCAAAGTGGTTACAAAACTAATCTTGTTCTCAAAAAAAAAAACAAAACAAAAACAAAAACAAAAAACAATGCACCCTTCCGCCAGTCACAAATCGAAGTAATTCACGACTTGTTTTACGAGCCAATCAGAGCGCAAAAGACTTAAAACAGCCCGCGCAAAGCGCGGGAGAACGAGAGAGACTAAGTCACAATGCTTTTAGTTTTGCATCTGATTCGTTGAAAAGTTCGCGCAATTTCTTTTCATATCCAGTCATAGAACCAAAAAGCAAGGCAGACTATGCGTACTCATTTGAAAAATGGTCTGTTAGTGGAAGTGAAAAAACGAAAGATGAAGTGGTCTGTAAAGCATACATTTCTTGTTATCTATGCAGATATAAATGAATGCAGCAACAGGTTCCTGTGTGGCCGGGCTATGTGCAGAAACACTCTTGGCGGGTACTACTGTGGCTGCCATCAGGGTTATGTGCTGAGACCAGATGGAAGATCATGCCAAGGTAAACAGGAGCTAAACTAAGGGCCCTGAAACCAAAACCTTAGCGCGGAAAGTCCCGTTATCAGTGGTAAACAATTTATAAAATGTTGCACCAACTTGTTGGGTGCCTTTAATCACAGTGTTGCGATGAGTTGTTGACTGTTGTTGAGCGCAGTTTGAACCGCGTCGAATCGTTTGGCCGACTAGTGCAAACAGTTCTTTTGCATTGCAATCGTTGAAGCGTAGGCCAACAGTGTTGCGTGCGTTTGAAAAGGGGCCTTTCACGACAATGCGATACTGAATTGCGCCCACCCACCACACTTTAATACTTTTGGAGGTTAACATCATTTTTTTCTGCCGTAGTTCATATCATTGCCAGCGAATGTCAAGCATTGCTGGGATCGTACGAACACTGTTGGCACTGGGTATCTGCCAGTGATATTGGGTATTGATGGGAGCGTTTGTTTTTTATACACAAAAGCCCTCGAAACAATAACTATTCAGAACTCATAACTCGCGCAAAGCACTCGTTCTTAGCACAGGGCGCCTCCAAAAAAGAAGATGTGGTGCGTTCTCTGTTTCCAGAATAGCTGTATGTACTCGGTGATAATCGCACACTCCCACGGAGCCCGTATTTTCGTTCGTCTGTCACAAAATGCCTGTACGCATAAGAAGAACTTTGCGTGACGACCCAAAGAGCGGCTTTCCTTGAGTCTCCTGTTGTAAACGCTGTAAATTATTCTGGCGGGTTTTTATATTCAGATATGAACGAATGTACCCTGGGAGTGAGCCCTTGCAGCTTTGGGTGCGACAACAAACAGGGTGGATTCAGCTGTCGTTGCCCGCATAATTATCACCCCATAGGGGGAGGGTGAGTATTATTGTCATTGCATAATTATCATGCTGTAGGGGAAAGGTGGGGAGGAAACTGTCCGGATAATTGTCTTCGTTTAAGGAAGTGTGGGCATCATCCAGGTTATTTTAATTTATTGCTTTAGCTACTGAACCCCCAGTGCAGGCTGATTTAAGGAGCTATAGGGTTTAGTAGTTTTCTTTCGGGAAATCTTTTGCCTCCGTAGAAGTACATCGGAGAGAGTAGAATCTGTAACCAAGAGGGTGGGTATGTTTCTGAGACGGGTAATCCTCGGAAATCCAATTCAGTACATCCAAAACATGTGACGGTAAACTAATTTCCAGCACTCGGCTTGATTTCCTTTAACAACAACGGCTCTCACTCCAATAACTTGCTTACAAAGTCGGAAACACAGCCATAAACAGTCTTCTGTGCATCAGCACCACAGGCAAACGGGATAACGAAGGAAAAACTAACAAACTAGCAAAGGAACTTAAAATTTTGTGACCGATCTCCACATGTCTTACTTTTGTACTATGCGGGGGGTTAGAAATGATTATAACAATAATTAAACGCGAGAAAAGACACGACAGCTTCTGAAATCCGGGGTGTCGCATGTACTTGCCCCCACTGCCCTTCAAAATGCGTGACGTCTCAAGACGCGCCATTTCTTACTTCCTAATCTTCGTTTTACCAAGAAAGCTTGCTAGCAGGTTCCGGCGTCGTAGATGATTTCCCTTGTCTCTTTCTAGGCATTGTTTGTCGCCGTACGGGGAAGCCTGTTACGAGTGTGCGCTGTCCAAAGGTGACGACAAAGGAGTACCTCTTGTTGAGAGAAACGCAACGGGAAGCCAGCAGACCCAGTCTTCCGCGCCATATCATATCGTGCCTGCAAGTAGTGGTGGCTATGGACAGCAGTATCCCTATGGTGGTAACCAAGGTTACGGTCAACCGCTGCAGAGACAGACGCATACATCTCTGGGTGCGCAGTCACCATCATACAACCAACAAATTTACCCACAGCAAAACTGGCAGGCGGCACAGCCTAACCAAGGGTACCAAGCACAGCCTAATCATGGATTCTCTGAACAGCAGAGGCAAGGTTTTCAGTTCTCTTACACTGGAAACACGCGAAAACGGCGTTCGACGAGACATCGTATAGAGAAATTTAGCATCCAAGTTCCCGCCAATATTACCTCAGCTCAACCAATCCTAAGGCTAGTCCCAGTGCTCTCGGAATTTAACGGAACTTTTAAGTATGTCATTATCCATGGTAACACGAGTTTGTTTAAGGTGGAAGAACGCAATGGCATATCATTTCTTCATGTTAAAACTCCGCTCTATCGAAAGGGCGTCTTCCGTTTGTGGATTAAGGGCGTCCTTCACAAGCCTGAGATGAAGAGACCAGAGATTAAGCATAAAAAACGAAAAATATATGCAACGAAACAGCACAAGAACAGAATAGAAGCAACGAAAAACGGATCTAGAAAACCTCCGATGGGATATGATGAAGTCAAGAAGTTTTCACTCCGCCTCGTCATAAAAGCAGTTTGAATGGTACTTCCTCTAGGCATTCTGTTAAAACGTATTTTATTTTTGTAAAAAGATCCTGAAATTGCGTTCAATTTACTTTAGCACAAAGAAAACTCCTTGGTCATCGATAGCCGTGTTAATATTTTATCAGTTATCATGCTACTGAATACGAGGGGAAAGCAATTTCCTTTATCAAGGGATGTTTTATGAATTGACTGCACCTGCAAACTTGAACTGACCAGAAATACAGGTTGCCGCTTATCTATGTACAACTGTCGCACAGGTAAAGTCGGGTCTGAGGTTAAACCGTTTTTTACCCGCTAGGTTAAACCCCTTTCAATCTTGGCTCAACCTGGGAACCGATTTTACCTACAATATAACCACGCGAGGAAATAGTCAAGATGTAACTAAATTCCTATAACTTTAGGCGCAATAAACGGACAGTTGACATCACTTAATAAAGGGGCTATAAAGGGGCCTCAGCGCTTCCAGGATAAACGGATATCGCACTTCGAAATTCGCACAACTGTTTCCATAGTACACAGAAAAAAAACACGTCAGACAGCCATGATCAGAAAGTGAAAGTCGGCTTGGAGGTGATCCACTTTTTTCATTCCAGCCTGAAGCCGGAAAGAAAACCAAGTCGCCCTTAGATGTATAATACCTTTCCCACCGGTATCGCCGTCCGTTGTTTGCTTGAATCAAGAACTGCTATAAATGTAACAATAGTAAGATTAAAAGGA
>BLFK01000978.1:336614-344114 GCA_014634185.1 Astreopora myriophthalma | reverse complement strand
TTGATAGCATATATGAAGTCGATAACTGTACCAGTTGCACCTTTACACAGACCAACATCTGTCCACAAATTCATTGTGAGCATCACATGTGCTCCTTTAGCAAGGAAAACAACAGGTTCCAGTCTTGACATTTCACCAGCATTGGCCTTTTTAGCTGTTTCAGTGGAGTGTCGAGCATTAATCCTTGCTATTGGTTGCTTCAGGGCAGATAACTTTTCAAAGTTGCACTGATGTTGTGTACTGTTGATGGTTGTCTAGTTAAGAGAAGTGTCCAGTCATTTTGAGTGCAATCTCCTGTGCGTAATCAGTTTAATAAATCTCTGAATCTAGATTGTTCTGGGCTTGATCCTTTTACTCTCTGGTTTAATGTTAGTTTAACAACAGTGTTAAACAAGCTAAATGGCCTTGTTCTTGTAAAGCATTTGAAGGGTTTGAGTGATAAAGAGGCTTATCAGCAACAGGTGGCAATTGGCCAGGATCACCAACTAATATTATTGATTTGCCACCAAAAAGTTCATCAGTTAAACCAGTAGCTTGTCTGCACCGTTCGTCAACCCAGGCAAATATTTTTTGGCCTAGCATAGAGTATTCATCAACTATAATATAACTGATTTCTTTAATGGTATTACATACTCGCAGAAGACATGGGGACAGTCGTTTTTTACTGAACTACATTGTCAGTCGAGCGTGCGGTGCTTCGAGTGCCCTCGACGCCAACAGTCAAGATGATTACTATTCTCTTATGACAGCGGTGCGATCATTCTACGAGGCATATTCATTTAACATTTCTGCGAATGATTCATGGACTGATCGTCAAGCCACAGTTGGTTATCAGCTTGAAACGTTGCGCAGTCATGGAAGGCCGAGGTTTGTTATCACTGGACGCCAAATTGATGCGCTCCAACAGAGGCACTACAGTTGGAGAGCAATGGCTCGAACTTGGAGAGTCTCTTATCGTACTATTTTGAGGTGCTGGCGTGAATTAGGGATGGCAGTCAGTGCTCATTTTAGTCACGTTTCAGACGCGGAATTAGACGAAATCGTGTCAAGTATTTCGCGCGGAACACCCGATGCTGGAGAGGTTATGATCATGGGGGCGGTACGCTCGAGGGGACTGCGTATTCAGAGATGTAGGATTCGGGAGTCAATTCAGCGTGTAGATCCAGTCAGTCGAACACTCCGAAGAGCAGCTGCAGTTGTCAGACAATTTTATAACGTGCCGTGCCCCAATTCCTTATGGTAGGTATTGCATGTCACTTATTACAGTGAAACTTAAATATAAGGTGGCTCCACAGCTCAGTATCGGTTGCTCAACTAACTTTTTTGTCTCGTAATTTTGGCCCAAAAGGCCCCCCCTTAGGAAACCAACGTATTGTTGCTTATTTGTTGTTTGTGTCAACCTTTTATTGGATGCCATTGCTATGGGCACACTGTGTTGAAAGTATTTCACATATTTTTTAAAAATGTACCTTATTATTTAATATTTCCAGTTTCCCTTTGGTGAAACAAATCAGAGTGTGGGATTCACTTTATTTTGTCTTTTGGCAGCTCCTGTTGAGACACCCTATATACACATGACAGGTAATGGGTAGCACAAGGGGTCTGGAATTGCAGTCAAACTAAAAAGACGTTCTCTGGTTCAAAGTTTACAAAACACGAGCTTTCGATTGCCAGTCTGCAATCTTTAAAAAGTGAGGTATAAAAAGCGGAGGTAAATGTATAGTTCAGCTAAAGATGTTAGAAAATCATTGATAAACTTAAAACCACTGTTTGGTGGCTGCCACGGTAAAAGCATTAATGTGATTCCTCTCTCTTCAGGCAGATTGATGGAAACCATAAATTGATAAATTGGAGATTTGTGACCTTCCATGGGAAAACGTACACTAAGGCTTAGGCGTTTGAAAGGCTTCTGCCGTTCGTTATCCGTTCGTTTACCGTTTAAACGCTCTGAAAAAGCGTTCGAAGCGTTCAATTTACCGTTCGATTTTCATCGCAGGGCGTTTGAACGGGTAGCTCTATCCGTTCAGTTAAAATATTCATCCGTTCAGTTAATTTATTCAGCCGTTTTACGAATATTCATGAGATTCCTTCACGGCGTTTGAAACCGTTCGATTGCCAAGCCGTGTCCGTTCGTTCAAGCGAATTATAGAAACGTACCGTTCGAAACCGTTCAGACCGTTCGAAACCGTTTGAGATGCCGAGCGGCGATTGCTCATAGCTCATCAAAGTGAATCAAGCAATGAAAAGCACGATTCAAAGAATAGGTCATCGATTCATCGTTAGAATAGGTCATCGATTCCTTTCAGTCTATGCAATAATTATTTGCACACTTAAACGGAACGTTGAGCTGTATGTGACTAACAAAACCGTCGACCGATGTTTGCGAACTAGAAGGAACTTCATCATGTGTAGCATAGATAGTTAACTCTAAGAAACGAGTCACGTATTCTGTGCAAGACTCAGGTATGATACACAGATCACATGACCATGTTTATGTGACGTTGCCGTAAGCCTCGGTGAACTGGGACGAACACGAATTGTTTCTTGGCCCTTGAGAGCATTTGCAGCCGTCTTTGAGGAACTCCTGCACGTTCGTTAATATTTGATCTTCTTTTTCTGATAATTCTGCGGTATATTTGTCGTTTTCTTCCATCGTATATCAACAGTTGAAATGTCGCGCACGTGTTCGTGGTGAAATGATCGAGGCAACCAAGCCAGCGTTGCCATAACGACATATCGCGCGGATTACCCTGGAACCGAGATGCTAACATGGAAGCGATGTTCCCACCGTTCGATGCAACTGCTCCAGCGAGCATTATTTCCGCAGCGATTATTCTATTGACTTGCTTAAGCACTTTAACTGAAGACACCGAAAGGCAAGGTGGAGGCCTTTTGCCACAGAGGAAGTCGCAAGAATTTGAACGTAAGATAATAAATCACTATAAATGTCAAACTGTTTGCCAGTTCGCGACCGTCTCTTCGTGCGTCGAAACGTTGATGCTTATTATTCGTTTGATTTTTTTTAGCCTGTTCAAACGCCTACGCTTACTCGTTTGTAAAAATAATTTGCTTGCCCATTGCTTTGCTTGTTTGCCCAAGCATTAAATGGTAATGCTTATCTGTTCGAAAAAATTAATAATAAGATTGTTATTCTGTTGCCCGTTCGAACGTTCGATTTCTTTATTCGCCCGTTTGAGCGTTTATCCCTACCCGTTCGTAAATTTTTTTAATTAGCTTTGCCCGTTCAAACGCTTAAGCTTACCCGTTTGTAAAATTCGCTTGCCCGTTCAAACGGTAATGCTTATCCGTTCGAAAAATTTTGTTGTCCGTTCGAACGGTTAGAAAAACCGTTCGAACGGCTTTCAAAAGCGTTTGTTTACCGTTCGTTATCCGTTCATTTTTGCCCGTTTGAACGGATAAGCCTTAGTGTACGTTTTCCCATGGAAGGTCACATTTGTCGTCCATGGTGGAATTGATGGTTTTAGCCGTATGGTGGTTTACCTGAACTGTGCAGATAATAATAGAGCAGACACTGTGTTACGACTTTTCGAGGGAGCCATCGAGGAGTTTGGTTTGCCTTCAAGGGTGCGCTCAGACCATGGAGTTGAAAATGTTGATGTGGCGAGATTCATGTTTAGGGCATACAATTATGAAAATGGAAGGATGCTTACTGGATTATCTGTACATAATCAGAGAATTGAGAGACTGTGGGCTGATGTGCGTCATGTCGTATTGAGAAGCTTTCAGAACTTGTTCTATTACATGGAGTCTGAAGGTTTACTTCTACGTGACAATGAAATGCACTTGTTTGCATTACACTTTGTTTACCTGCCAAGAATTAATGCTGCCTTGCAAGAGTTTGTTGCCCAGTGGAATAATCACAGTATAAGGACAACAGGTGGTCTCTCGCCACGACAGCTCTATGTTAATAGCATTCTTGATGTTCACAACTCCAATTATTCTGCAGTGGAGAATATTTATGGTGCTGATCAAGGGAACCTTATGTATGGAGTTGATGATGGTGATGAACTTGAAATTAACAGTGATAACAATGTGCAGGTACCACAACTAGGTTTTCATTTAAGCGATGATAGTACATCTCACTTGAGAGATTTGGTTGATCCTCTTCAAGATGATGGAGATCATGGACTTGGCAACTTTTTGCAAGTGGTTGATTTCATTTCAAACCTTGATTCTTGATGCTATCATGCTATAGTGATAATGCTGAGAGTAGTATGTTTTCAGTAACCAATTGGCAGGGTGCATAAGGGGCCTGCATCACGATGCCTGGGGTTGGGGGTCGTTGCGAATATTAGTAACAGGTGGGAGCAACACTCAAGGTCTGACATCTAACAATGGTTTAACTTTCTAGTCTTCTCAGGTGAGGACAAAAAACCACAGTCACCACATCTATAGTGTCTATCTCAAATTCACATTCACATTAAGGAATGGTCCTGACTCATTATTCCATTGACAATATTTTGTGGTCTCTCCCCCCCCCCCCCAATGGTAAAGCTCTGAGGTGAGCGGATATTAATATATTCGATATTTGATACAAGGAGAAAAAAAGGCAAAAAGAGACATTCTGGGCCATGGAACTTCGCAGGTTTTAGCCCAATAGGACTGTTGTGGTCTAACAATTTACTCTCATTTGTATGGTACCTCCCTGTCACAAATGTACCTGTTTTCCAGCCACCCACTTAGCATGGTTTTCCAGTCAATTTGTTTGAATTGTTTCCCCAAATGTCACTTATACAAAATTAATTTAATTAGTACCAGATAAATTAACCATATGCAAGATAGACTTTATTCAGGCATTCCACCAAACAAAACAAATGACTTTCTTACTACTTACTACATGTAGTTAAAAAAGCTCTAGTTTTTTAGCCATAAAACTTCTTTCCTAGAAATCGCTACAAAAATAATATTGTTTTTCTTCCTTTATTTTCAAGAGTGATTTCAGCAATAATGACTAAAATACATTGCAGATGTATAGCTGCATATCAAAATGTTCAAAAAATGTTGTTTGTGACAATATTGAAACTATCTTGATTGAAACTACTGTCAGTAATTGTTACGAATAAGCAATGTTCATAAATGTGTAATATCTCTTGTGTGAACTTTACCACCCACGACCATGACCTTGATGCTGACAACTGATCATTAATTGTCCCATTATTAATTTAGTAAGTAGTAATTGATCATTAAGTACTAGATACATTACCAGTATACAAGATAAACTGTACTGAAGCAGTTCAGCAAACAAAACAAATGACTTTCTTAAAAGTTAGACTACTAGTTTTTTAAGCCATGAAAGAACTTTGTGGCTAAAAATGCATGTACCTACAAAATCTTGTTTTTCTTCCTGTATTTTTAATTTTCACCAATTGCTCCTTCAAAAGTTATTAAACTAGTACATAATACATGTACAGCTGTGTTCCAACCTATTAAGAAATATTGCTAACGATTAAAAAATTGAAACTAAACAATTGTTTGGAATAAACAATGTTCATTAATTTCTTTTGAGCAAACTTCACCCGCGGCCATAACCTTGATGCTGACAGTTGATTGCGATGTTCATTGAGGTCTCAAAGGCCTGATAGTCATCATTAAGCAGAGGCAGTTTCATTGCCAAAAAGCAGGACTCAGGGTCAGGAAGTGTAGAGTTTGTAAAGCCTATCTTGATGAGCCCATTGCTTGGGAGGTATGGACTGCCACAAATGAACTGCAAAAGGTCTTGTAACCTTGGCAGTTGTACACAAAGCTGTAAGGAAACTTCTGCTGGTCACATTAGCTTGCTGAAAAAAATTACAGAATTCACCTATACATACACGTATGTTACCACTTTGCAACCCTGTTAACACAGTTACCATGGCCCTCTGTTTTCCTTAAAAATAAATACTTTAGCTATGGGGCAAAGTGTTTCCTTATGTCGGTGGGCAGCTGGAGGTTGTGTCGAAAGCGCTGGAGAGAAGAGGGTGGGCTATGTGCTACTTCAGTCTAGTTAACAAACTGTATTTTTTTGTCCATATATTTTCCCTCTTTGGGCATTGAAAACTATCAGGGGACCTTAATTATATATATATATTTTTAGGGGGTGGGATACACCCATAATAAATTCATGTCTTGAGGTGGTGCCCAGTAACACCTGCTATATACACTCCATGGCCTCCAATTCTAAATTTCATTTTCCCCTGCATGTCATAACTACCATGGTAATACTCGTTACTAACTATAATAGGCCAACATCTGAAAAAGAAGCAGCACAACCCACCTTCCTCTAAGACTGTCAAGTAGTGTGTGAACCACTCAAACACCTCTCTCTTTGTCAGAGATTTTTGTGAGACTGTTGTTGTCCACGAGTGCAGTGATGTCATTTGCACCATATCGAACCTCATGACTAAGTGGAAAAATCAATTCTAAGCATCCACTATTTGTAGTTAGCAAATCAAGGAAGTTGGCAGTGTCCAGACCATTCTTCAGATCAGTTATGGATCAATACTACTTATCTTTATTAGTTGATGCTAGTTGATGGTTCCAGAAAATATCCATACCCCCCACGGAAGATCATTGGAAATTCCGAGGGGAAGGGGGGGGTTAAAGGGCAGTAATTTCCGAGGGGTAGGGGGGTTTCGTGGGGAACTACTTTTCCAAAGGGTCACGAACCATGTACAAAACATTGAAAGCAACATACGATCGATCTGAAGCACAAAAACATACGTACGTTGTTTTGAAACAAAAGTCAGTACTCCTGGCCATTGAGATAAAGTTAACATTATTAGCTTCGATGTTTCTGTTTTTCTTTGAGTTAGCTAGCGCTACAATCTCCTGAAGCTAAGAACGATGTGTCTTTCACTTTGGAACGGATTCAAAACATTTCAAATGGCGGTCTCAACTGGAGTCTCGTCCCCAGACTTCCAGCTTTGTCTCGTTTTCGTCCGACCAACACTTCCGTTCACTTGAGTATCGCTTTTCGGTACCTTCACATGCAGTAAACACAATTTTGACAGGATTCATGTTTTATTGGGTTAGTAACTCATAGAAAATGCGATGAGATGCAAGTTCCCACCATCTCAAACGCTTGCGTGCAACAACATTTTATTTTTTGTGGGTGGCATTTCACGAAACCTACCGTGTTATTCCCCCGTTAGCATGTGTGTGTTAGTGAAGTTTTCGGTCCTTAAATTCAACCCGAAGAAACTGACAAAATGTGTAGACAAAGGAACCATGTAAATTTCTGTTTTATTTCCTATCGTTTGCGAAGTTGTTTTAGCGAACAAAACGTTCTCATTGGAGTTTGCACAAAAACGTGAAATAGTCTACGTGCAACCCAAATGTTTAAGCTTGTAATCTTACATAAAAACAACACAAACATAATTTGCAAAGTTGATGGCGAAGAAGCTTAAAGTTTAGCTAGATAATAAGCTTAACAAAGCGTTACATTTTTATTAAAGTTAACCTTAATGTTTACACTGTTGTAATAAAATTCTATCGTATTTA
>BLFK01000978.1:282879-304667 GCA_014634185.1 Astreopora myriophthalma | reverse complement strand
ATTTATATTTAATTTGTATTTACATTGGCCTTATACTATGAGAGGTCCAATCCCATCCACCAAGCTAACCCTCCGATGCCAAGGGTGTAAGGTACTGTAAGCTTACATTTATCCCATTTATGATTTAATTTGATTATCTCTAAGGTAATAATCTTTTTGAAAGTTATATTTTAACGAACACAATTAAAACCCGTTTTCCATTTCTTAATTTATATTTAATTTGTATTTACATTGGCCTTATACTATGAGAGGTCCAATCCCATCCACCAAGCTAACCCTCCGATGCCAAGGGTGTAAGGTACTGTAAGCTTACATTTATCCCATTTATGATTTAATTTGATTATCTCTAAGGTAATAATCTTTTTGAAAGTTATATTTTAACGAACACAATTAAAACCCGTTTTCCATTTCTTAATTTATATTTAATTTGTATTTACATTGGCCTTATACTATGAGAGGTCCAATCCCATCCACCAAGCTAACCCTCCGATGCCAAGGGTGTAAGGTACTGTAAGCTTACATTTATCCCATTTATGATTTAATTTGATTATCTCTAAGGTAATAATCTTTTTGAAAGTTATATTTTAACGAACACAATTAAAACCCGTTTTCCATTTCTTAATTTATATTTAATTTGTATTTACATTGGCCTTATGATGACCGGCTGAATTAAAATTCTTTATGGAAAAGAACAATCCCATTGTAATAAGATTGCCATTTGTTTCTGTACTTAGGTGTCTTATGGTTACTCTATGATCACCCAATCGGGTGGTGGCTCGAGCTACTATAGCAGGGAGATTGTAACTGCTAGTGAAATGGTGGAAGTGACCAATGTTGTTTATATGGAGAAGAAGCTATACCGATGGTTACCCTGCTTAATGTAAGTTGATTGGCAATCAGTGTTTTTAATGATGTACTATTCTAGGCTTCACCCACTTCTTGATTCTCATACTTAATAAACACTGGGCTGACTATATATTTTGATCAATCATTAAAGTTGTACCGAATTCTTTTTTTCAGAAATCACTGTTTTGTATCATTTGAGGGTTTCTCTGCCTCTTATAATGAAACATTCATGGAAGAGATTAAGAAAAATTTTGAAACAGGTGATTGTTTTTTGGAGTACATGCAAAGGGAATTTGTTGAGAGAATCCTGATCATTTTTTAACCATGGGTATAATTTCCACTATATCTGATGTCCTGATAGGATACTCCTGTAAAGAAGGTAAAGACCACAGACCAGATCCCGTAGCTGGCTTCTCAGATGGTAATTTTAAAGTCTTTTCTAACCTTTTTATGCTTAAACCACTAAGATTGCTTATGTTAATTTTTGAATTTTAACTTATTGCAAACTGTTTTAACTGCTGCTCGTGACGAGTGCCATAGGTCTAGTTTTTAAGCTAACAGAAATTTAGACTAATGGGATTTGCAATTATAGAAATCAGGTATACAAAATGCTGAAATCTCAAACTAGATTGAAAATGCTTCCTTTACCAAACATGTGCTCTAGTTTTTGTATTTTTATGTATGTTTGTTGTACCATCAATTAAATTTTCAAATAAATTATCATCACATACCTAGTACGAAATATTTTTTATAGAGTTCATTGACAGAGAAGTTGATGTTGATGATGATGTGGGTGTAGACTTTGATGACTCTCAGATGACATTACATTATAACTTCAATAGTGGTATGTTACATACATACGTACATCAGCTTTATTCAAATGTGGTAAGTGTTTAAAGTGTCAACACTTGTGGGGTCAATAATGAAAGAAGCTACAAAATAGCTGAATTTTTAAGAGCTAATCGCAAGCACTTGCATAGTTTTTGGCATGTAATGAACTTACAATACAAAAAGCTGTGCACAAAATAAAAATGTTATCACACAAATTTGCAATTCACATTTTGTTCCAAACATACATGTAATCACATAAAGAATAACAAGATAAAATGGTGTCTTTTTCAGAACAGGACAAAGTTACTTCCAGCACTTTGAAGCATAAAGCTGAGAAAGGTGATTGTTAAAACACCTATGTCAGACTCGGGTCGGTGCCCATCACCACTTTGGTGGTAACTCCAATGTTGGACATTGTTTTAATGCAGAAGTGAGCATCTCAGATGAAGTTTCTTCCCTAGTACCACCTCAATGGTCAATACAGAAGCATTGAACAGTTAACTGTAATTTTTACATGATAAATTTTGTACCTTGGGGTCAATATTTTGTTAAGTGGACATTTTTAGTAATCTTAAATTACATGTTACAAGCATTTGTAAATCTCAGTCCCTAAAATATAATGTCGTGTAATGTATTAGTATCACCCAACTAGTGGACTAATGCAGATCCTGCATTTGGATTGGCTACGCTACTGTAGTCCTCGAGTAGCAATTGAGCATGATGCGTTCTTTCATTTATTCCCAAATAAACATTTCTTGAACTTGCATTTGCTAATGTTATTACTGACTTTCCTGTCCAACTAGTTGGGTGATACTAAAACAATAATTATTGTATGTACATGTGGACCCTTGGCCCTCAAGGGCCACGGGTCAATAGCCCATTTTGCTTCGCCTCAAAGGCTATTGACCCATAGGCAAAGGTTTTAGCCTGCAGGTGTGCATTCTGCAAAAATAATAAAGACTTAATTTAGTCAGGGTAGCACATAATAGCCACTGAAATCTAATTACAAATCAAATCAAAATACTGGTTTTTGATGAGAGAGGAAAACCAAAGTACTCAGAGTAAACCCTTTCGGAGCAGAGTAGAGAACCAATAAACTCAACCCACATGACGCGGAGTCCAGAAATCGAACCTAGGACACATTGGTGGAAGGTGAGCACTCTCACCTCTGCACCAACCCTGCTTGTGGAAACACAATTCATTGTTTTGCAAAAATGTGTTTATTAAACAAACTGTTATTAATAATTAGTTTTTAATATTATGAAGTGCTTTATTTGCTATGGTCTACGTATCATAAATCACCCATCTGTTTAATAGAGGTGTTTTGCCTACAAATTTTCTTGTAGGCCATATTCCAGGTGAGCTTAACAGGAAATCTGTAGCTACTGCATTTTGGGAGTGTGAGCTTTATGAGGAGCTTGTTGACCTTGGTCTAGATGATAAGTGGTTGTTTACCAAGCACATACCAGACTCTCCTCACAATGATTTGGTTGGACCAAAGGATGCTGCTGCTGAGTATGTCGTGAGGCAAAGGGCAGCAACAACGTATGATCATGAATGCCACAAAGGATGTCAAAACAAAGGTATTACGTATGTTATCTTTACACTGACCATTGTTTTGTGTATTTTAACTTCTCATTCTGTTGATGATTTAGGATGTGGAAAGTTGTACGTGTTAGACGGCAACTGGAAGTTGAGCTATGCACACTGCATGTTCCCAGTCCCAGTGACCTTACCAGGATATGAAGGAGAAATAAACTACCCCAATGTCTGTCCAAGAAACCCAGAGTACCAGTCTGCATTCTGTGATCGGCACTCGTCTGTGGTAAAGCAGAAAGGAATCCCGACTGAATTACGGAAGTTTTTGCTTCATTGCAGAAACCAAAAGAAAGGTATAATGTATTTCAACTTCCCCTTCCCTTCAGGTGCAACATTGTTGGAACCGAGTCAGACATAAGTGTATGTTTAAAATTTTACTTATTACAGACCCTGAAAATGTCCTTAAAGGTTTTTGCACCCCTACTGGCAGTGTTGCGGCAGGAACAGACAATGCGGCAGTATACCAAGGTATGCACAGCTATGTATTATTTGTATTGTATGAAGGAAGGGCTAAACTGTGAACTCTCAGGTGCATATAACAAGTAGCTGTTGTGTGGTATAGTTATTATTGGTCTGCAACTCTGCTGCGAGTGATTGGTGCATGTAACAGCACCCACACATTCCCTACCTTTAAAATAGCAAGTCAGCTTAGAAGACAACATATTGACACCAGTTCACAGGTAACTGAAAATACCCTGGTTCCCACATCCATCAACAAAATCTCACACACAGATTAAACTTTATTATTCCAATTACTCAAAGGTACCAGATCATTTATGGCAAAAAATATGACTTTGATGGAGGACTGTCAAGAAGATGTCTTGATAACTTGCAATAAAGATACTGTAGGAAAAAGACGTCTTCAGAAGTGGTCAAGGGGGATGTTCATAATAGCCACAGCTGGTGGGCACATTGATTACTGGCAGCCTTTATACAAGTAAGGAATGAAACAATATCAAATGTCATCCAGTTTTGCATGTTTTTGAACAACAAGAAGTCTGTATACAATTTCTCTGTTGCCAGTCTCCTTCCTGAGAAATGAGGTTTACCAGTTGTTTGACAAAACTGTTAAATGAGGCAAGAAGAGTAAAAAAAATATACAATCGTAATGGATGAGGTTTTTTTACCTCAATTAAAGAGAGGGTGTCTGTCAAGTAGGGCACGGAGTACCCGGTGTTGTGGCTCTGATCTTTCCGGCATGTGGTTGGCTTGGCAGGATTAGCTTGAAGGGCTTCTGTGTGAATGAGACCACAATTGTGTATAACAGCCAGAAGTCAGGCTACTTAGCCAAGGGCTGGAACCTTACTCAAGACTCAAGACAGAGACAATGCTCTTTGTGGATGAAACAGTAATCTTAGAACTGTTGAATAAATCTAACATGTATTTTAATTTGGTACATTCTAAGGACTTGCCAAAAACCTACGAGTTACCATGGAACAGTACTGCTGTGGTAGTGAATGGTTTTCTTCTTCATCTTGTGAGACTTGGCTTTTCTTCTCGTGAGACTGTAGAGTTTGAGTCTCTCAATACTGAACAATTCCATTGTTGAATGTACTTATTACATTAAACACGGAACTTATCTCCCAGAGTTTACAATGTGACAAGGAACTGGCTTGTTGTGTCTTTACTTAACCCTTCATTCGTTACGGTTGTCTCCCATAGGTAACAATGGCCTTTAAATCTGAATGTGTTATCCTCAGAAGCCAGCAAGTTTTTTTAATCCAAAACTTACTACTCCCCTTGGTCTTAGTCATGCCATCATTCACTGTCCATTTCTTACTGTGTAAAAATAACAGTGAATACATGAGTCTCGTATCTTATTGGTAGGTCTGAGTCGCCAACACAAGCATTTCTTATTACAATTGTATGGTTGTACAACAAGTTCCTGAAACTGAAAGAAAGTGGCAAGAGTGATGAAGACGTTGATCAAGCTATGAAAGACACCGTGTTGGCCTATGACAATATGTGTCATCTTGATTCACTTCGTGCATCAAGAAAAGATTTACCTCTACCAGCCCCATTTAACATAATGTGGAAGAATGTGAAAAAAGTCATTGATCGCCTACATTTGCAAAATCACAAAGATCCCTCTTGCAAAGTAAAGTATGATCCAGACAATGTCATATCTAAGTCCTTCAACACAATGGCAGCAGAACAAGTAAATGTTTGGGCTAGTAGGCTGAAGAGGATAATGGTGCCTATGCCATATATACACCATATGTTCTTCTTTCACCGAATGGTAAAAAGAAGGAATGCATACACCCAGTTTTGCTACAAAGTTGGTAGACAGCCACTTTTGCCTAAGCATGGAAAGAAGTGGTGTAAGCAAACCTAATCTTACACAATCCCATCATCTTTGCCTTGAACTGCTAGCGTAGAAATGTTGTTGCTGTACAGTTATTCTTGTTTACAAAGACAGCTTATGCATTCACTTTTATTACATGACATTATAATATAAAATATAAACATCAACACAGCAGTCTCAGAGTAAAAGTTATCCAAACAACATTTGTCAGGCACACCAGATGGAAATGTTTTCCTCTTCCTTACACCAATGGTTACTTCTTGCGAGATCTCTTTCCTGAAAGGCCGAAAGGAGTAATGTCATCACATTTGAAGAGGGATTTGGTAACACTTGTAAATAAATTTAATGGAAGTAATGTTGGTAATTCCTAGCAAAACATTAAAAATTGTTATGTTTCAACAAAATAACTTGCATGCACACAGACGGATTGGTCCGCAGATGTGATCACACAAACACACCCAACCCACACCCATGCCAATTAGCTTCAATTCGGTAAGTGTCAAATACTGGCACAACTTGTTAGTTGTTATTTTTTATTGTTGTGCAGGATGAAATCAGCTCATTCTGGCAGCATAAAGAAAGAAATTCTAGCTCTTCATCAATTTTTACAGGTTAATTCTATCAGCATAATGTGAAAGAGCTGTACCAGTCACCTCTTAGTTTTTAAAGTCAATATTGTTCATTTTGTGAATCATACTGATGTGTATACTGTAATAGCATGTTGTATTTATGAACAACATGTAACTGATTCCTTTAGTTGCTTGTAAATACCTGGTATTATGCCTTTATGGAGCCCATCATTCAGCTTTGCAATTTCTGTTTTTTTCCGTTCTGTTATTTTGAAAAGATAAGTGTCTTCATTACACAATATTCTCCCCTACCCTTAACCTAAACCAGTCAAATTAATTTGCAATGGTTAAAGGTGTGAAATAAAATCTAATGACATAGTACTTTCATACTTGGAACAGTGAGGGATGTCATACTCTTTTGCTGTGTTTCTTCACTTTGGGTAACTTGATCATCTGGATCATCAATCACGACCCCACTGTCTTCAAGATAAATAAAAGCAAACCAGGATTGGTTTTGAGTGCAGCTTTAAAACAACAAGTTAACTTCATGAAAATACTCGAATGGAAACTTTTGGTGTTCAGGAATATGTTAGCAGTGACGCCTGATGCTGCACTTCACGAAAGCAACATTGCACAGCCTCAGGGCCCATACCTGCTGAGGTCTGTCATTTGCAATTTTTCCTACGTACAATGACAAGAAACTAAAAAACTATAATCTGGTCCTTAAGTAACAAGTTTATAGATGGCTTTACCATTTAAGTTGCTTTCTTCTTCATTTGACTGTTTGTTCTCTATATAGAAATAACAATTCAAACAAGTTAAAATCACTGACTTCCATTCTTTTCAGTTATTAAGTTCCAACATTTCTATTAACTGCAGCACAATGTAGATCCTATTACATGTTCCGGTATTTTCAAGACTTTTGATTTCAGTTCTGGTAGATGGTGGCTGTTAACTCTGCAGTGTACACTATTTGTGTAGCTGATAAGTTATTTTATGATTACCGTTGTTTGATGGAAGGGATGGGAGGAGTAGGATGCCGGGCCATCCAAGGGTCACCCAGTGTAGTATCATCATCTGGGTGGGCTCACCAGCACAATGATCCTACAAAAACTTCACAACTTTGTCGTGAATGTCATTTTTTAAGTTAGCAAAGTACCATGATTCACACATATCATGTCACCTGTTGCGGTGTGTAGTATCTGGGAGAATGTGCTCGCTGCTGGACTTTGAACAGCTTCATGATCCCTTGCTTGTTTTTGCAGCATACACTTTAAGTGCCTAATTGTGCCTTGTAGTTTTTCCTCCACAGCCTGCCATTTCCGTTCTTTACTTGCTAAATTGTGCTCTAACTCTCTGATCCTTTGTTCAGCACTGTCACACCTTTTCTTTTCTGCGTGAAGGGCTTCCTCCAGCACCTTCTTCTCTGCCATGAGCACTTTATTATGTTCCTCTTCTGCAGCCAATGTTATTGTCATATCGTCAATGTTAATGTTCCCATCAGTCTCATTTACACTGCCTCCATCAAGTTGTGGGCCACCATTTGTACCAAATGCTAAATTCATGATGAACAAAAAGAGGTAACTGCAATTAATTGGCTGTAAAATATCTTGAAGGACACCTTGGAGCCCAAAATATCAACAGACCAAAAAGCTAGAAAACATTAACACACAATCAGGGCTTCTACAAAAGTCTGCATGGCCATGGACTATCTTTGTTTAGTCAGTGATAATTATATTGCACACAACATGAGTAAAGTTGATATTTGTCACTCGATCATCTCTACAGTTTCTACAACATTTACCTACAGAACAATAGTAGCCCCTGTTGTCACTGTGGTTTTTTCTTGTGAGAAGCAGGTGCACACGCTACGTGTATGTGCATACTATGTACACAGGGTTTCTAATATTTCTTTATATGACAGCAAGATCACCAAGAATGAAAACAGTTTCTTTAGAGCTTATTATATGCATACCATTATCAATGAGCTGGAGAACATCGTTTGGCATTTTATCTCTTGGGATTTTCACACATCTCCTCTGGGTACCACCAAATGCACCTGAATGATCAACTGAAGTACCTTCCATTTCACTAATTGCTTTCCTTAGCTTTGTGATGTTGAGAGAACCCTGTGGACCCAATTCTTGTTTAATGAACGTTAACAGTTCTGGAAGAATAACATGTACGCAGCTGTGTTTATCTGCCCTGGTCTGAACATCATTTTTCATAAACCTCTTCAATTCCTAAAACAGGAATGTAAAAAAAAAAAAACATGAGGTATGCATACCTTACAAGAAAGTCTCATTGACAGACACTGGGAAATTGTGGATACCTGAGCAGTTTTTGTGACTTCTAAGCTTTTACGTAGGCAATTGCAGAAATCATCAAAACTTGATGTCTGTGCAGTAACTGCATGAGATGTGGGAAGGAATATCTTTCTCACATAGGGCAGGAACGTCTCGTTGAGGTAATCCTCATATTCTTCCACACTTACTCCTGGATTGGCTTCTTGCGTTGAGTGGTAGTTATCAAGAATCTGAAAGGGGTGCACATCATGTATATCAATTCAGACCAGCTAGCATGCTACGTTTGTAAAACAGGATATCATATCCTAGCAGGGCATTATAAGGGTGCATTTGTGCCAGGCAAAAAGAGAGGGAATTATTGCTCACACTTTGGCAACTCTTTGATCTGTTATAAAGCCATTTGCTGGGCAGAAGTATTTAACAAATACTATTTGTTATAATGCAGATGACGTCTACTTCAAATGAATTTAATGCACTCCATTTAAATATTGACAATAATTTGTACATTTACAGTGCAGGCAAAACAGGTGCAGAGTGATGTATAGTGACAAGTGTTCATGAAGTACCTGATGCACAATTGCCTTATACAGGCCATATAGCTTATGAACCCGGGGTGGAAGAGCAGGATCTTTGTTCCGGAAGTAATTGATCTGCTGATCTACCAGAGTGGTGTTATGGAAGAGTTTTGCCCCTGTCTGAATTACCCAGGGTATACAGGCTGTACTTGACACTGCATACAGGTGATCTTTGCACAGCCTGTACTTTGCCGAGTCCTCCGGCGCTTCTGGTTGGTTGTAAACAATGGGAACAATTCTTTCAAAGGATCTACAAGAAAAAGTGCAATCACCACCAGTCAATTATTGCTGATTTCTTGAACATAGGGCTACACTCTACGCAGAGCTCACAAGAAATCTACAGTCTCAATTTACAACAAAAACAGTAATTGTTTTGTAAACATGTGTACACTGTAGCTGAAACAAACCGAAACCTCACAATTAATTAATATGCATTTTCATTGACAGTGATGCACGTGACTGTGATATTATTATTTTCTCTGTGTCCTTAGTTAATGTTAAAATGCACCACGACTGTATTTTTTTGCCCTTATGACACAGTGGGTGTCTCATGTTCTCAATTCTCTTCTTGGTATATTATGTATTGTGTTTAATTAGATGAAACGGACTCCTTGATATACCAACACAATTATAATATGCTTGCAGGTGTTCTGTAATAATTACTTGGAGAAGCAGTTCTTTATTAGCAGTTGATAGTGTTTGTTTTTTGGAGCCCATGATGTTGTAACAAATGAAATGAAGCACATGCTCTTTTGGAAAATAAGGAAGAAATACTTTGGTACAGTACCTTTTACATCCTTTGAAATTACAATAGATGAAACAGGAAAGAAACTCCAAAAATGCAATAAATTTCAGTGAGATTGACAATTAGCTACCCAAGCATTCAAATTAAAGTTATAATATTGTAATCCTTGTTAATTGCAAGATGTAAGCAAAGGGTTCAATCCAGTTCATTCCATTACAAATCTCCATCACCTTTTCTAGTATTTTCGCCACAATCAATCAAAGAGCAGTTTTGAGGCTTGCTCAACTCTGCCAGACATTATAAGTCAACATTGAGGTATCCTTTTCGAAGGTTTTTTTTTTATTTTAATAAATTAATAATTTTTGGTTACCAAAAACATTTTACCTCAAGTCGTCATCCAATTCAAAGTTGACAGCTAAGACAACATTAGTCACTGGGACCTCTTTCCCTCTGCCTTTTGTACGCTTGCCCTTTGAGTCAAATGAGCCGGCTAGCACTGACTTGACAGTAGATGGGTATGTGGGGTCATCCCAGCACAAGGGGACGGTAGTTTTCCAGAGCAGAGACTGTATAACCTCAGCTGTTGCTTGAGATTCCACTTTGGATCCAAGCATCTTTGAGATTATTTCAATTGTTGTGGACTTCCCTGATCCTGGAGCACCTATTGCCATTGGGGCTGGACAGGCATCTTCACAACATGAAGAAAATAAGCATTATTTTAAACATTCATTGTCTCATTTCCTAGAAGTCACATACATTAAACGACATTAAAAGCACAAAGTAAATGGTATTTAATACAAAGCCTTATATGGATACATTTTTAATAGAATTATAATCTGGAAAATTTCTTGTTTAAGAGATGATTTGCTTTTTATTTTACTGTACGGAACATTTTGAAACACATCTGAAACACCCACCCCCCCCCCCGGGTGTTATCAGGCACTTCTCAGACACCCAATGTTTCCTTGAACATGACAGTTGGAATGTATATGTAGTTGTAGTCATTATGTATGACACTGGAAAAGGGCAAAGTGGTTATACAGATCAGGGAGCCATTGCTCCAGGAGAATCACTTCTTTCTCAAGATTGAATCTCAGTGAACTTCTGGTTTCCCTGACAGTGTGTCTAGGAGGTCTATACAGCAACAAACACAGTGAGACAAATTTTGTCGCTTTTGGTCGTGTTGACATAAAGAGCCGTACCTGAATAGATTCATTGAACACATATACATCATTCTCTGGAAGATGGTTCTTAGGATGCATGTCTACAGGCTGTCTTCCCACAATCGTTACTGCTTTTTGGACTTTACCGTAATCAAGAAAATACTGCCTTGTCATTGTTTTCAGAAGCCCCTGCAGCTGCACATCTTTCACATCTTCCCAGAAAACCCCTCCACAATCAGCTAAGGCATTGTTCAAAGCATTTTTGAACTTTTTGGCGGAATCCATCTCGCGGCATGACACAAAGCACTTTCTGAAACAAGTAAATTGAAGACAATTACTGATAGGGGCAGAAAAAAGTCCGGAATCGTGTCTGCCACGCCTTAGTGAGGTAAAATTTCATTCTCGCTTCTCCTTGAAATTGTTTCATCTTAAAAATAGTTTTTGTTAAAGAAGATCACTAAAAGCATTAAGTGAACACAAACTCTTTAGCTTACATTTAACATCAACAAATTTTAGAATATCACTTCAACCGTCTAACTTAAGTAACCTGCGATTTTACAGTGACAGAAAGCAACTGAAATTGAATTAATTTTCTCAAAGTTTTCAAGAAATTCGCAACGTCATTGCTCAATGAAAATAGTGTAAAATCAGGTGAGAAAAGTTAAACAACATCGCTAGCTCATTCATAAGGTGCTACCAAAGCAACCCTTGAACGCCATTAGCAAAACAGCTGGAAGGTGATTTCTTGGCACAAACAACCCTTCATGACAGTTAAAATGAGTACCCTGAGTTTTCCAAAAACTGCTTTAAAAAAGTACTAGTGATTTAAACCATAATGAATAAATCGTTAATTTAAAACTTACTTGGAGACGTTGTTTTCACCCCTGGACTTGTGAACCTCAAATATGTAGCCGCTGTGGGTGTTGAGGTCTCCTTGAAACTGAACAAAGCTTACGATCTCAAACCAAAAGTCGGCAACACTCTTGTAGCTACCGTGTTTTACTTTCCTGTGGATGCACACAGATCCATCTGCGTCTTTTTTGAAGCTCAGAGATTTCACGGGCGACGTCATATTTTCCAAAGCACCGTCAGAACACCGACCCCGCGACCCGCGTTCGACAGGCGAAATGAAAAGGGCGGGTGTGGGCGCGTAATTATACCATATGTTCAATCGTCCCCAGACTCCCAGCGTTACAAGTCAAAGGTCACTGTCCGGAAGGACCACTTTTTTTGCTGTTTCGAAATTTATGGAAACATGTCCATTTCTTGCATGTTTCATGTTTTCAATTCTGGAGAAGCATAAGAAAATTCCTCTCATGTACCGCTAAATTCGGCCTCGAGCTGGAAGCAAACCCAGAGTCTCGTCCAGGAGGCGCAATGACGCGATGCGTCGCGTGTGTGCTTAACCAATACATCTAATCTGCTAATTTGAACGATAATAGGGGAACACCGGTACAAAAGTCTGTTCGAGTTTATAACGAAATCGTCATGGGCATCGGCTTCTTTAGCCCTTGAAATAACAAGTACACTCTTTTTTCTTTAGAAGAACCTTTTTATAAGAACATTGAGGCTGAGATGAACCCCACATTTAAGAACATGTTTAGAACATATCCACCTTGACAGTCAGTTAAAAACTTGCAGTTCTCTTTTAGAGAATGTCGCTACTTTTTCGTTGTTTTGTTCTTGTTGATATAACTTTCATTATCAGATAAAAAAAAAGACGCGACACTATTCAGAATTTACATGAAACTGAAAACAGCTCTTTTCTATATGCGAATTTTCCACAAACAGCACAAAGTGTTTCCAGTCTGCTTTGTAACTTCAAAACGTAGCATTATTTGAAAGACAGTGGAATTAACTTCCAATTTTGGGGTGACAGTTCTATATTCTTATCTTAGCTAAAAATATGAGGCGATCTTGCATAACTTGGGGCAAAATTCCATTTGCACGATAAAAGTAAAAAGCCCACTCGACGTTGTGTTTATCGTAAAGGAATCTAAAGTATTTTGAAAAATAAATTAGTAGAACGCCAGATTATGCAAGTCTCCCGTTCAGTAACTAAAACGTTCACAACCCGAAACTTGGTTCCCATGAAATTGTGACTTCGCTCCATTGTTACATCCATTCATACTTACAGCGCGGCAACATAATGGACACGCCTTATGAACTAACTGATAAGCAGTGCCATATTCACTTGACTGAGAACATAAATTCCTATGACTAATGCTACATAATTGACACAATAATTTGTTACAGTAAGTAAATTCTTAAGAATTACAAAATACATGTTAACTGTCATAGCAACAATCGCTCTCAACTAAAGCTACGTGTGCAGGTTACGTGAACCCACGACCGGTTTCACTAAAGATAAGGGAATTGCATAACGTTTTAATATCCCAAACAATCAACTATCCCGGCCGGCAAGATTGTTGAATCCAACAATGTTGGATCGGATGTTGCACAGTGATGAACGAGGTGTCCAAACGAATACTGTCTGTTAAATGCAACGCTTGATTGTTTGTTAGAAAAGAAAACCCGCTATAATTTTTAGTTTACCCAGAAAATGGTGCGTTACCACAAGCCTTTCGTTATACTGTAGCTCAGAACACTCACGCGACAACGTGCGAAGCAACTTTAAACTATAAAATAGGGATAACCACAAAGTCAGCTTAGTGGGCATGTGTGCATTCAACAAGGCTGAAAACCACAGTGGCCAAAAGAATGCCATATTTGTTGCCATATTTTCCAATTTTACGTTATTTTTAACCCAACCTCCCGCCACGCCCCCCCCCCGCCAGCTTTAATTCCTTGAAACTGCCTTCCAAAACTCATCAAAAAATCCAAAAAGAATTACTGCAGCATGGAATTCAAAGCTAATGGAGCCATTTTTCGATTGAATGAATCAAGGCCAGATTTTGGAATAAAAGTGCTGAAATGTACGAAAACAAGGCATTTGATGGAAATACCCTCTTAAGGTAATTCCCTTGTTTTGCACTGCGCATGTCATTGCAACATGAAATTTTATTGCCCTCTCTGATCACTCTTGTAATTCACTTCACCGTAGAAGACTTGTTGCAAAGAATAAATAAGCGAAAATAGCAGAAAAAAGCGCAAGACTCGTGCGGTTGATGGACCATTTTTAGAACACAAATTTTCCCTTTGTCGTCGTGTTGCGAACAATCGAGCACGGTGCCCCCCCCTTTTTGGATTGGTGTTATTTATATCGAGGTTTGTTCTTAAATCATGAAGTTATCTTGGACATGCGAGCTTTGTTTTAGCCACAATTATGAGCTAATTCCCCGAAAACAAAACTAGTCAACGACAAATTTGATGGAATAAATCTGGCCACGGGTGTGACAAGATCATTGGTGCCCAACTGGAGAACGACAATAGCTGGGGTAAAGGATTGAACGATATAGAGATCGTCCTTCAAAACTTGTTTTAATTGTTGTTCCCCCTATGCCATGCCATTTGATGCGCAAATCCTCAGATATGTTTAACTTTTCGGTATGTACCTGACTGAAATTCGTGTAGGCGACGGATGAACGAATGACCGAGAATTAAAACACGTATTGGGGCCTTAAAGAACAATACGAAAATGAAAACTTGTACAAGAAATTACAAAATTATAGAGGTAAGAAAGCCAAAGAGAAAAGGAAAGGGAAGAAAAAACTACTTGCCTGAAAATTTGAAAACATTGGTTGGCTTTTCTTCGCTTAAAAAAAAAGGATTTCTGGGGATCTTAGTGCTCGATTTGATGGCGAGGAGAAGAAGGAAGACCTTCTTAGCAAACATCTGTCTTATCACCATGTTGCTCAGGTTCTTTAACCCCGTTGGTTATTGTTAAGCTATTTTCCGTACCTGGTACAGCCATCCTCCAAGTATTAGAAAATTAGCATGGAGCAAGGTCAGGACATTAGTTAGGCCACTAGTTACTGAGCTTGAATTTCAGTCACCGACTGACTCGCTTGCAAAGTAGATATGTGTATCATCAGTATAAAGCTCGACACTACAACCTTGAACCGCCAAAGTTGCAGAAACCACATGGCTATCTGCGGCCTTTCCCTTCATTTGCGTCACACGTAACACGTAATTCAGTCATATTCAATTCATATGTACAAGGGTACTATGTAGTACGTATGGCGTACTTTCCACGAGATTCGTGTTTTTACTTGTACAAAAATATACATACTACGGTACTACGCAAAATACGGTGTACTTGCCACTAGATTCGTGTCAGTTTTCTTGTACACAAAGTTAGATACTACGATACTACGCAACTACGGCCTACTTTCTACAAGATTCGTGTTTTTACTTGTACGCAAAGTGACACACTACGGTACTACGCAACTACGGCTTATACTTTCCACAACTTTTGTGTTTTTCTTGTACGCAAAGTTTAAATACTGTGGTACTACGCAACTACGGCCTACTTTCCAGAAGATCCGTGTTTTTCTTGTACCCAAAGTGACACACTACGGTACTACGCAACTACGGCCTACTTTCCACAGGATCGGTGTTTTTCTTTTACCCAAAGTGACACACTACGGTACTACGCAACTACGGCCTGCCTTCCACAGGATCAGTGTTTTTCTTGTACCCAAAGTGACACACTACGGTACTACGCAACTACGGCCTACTTTCCACAGGATCGGTGTTTTTCTTGTACGCAAGTTAAGTGACACACTACGGTACTACGCAACCACGGCCTGCTTTCAATAAGAATTGTTTTCAGAAAAGAAACGGCAGTTTTTGAAGGAAACATTTTTCGGCAATTTTTCTGTGCTTCTTATCGTTTCTGCTATTTATCTAGACTATATAAGAATTATCTTTTATGTCGCAAAGAAGAGATGTACTCTCATATCTCGTAGCGACCGTCTACTTTACAGATTTGCACGCAATTTCTGTATATTTCCCCATTAATTACTGTGCCATTTCACAACTGCATAGCTAGGTGACAATAATTTGCCCATTCCTTTTCAAGAAAAAGTACTCGGCATTGATTTCTTCAGTCCTCATCGATATTTACATGGGGAAGTTAATATGCTATGCCACTCTTAGCATGTACACTATATCTACTTTCATCTCATAGTTTTCATTATGAACAAGAAAGCAAATTATAATTAGTTAAAAACAAATAAAAACGCTACTACAATATTACGGCGTAGTACGCCAAATTTCTGGAACAGCTATTCATATTTCTCGCCAGGTATACCAATTTTTGCAATACATCTTCAAATCTGTTCATCAGTTCAGTGGTGGACCCTGGAGGCCTATACCAAGTGCACACAATAAATGGTTTTGCTTTCGGTTTCGACACTTGGATACTGATCAGTTCTATATTATCATCCGGGAGGTCAATGAGACGCTTATAATTTATTGAGTCCCTAATATAGAGGGCCACACCACCCCCATTTCTATTTCTATCTCTCCTTTCAAGGGTATATCCAGGGATACTGACCTCACCATTTTGAATAGAGCTGTCGAGAGGAGTCTCATTAATAGCTAGTATATCAACTGTCTTGGACAGCATATATATCCTAAGCTGGTCAAGATTTTTATACATGTACAAGCTGGCCAAATTAATGGAGGCAATTTTAAATCCTCTAGTTACCGGAATACCCAAATTTGGCTGCACATGTGCGCTACTTGAAAATCTATTAGGTAAGTCTGTTGGAGGTTTTGGATGAACTTGATTATTATTATCTAGTTCAATATGGGAATTTGTAGCGGAATTATTTATCACTGTGTCTCTTTAATGTACAATTCTTACTAAGATCATTAACCTGGTTCAATAATTTGTCATTTCTCATACTTGGCTCAAGTAATTGGTCCACATCGTGGTATGGTTCAAAGGTTCGCGTACTCGGAAGTGGTCCTGCCAAAAACCCGTTGCCAGTTTTGTTGTCAATTCTCGGCCAGAGGGAGGCAAGTTAGCTCGTCTCAGATATATACAAAGGTTGCTCCCAAGAACTTTGCTCCCACTGCTGTTGAGATGTAGATTTGATCTGTTGAGGTGATGGGCCAATATATTCCTGTTGTCAATAAAACATACATATGTTTGCTCACAAATAGTTTCGGTAAGTCTGTTAAAACGGTTTACTTTACGAGCGGTGACAGCAGCTGAGTCATTTCTTAACGTCACAGCCGATATGGCCAGGGACTTTGTCTTTGGTTTCAGGTTATTGATTAGCTTGTGCAGTTTCGTGGGAGCCACATCTTCATTTTCAACAGCTAAATCATTTGTTCCACAATGAACGATTAAGGCCGTGTTCCCATCAATGTGGCTGGACGCAAGAAACTCATTTGCTTTCTTGTGGATATCTTTAATCTTGGCTCCTCGAGAACATTCAACTACAGTCTTCCCTCTGGAGGCACGGGATAATTTCCTAGATTCTATATTTTTGACTAGCGAGTCACCAATTAGGCAGGCTTTTGTCGGTTTGTCTGCACTAACAGGAATCTGCTTTGAGGAATTGGAAGCTGTAACTGTAGAGTTTGCAATGGAAGGTTGAGGGGATGATTCAGAGATAGCAGTAGTAGACTGAGAAATAAACTTTTGCTTGTGTTGTAATCGATATTCTGTGTGTTGATCAGCCAAGGTCATAGGCGTTGATCGATCTGCATTGAATATCACCGGCAAATTTACATCAGGTTTGGCGTCTGATGCTTTAGGCGGTATTTCACCGTCAGAAATCTCAAGCACCTTGAATTTATTTTGAATTTCTATAGGTCTTCTATTTTTACTGACACTTGTCTGCCCCTGGGAATCAGACAAGATATGCGATTGTTTCTGGAAGTGAGAAGTTATGTCATTTCGAAGATTAATCACTTCATTGGCTATTTCGTTGGTAGCGACCAGCAATGCAGCATGAGAATCTTTCAGATCATTTGTCTCCGTTAACCTTTGGGATTGGGTCTGGAGGTGAGAGGTTACGTCATTACGTAGTGCGGTCAATTCATTTGTTATTTCATTGTTTGCCGCCATTAAAGCTCCATGAGAAGCTTTCAGATCAATTAGCTCGTTAGACACTTCTTTTAACAACAACGACAACTGAATTAGTTGACTGTCGTAATCAGCTTCGTTATCCTTGACCAGATTTGAATATGGAGATTTATTAGCATCCAAAATGACTTCCACGTATGCGTTATCAATAAAATTTTCAGCTTTGGCTAGGTCGTCTTCAGTGGGTAAAACAGGAGGTTTAGCAAAACTCCCTTCAAGGCTGCCATCAGCATCAATTATAATAGCGCCATCACTAGGCGAAACAAGCCCGGTAGCTATCACCTCTCTCACTTGAACATCATTGTCTAGATTCTCCTGGAATGCGTTCAACATTTCGCTAACCGGATGTGCCCAAGTTGAAGTTAGATTAATTAAATCTATTCTCAGTTTGTCTGCATCTTTTCCTTGAATTAGTAGAGTTTTCGCTTTGTGTTAGAAGTTACAAGTGATGTTTTGAATCTTGAAAACAGCACAAGTTCCGTTGTTGTTAGTGCGAAATTGATTAGGCTGAACTTCCAAATGCAAGGCCAGAAACCTGAGTAGGTCGTTCTTAGATCCATTCCATTTGAGCTGATCTTTTGTAGACAGGAAAGATAGTTTCTTGCAAAGGGCTTCCAAATCTTCCATTCCTTGCGATGCCGTTCATTTTTGCGATGCCTTCATTTTGTAAAACAACTTGGTATTTGCTTTCTACAACAGGATTGGTGGCCAAAGCCCCAAAGTCAATAAACTCGTTCTTCAGAATCTTGGCTCGCAGCTTAGCAGACACATGGGCATCAATGGGTAGACCTGGGGAAATAAACAAGGTGCTACAACAAGTTGCAAAATTGGTGAGACATTCCCGTTAAAAGACACCTTTTCTAGCTTTTAATACCTGCCTGATCTACAATTTGAACCTTTTCCACCTCCCCTCCCCCTCTCCCCCTTTCAATGTTGACTGTTCAAGTTTTCAGAATGATTTTGTATTGCTAGCAACATCGTAAAGGGGGGGGCACAACGTGCGAGAGGTGAGGTGAATTAATAACGCCCGAAGAAGATAAGGTGTCTCCACTATTTTTGCAACCTGTTGTAGGTAATGTAGGGGTTATGGTTGCTAATTCACTTGACAGCCTCTCCTGACATTGGCTGACAGCTCCTTGAATGACTGATTGACTGGGGCTATCCACAGGAATTCCAACTGAAGGCACCTCATACCTGGTCAGCTCCAGCCGCATTGCTAGTAACAGGCACGTCAGAACTCCGGTTTAAAATCTGGTGATCATTGGCATTCCACGCTCCTCTTGTGGATGAGAGCCATCTCGTAACCTCATCAGACACTTTATTGACGATCTGCTCCAGAAGAGCCTGAGGTGATACCTCAGCCGAGAGTTCTTGAGGCTGCAGCTGCTGAACTACTACTGCTGAGCCTTGACTCGATTTGATCCGGCGGGTACGCTTTCTAGCTGGGGTAGCAACAGATGAGGCAGACTTTGTTCTCTTAGGAGGCATTATCTGGAAACAAAAGGAGAAAAAAAGGGGCAAGGAACAATGGAAATAAACAGCTTAAAAAGAGCGATTGACATTTAGACGAAAGGAACACCTTAAAACAAAACAAACAGGCCAGGTCAAGCCATGTTAGACAACAAGTCTACGCACCAGCAAGCCCACAAAAAATGGCCAAAGTAAATTACAAAAACAACAAAGGCTCCCCAAACTCATGGAATTAACAGTAAATTCCTCAACAAATAAAGCTGAGCTAAAAAGCTCAGAAGTAACAAGGGAAGCACAGGGTAAAACCTTATATGTGCTAAACCATCGTAACAGACTGAAGACAAATGTCCACACGATAACGCAGGGAGCCAAAAAGCGGAGAGAAAGCCCGAATAAATAAAAACGAAAAGGTGTCCATTAACAGGAAATAAGCGGGATAATCACAAATAAGCGGTATATGCACATGTAAAGAGGCAAAAATGTGACAAATAATCAAAGCATGCGAAGTGCTTTTAAAATAGCGCCTCAATAACTACGATATCATTGGTACTGACCAACAGAGTTTCAATGCACACCATCATCTAAATAAAAATCCTTACCAGGGGAAAAAAAGGAGGAGTGCAACCAGCAACGAACAAAATCATCTATCTCTGAACCCACTACTTCAGGACCAACACGAGTTAAATCATTGGTCCCTATCTCCAGAATTATGATATCTGGAGACAACCATTTGACCACGTGGAGATCAAACATGCGAAGTTTAGGCACTGTCCGACCTCCCACGCCATGCATGAAGACCACAACAGTACCTTCAAGGTTAAAATTTACATCTGCCCGCTGGTGAAAACCTGTTTCCAAGTCATGTTTCCAAGCCTACGAATGAAGGAATGGCCTAAGATAAGTACAACGGGTGGCGTGCCAGCCATGTTCTGGCTTACAAAATGAACGAACAATACGTGCGGCAATTTAGGGAAGCAAAAGAAGTGAAGGATAATCTCGACTTTTCTTGAATGAAGCAATGTGAACAGGAAAAAATTAATAATAATAAAAAGAAAATCAGGAAAACTTACCGGATAGAAACATAAAGCGTCTACACTCGATGAAAGTGAGAAGCAAATGATCAGTAATCAATCCTCGCATGGATTACCTACAATGGAGGACAAAAATCCTTGGAACGGATATGGAAAACCTTCCTTCCAGATCCTTTACTTTTCAAATATTCAGATGTAGCATAATGTGCACTTCTCTAACCACGTAGATACTGCGAATCGCCCTCCCCCCCCTCCAAACAATGTTGGAATAAAGAAACTCTTTTAGGGCAGGGTAAAGTGTACAGCCCTGCACTTTTGTAAGAATGTCCCATCCTAACCCCTCTAATACGTCCCGGATGTTGTCACGCCGACTTTCTTTTCAGCGTCACACATATGCATAGGAAAAATATTCCAAACAACAATTCGGCAAGAGGCATAAAAAAACCTATTTGCAAGCAAATATTCCATTTTTTTAAGGTTAAATTTTTACTACAAAAAAAAAAATTAACTTTACTTGGTTATATTGGCTTTACAATTGATTTATTTAGCTTGACTTAATTATTTAGCTTAACTTTATTATTTGACTTAAAACAATTTAAACAGCATAATTTACAATTGGATTTGTTGTGTCCAATTGATTTATTTGTGACCGTCCACGGGAAAACCAACAAAAAGGTGATGCCACGGGCACGCTATTTTAGCACGCTAAACAAAAGAAATTTCCTTTAACACAGGAGTGCTGTGTCGTAATGCACGCCTCATTAAAATTTTCGTGTCTGATACTACAAGTTGTAAACAATAGAGCGTGTTATACCAAACAAAAGAGCATGTCAGCAAAAGTAAAATCGAGCACCGCGTAAAAAGACACGGAGTGAGTGAAATTGCACGACAGCTGCGCCAAAACGCACGCTGAAAGCCACGTATAACACGCTACTCTCAAAGCCGAGTGAAGGCCGACTTACCTGCAGAAATAGCTGAAAAATCCCGCAGAATAATGTTAATATATAAGCAAACAAAAAGCATACTCAGCGTACGTAAAGCAAGTTTCTATTTTTTTCTACTAACACAGCGAACAACTTTGAGAAATTCCCTACAGCAGGATTCCCAGAAGACATGGAGACAAAAGTCTCCAACGATTTCCGGTGGGATCTTCCGAAACTCTCTTTATGTCACTGTGTGCGTTTCATGGATTTCACGGATGCAAATTCTCTGTTATCATCCATTCTTATGGTATATTAGCACCAGGTTATATTTCGAATCAAATAGAATCGAATTGTGGTAATCGGCGGCTGTAAAATTTATGCTACTAATAATTTGTTCCACATCTTGGCGTTGCAGTGGC
>BLFK01000978.1:270379-272879 GCA_014634185.1 Astreopora myriophthalma | reverse complement strand
GTTCCTTGTTGCCAAAAGTTGCCGAATGGATGTAATTGACACTATCTGTGACGAGCACTTAGCTCTTACCGACATTCTGATAGAACGCCGACGGCATTTTCCGTTCAACGGGTTGCGGCAACATCGTGCAACATTTGTTCAGTGAGCAACAAATGTTCACGATGTTGTGTCACTAGCTTGAAAGAACTGTGGTCAAGACTTCTGTTTCTATTGTGGCTCTGAAAAGAGCTGTTTTGCGTAAATCCGGAGAATGCTGCTAACACCGACACCTCTTATACTCTTCCTCAAGAACGTCCAAGCTCTCCATGGCCGCAATGACTTTTCTTCTTAAGCTGCAGTACTGTCGTAGTATGTTTTCTAAGTCATCAAGGGCAACAGATTGGTTGTGAAACTGCCAAGAATCAAGTTATCAGGCCCAAATTTATACCGGAACGCTGTCGAGGCCTGGGTCTAGTCCGTGGGAAGGTCTCTAGGGAGTATTGGTGTCTGACTTTCGCACATGCTACAAATTCGTGCCAAATTCTTTGATGAAAATAGTTATTTCTCTTTTTTAACTGCTTGTATTTTCGTTAGCTTTTTTATTTCTTTCCTTTGTCGTACTGTCAATTTTTTTGCCGGGGCAGTGCTCTAGAATTATGATAAGGTAGCAATCTAAAGCATAAGAAGAAAGCCAAGAGTAAAAACAGTGTCTCAATCTTTTTCAAGAAGAGCAAACAATCATTATAAGCTGTTAATGCCGAAATTGTGCCAAAAATAACGATCTTGCAAGCATTAGCATTAAAATAGGAGCAGCGAAACATCGCTCAAAAACAATAAGATTAGTTAATTCTGTCAAATCTATTATGTTGGCATAATACATTTTCATCAGTGGCAACAAACATTGTCAGCTTTTCTGTGTGATAATTTTACAGTGTCTTAAACAAGCCTGATAAATTACATTTGTTTATTTAAAAGTGTAACAGGAATTATTGATTAATGAAAGCTCAATTCCTCACTGATTTTAAGTCTTTGCATGCAAAGCTATGCGTTTTTTTTATCATGTCATCAGCACTGTAAACTTATTTTATCATAATAAGGGGTGAAGTTGTAACTATACATGCAGTTTTAATCGTTTTCGAAACACGCACTCATAAAAAAACGTACCTTATCCTGCTTATTTTGTGTTGATGCATAAGCTTTGAACAAAGTGGATTGGTTCTTCATTCCCTTTGAGTTGTTCTTATGCATGTTTGTGTCAATGTGAACTTCTACATCACGTATACCTTGCTTATTGCAAGATATTGTCCTTTTGCATCCTTTGCAATAAAAGCTGTGCTTCGACTCTGGACATGAAACGATGCACGGCCACTGGTCAGTCCATCGCGAATTGAAGCTTCAGTTTGGTCCCGTCTCCCTTTGCAGCCAAACACACTGAAACTTTTGTTTTTTCATGGCCGGTTGTTTTCAATCGAATCGTGCTTTCGCCAATGTCGTCGAATGTGGTGTTAGATACCATATCCTGCCATACTGCTGTCTCATCCATTGCAATATCTTTGTTGTGGTAAGCGATTTTCCCCCGTTGCTGGCGAATCTGCAAAATATAGCCTATAAGTTTGTCTATCAGTTTCTCTGGGTCCTTCTGTGATTCAGTGGTTTTGCGCCTGATTTGCCAAGCCATGTCTTGACATGAACCAGTGTAACCAACCGGAACTGGCAACAAATGAAGGTGGCATTTTTTTCTCCTTGCATTTCTCTTCATAGAGAAATTTTGCTTTGTTTGCGATCATTTTTCTTGAAACACGAAGGCCATTGGAACGGCACTCATGCACCCACTGCAATAATGATTCTCCTATGTCTTCATCAAATGGCTTTTGTCTGGCTCCCTCTAGCCGCTTTCTCTTGCTGCTAGCAGCTTCCAGTTTGCTTTTCTTTTGTCGCCGACACCAAACTTTGCTGCAGCTTTTCGTAATGTAATGTTGTTTAATGTTGTTTAATTAATCCTTTCGCAGTTTCGCAACTGAATTACAGGAAGAGGTCAGTTGACGTTAACATATACATGATACACTTGTTACAATTAATAAATAGATAAATATATATACGATAGTTCAATTCAATTATTAAATATACATATATGTAAACTATGTAGAATTCGGTTCAATTACACATTAAATGGTGACCATATTTAACTGTTACAAATTGCTTAACCCATTGTTTCCTGGCCAATTACGCGCGTGACCATACATCTCCCTGGCAGTTTTTGACAGAATATTGGATTACACGACAGCTTGAAATAAACCATATGCGCAGTAGAATCATAGCTGGGATCGGGTTACAAGCGTAACCTTTTCTTTAAGTTGACTAAATAAGCAGCCAGAATCTGTAAAAAGAATGCTGGAAAGATTGAAATAAGTGCTTGAAAGGGGCACGAAAAGCGTAAAAAAGTATTTTTTTCCCTCACAAGAAAAACGCCGAAACTGAACATTCAACGCTTTGAACAAACACACAAGATTAGAGTCACTGA
>BLFK01000978.1:246419-263919 GCA_014634185.1 Astreopora myriophthalma | reverse complement strand
GGGTAAGGGTCGTACAGAGGCGGTCTTGAGGATTGGTGGCATGTAACCCCCAAGGAGCGAGGCATTGTAAAGTTCACAGACAACGGGAGCAAGCTCGAACGCAAAGGTTTTTAGCAGGAGTTTTGGAATGCCATCTGGCCCGGATGCCTTTTTGACCTTGAGTAGCGTGAGCGCATGTTGGACTCAGCCGGGACTTCATCCACAGTGATACCGGTGACATCCTCAGCGGAGAGGGGTGTCATGGGCAACGTGAGATCAGCAAAATAGTTGTTGACCTCGTCGCTCAACGATAGAATAGGGTCGGGAGAGCTGCTGTCAATCATGTAATTGAACCATTGGCCATCGTTTGTTGAGGACCCGAAAAGGGTCTTAATCTCGCTCCACCATCGGCTGATGTTAGAATCCTTTAGGTTTTTCACCTTCCTCTGGTAGAACTTCTGTTTGCAGGTGCGCAGTTCACGCTGGACCTTATTGCGCCACATATGAAATGTGGGAGAGTCTTTGCCGCAGGATGCCAAGGCTTCCTGTCGCTTCGCAATAAGGGGCTTCACACGGTGAGTCAGCCAGGGCTTGTCAGAGCTGTGGAATTTAGACACCTTGAGGGGCATAAAACGATCGAGGGCATCTGTCAGGGTAGTAATAAAGAACTGGAACTTTCCCTTAGCCGTAGTAAGTCTGTAGAAGGGATCCCAAGAGAACGATGTTAACCACCTTCCCAAGGCATTGATGGCGCTTTCTCGCATGTCCCGCTGTGAGATTGTGCGCTTAGAGGCTTTCGTGCACGGGCCCTGCTGTACTAGGACACAGTAGTGGTCACTAGATCCAAGTTTTGGGAGTTGTTTGGGCTCGCTCAGCAACTTCGGGTGGTTGGTGAGGCACCAGTCAAGGATGCCCGTGTCCCTAGTAAGCACTTTCATGATTTGACTCAAGCCGCATGATCGCTTAAGTACCGCAGGGGAGAAGTTGGTCGAGGTGGGGTTGAAGTCTCCCGTTATGCAAATCAAGGCGTCTGGATGTCTCAGCATGTACGAGTCAACAGATCTTTGGATCGTACAACACATTATTGTCATATGCACAGGCCGACGGGGGGGTGGTAGACTACTCCCAGGAGAATGGATGAAACCGGTCTGGGGAGGCGCACGGGGCGGAGTTCAAGCCACATGGTCTCAGAGATGGATTCCGAGAAGTCAAGGTCGGGTAAACGTTTGCATTTAATCTGGTCTCTCACAAACACTGCAATCCCGCCGCCACGTTGTGAAATGCGGTCCTTTCGGAACAGTGTGAAGTCATGAAGCGAAGGATCCGGGGAGCTGTCTGACAGCCAAGCCTCGGTAATGGAGATAACATCAACACCATTATTTTCGGTTACTGTTATAATCTTCTGCAAACCGAACAGCCTTGAGTCTAAACTCGCTAGAATAAGAAGAGTTCTTCAACCCTGCATGAGATGTAGATGCCAGATTTATACTTGCTTCCATTATGTCAATGCCAGAAATGCTGGAAATGGTCACGACACAAGACCAAGTATGCGGTATTTCAAGAAGACCGGAAAAGACCACCCATGAGAAGAGACCACTTTGCATCACGTACCAAACACGTGCATGACTTTCGTCCACTGTTTGAAACATGGTGTGTGCAAGCTATACCTTCACTTGGCAGATGGTTTATGAAATAGAATTTGCATCTGTGATAAGGGGACGTCATGTTTATAAAACAGAGTGGTCACCAAAGCTTGGAGAAAGGCTAGTGTGTCGGAAAGATGATAGAAAGGAGGCTAAAAAGCATGATGAATATGCTCTTGGAACATTCATTCAAGAGAGTAGCAAGCTGGTTGGACATGTACCCATTGAACTTTCCTTCCTCGTGTTTACATTTCTACGAGCTCATGAGGATAATCAGGTGGTAGTTGACGTCACTGGAAGCAGGAAACTTGAAAATGGCCTCGTAATTCCAGGAACGTTTGAGGCAGTAACAAGAAGCCGGTGATTGGGAGCAAAGTTTTAATAGAAACTTAATAAAGTGAAGCAGCTATGTGCTCACATGGATATTTCTATCAAGGAAATGAGAAGCAAACCCGTGTGACTTTGAAAGGACATTACTGTTTATACTATTTAACAATGTCACATTTCATTAAAAGAACCATATAGACCGTATACGTCTCGTATATTGTACCGAGTACCAAAACTCATTCTTTCTCGGGGGATTGGGAGGGGGGTGCTTATTACAAATTTTGAGCCTTAGGAGGGGCGCTAATTCGAAGCAGGGTGCTTATATGAAGCTGGGCACTAATTCGAGCATTTATGGTACTCCAATATGGTAAAACTGTGGTAAATTAGCTTTATAGACTTCCAACATTGGATAATCATTGATTAAATTTAGAATACCAATAAAAGTCCAATAAGATTCCAAGATAGCAGCATTTGGTTTTCCTTCCTAGAATGACAGTTGGAGTATCATTGGACTTTAATTGGAACAGAACACACGTAGTCTTCCAACATTGGATGATAACATAAAATCATTGGAAGACAATTCTTCAGTAACCAATGATAGCACAATGATACACCAAGCTTTTACAATATGCTTTTTATAATTGGAATATCATTGTGGTATTATTGGAATGAAGTATTCACAAGTTTCCAATATTGAATGTAAAACCATTAGAAGACAATTCTTCAGTAAGCGTTTAAGAAAGGGAACTAAAATATCTTGATTTTCCTTGTTTTTATATTACTTTATTGATAGGGCTAGATCTGATCCGGAAACTACTGTCTGAAAACCCCATTTCAACAGCACATTAAACCCAACCTTGAACCATTAATGTGTCGGGGGCAACTAAAAACATGCAAAAATTTGAATGGTAAAACTAGAAGATGAACTATAATACATTTACACACTTGTGCATAAAGCTGCATTGCCTCATTCACGTTTCTTTTTTGTCAGGGTACAGCTGTAGCATTGCAACATTTAGTTATGGGCACATTTACTGTATAATAAAATTATTTCTGTCCCCTCATACTGCCTGTTTCTCTTTGTGTAAGCAACCAAGGGGCAAATTGTCTCCTGAGGCAAGAAAGTGGGCTCAAACCCTGTGAAAGTTATTTTTTACCAGTAGTTGTTAAAGCTCAATAATAAAACTTAGTGACTAAACATTTCCTGACCTAACAACCCTACAAACAGTACTCTGAGCAAAGTTCAGCAAGACAGTTTATGCCCTGATAATACCAGATTGTTAGCATTCTTGCCATCTGTCAAACTCTCAAAGCCAATTGCCGCTTGCAATAACAAGTATACTGGTAAAGGAGATGTTCTGATTGTGAGTGCCTCGTTCTGGAATCCAGGGGTGCTTACCATTTACATGAAACCATCCGGACGAAAATTACTCTAATAATGGTAAGCGAATTTCCATCCGGAAAGAACGGGAGAAACGGGTCTTGAACCATCAACCAGGTGTCAAATGGATATTTGAGCCCCCGATAAGTTATTGTAGCGGTTGATTCACTGTCACTATGACAACAAGTGGCTAATTGAAAACAATTAAAAATGGCGCTACACGGGTTTTTGTTTGCTGTTTTGGACTACGACGAGGATTGTCTTGAGTTGATAGATTCCGATGACGACATTTTTGTGCTTGCTGTGGGCTCTACGGTTATGCGACGAGGCCTCAACAGAATCCAAGGCTACTTCGAAGAAACTGTGCCATCCTATTTTGGAGACGAATTTAAGAGTCATTTTCGGCTGACTCGCAACACCTGTGAGTTGCTCACGCGAGAAATTGTTGCCTCTGGCTGTCTTAATGTGGGCTTAAACCGGTTCGGAAGGGCCCCAATTCCACCAGAAAAACAAATTTTGATTTATTTGTGGATGCTGGCTAATGGTGACGAGACGTCAAGACAAGTGGCTGATCGCTTCGATGTTACAATGAGTAGTTGCGGTAGAGTGCTGCGAAAAGTAAACACTGCCATCTTGTCAATGCTTCCACGCTATCTCAAGTGGCCTAATGGTGAGACTATACTGTTTCCTTCATTTTTTGTTAATCATAATTAAGCTGTAAACAGACCTGTGTTTCTTTCTTTGTTTTTATCTGCCGTTGGTTTGTTTTCGACAGCGTTTATAACCGGAGCATGTCATTTTATCAGTGTTGCTTGAGTAAATATAATTACACTATATTTTTTGCGACTAAAGGAATTATCTGTTATATATGGAAATTATTTAAAATTTTATTGTTCATTCTGGGGTATTTTGCAGTCACGGAAATGAGAGAAATCTCACAAAGTTTTGAAGATGGAGGAATGCCTGGAACAATTGGTAGGTGCTATAGGTGAATTTTTAATTTGCAAACATGGAAAGTTCCTTCAGTAGTGTGTCAATGTAGGCTCAAGCCAACAACAATGTCCTCCTGAATTAAATTCCGTGATGAAATGGAAAACAAGCTGGAGATCTTAATTTTTATTTAGTTTTGCAAACATTGGATTCAGCTGGGTGACAAAAAAGTGAAACAGTCTGTATTTATGCTATATTTGGCCATATTGACAAGAAGCAAAAACTGTATGTAGTCGCAGCTATGCATATCGTTGCTAAATCTGGTTCTGGTATATATCTTGCAGCATGTTCCTGAGTCTTAACATGTATATTTCAAACTATATATGTATTATACACAGTTATATAATAAGTCTGAAAATTTAGTTTCTCACTTCAGTGGGTGATGGCAGTGTTGGGACCCGCTACTTTTCTTGAGTTCCTTGGGCACATCTCAACAACAACTTTATTTGACCCTTACACTCACCCCAGCCCTGTTTGATATTACCCCCTATCCCTGAAACAATGTTGGATTTACTATCTGCAAGGCTTGCTTTGTTTGTGTGTGACACTGGAAAGAGCAAGAGGGGGTGGTTCTCAATCTACAGTGCAAGTGATTAGATGTGGAATATTTGAAATTGGCACTCATTTAAATGCTCATTGTTGGTTAGCCTGAGAAAACAGAGGTCAAGAAGGGGTAAGCCTAATATGTTCTGGGGTGAAAATGTTTTGAAAATCAAAATGTTTGGCAAATAATAAAATGTTGTTAATTTATACTTTCATGTGAAGGTGCCATAGATGGGACCTTCATAAAGATCAAGGCACCCAGTGTAGACCCCGAGTCATACATTTGCAGGAAAAAGTTCTATGCTCTACAATTGCAGGTAACTATTCTCATATCGTTACCTAGCTATATGGATCAGTGAAAGAAAAGGAATTGGTCAGTCCTGATCCTTCTTTAACCAAGTACTAGTCGTACTACTCTCTTTGTTTTTTTTTTTTGAGCCAGATGGTAATTTTTTCAGGTATCAATAACTAATTAATTATTTGCCTCCATATAGATTGTTTGTGACAATAACATGATCCTCACAGATGTATTAGCAGGTTGGCCTGGATCTGTTCATGATTCCAGAGTTCTCAGAAACTCTTCTCTTTTTGCCACTTCTGGAAACAAGTTTCCTGGGGATTACCACATCATTGGGGATGGGGGCTACCCACTTTTGAGGTATTAATGTTGAACAGATATTTTTGTTGTATGCTATGTTTACTTTCATTTGTACAGAGCAATTTTCATTTTTCAACTCTTCATATTTCAATTCATCTATTATTTTGGTTTACCCTTCATGTTAATTATTTCTGGCAGGATTTGTTATTCAAACTGTTATTCAACTGGATTGCCAACACTACAGTATATCACTGTAGTATTCAATACAAGATTAACATATTACCTTTTTGGGGGCAAAGTAAATAAATTTAAGAAAAGATGATTTGCTGATTTTGTTTGTTCCTTAATTACAGATGGCTCATGACACCTTTCAGGAATAATGGTCACTTACTACCAAATCAGCTCCTTTTCAATAATACCTTGTCATCATCCAGACAGATCGTAGAGCGTGCAATTAGTCTTTTGAAGGGGAGATGGAGAAAACTGGGCCACTTGAACCATTTAAGTGTAGAGCTTATGACTAAGATAGTAATGGGAGCCTGTGTTTTGCATAATTTCACTCTTATTCATGACGATTTTGATGAAAGTTACTTTCTGGATGATGATGATGATGATGATGGTGACAATGATGATGATGTCCATGATAGCAACTGCAGAGACAGAACAGCTGAACTAAAGCGTCAACATCTATCAAACATAATTGTTGGTTAATTAAGAAGTGAGACTTAGGGAGTTTTTGCCCTGCCCATGGGGGGTATGTACTTGGGATTTCAAGTAACAGGGATGATCAAGGGATATTTGGAGGTCTTTGAAATTTTCACTCCCAAGATTCTTTTTGTAGGAAAATATGCCAAGTATTTTTTGGGGTGGCTTGATATACATGTAAGTAGGGATTTTTTGGCCATTCAAAACAATCTAAAGATTTGTGGTAGTGTCTTGGCAGCATAGCTCTGCAAATTAAGTACAACAAATATGTTTTCCTGTTGTTAATAGTTTACAGTGAGGTTGCTTTAAATTGCTGTTGACATTAATAAAACGGGTTACAGCTATGCTGAGAAAGGTTGTCCAAAAAAATGCACATAACAATCCCAAAGTGTTTTTTTTGGTAGTTTTGAGTTCACTGTTTCTTGACTTGAGCATTTCAGGGAAAACTGAAAATCTGGCACATATGCTTGGGAATGCTAAACGAAAACCACAAAAGTCGGTTTGACAGATTAAGTGTCATGAGCTGTGTATTGATCTATATCCCAGATTACCTTTGGAGACTGTGGCATGTGCTTTTTTTTCGGACAACCTTTCTCGAAATAGCTGCCGGTGTGATTCATGTACCGGTATATCATTTAGGGTCAGCAATTTGGCATGGGAGATTTTGGGGGTTAATTTTTGGGCCAATGATTTTTTCGGGTTTTGTTGGAAGCCCAGGGGAATTTTTTGGGTCTTGAATTTTGTAGCCATTCAATCATTTCTGTCTCCTGAGTACCCCCCAAGGTTGTCCTGAATATGAGTTAAGGTGATTCCTCTTAAAAAGGAAATTAAAAAAAAAACACCAAAATAATAATTAATATGGTTGGCACCTGGGGACAAGAATGCTCATGAACCTACTCAGATCAATTCATCTATTGATTAATAAAAACAAATCTGTTACAAGTCAGTGCATGGCCAGATCCAATATACTTGAAGTTTCAAATAAAATGCTTGGTTATCTATTAACAACTATATTTGATGACCTTTGATGGACTTGGCCAGGGGCCAAGGAATTTATTGAAGCTACTGTTTTCTGGGGGCATGGCATTTAAATCAACAAAAAGAAACAGTTTGGTATGGAAAGTAAGAGAATCAACAATTTATTGTCCATTTTTTGTTTGTTTGTCTTCCAAGTGTGGCTTAAAGATGACTAAAATAATGAGTACAATATCTGACATTAATAATACATTTCATGCTTTAAAGTAAAGTATTTTGCAGCTGTCAATTAATGTAGAAAAAGAGGGAAACCCTACAGCATAGCCCAGGACTATGCCCTTACTTAATGAGCCATAATTCAGGGATGCTAGCTTTAGGAAATAGTTGTATCAAAGCCTTGAATTTCACCATGTACCTACATCTGTAGTGTTATGTTTTAGCCAAAGTAAATACATGTACTGGTAAATAGTTTCCAAAATCCAAACTCAATTACATTACAAGTATGGATAATTAAGAATAAGAGTACATAAGTATGCCAAAACATAGTTCAACTTGCATGAATAGAAGGAATGGAATGGCTAATATTACTGTAAAGAACATTAAATTTTGCAAATTAAACATTTCAAAATTAATTTACCCATATGGAAATAAGGCCAAGAATTTGAAGTTCAAAGTACATTGCACAAACTGTAAATGTTGTAAATGTAATTGTCCACCAAATGTACAAATTAAAATGAAACCATCTCATTTGTTTTTCAACACTTGAAGTAAATTTGCCCAAAATAATTTTTTGTCCTCATTCATTTCTTCCATCATCTTCACTTTTTTGTTTTCCACTTCTTCTTTTTTCTCTTGGTATTCCTGGAGAAATGCGAGCATCTCTGATGCAGATGACCTGCTTTTGCGTTTCTTTGCTGGCCTTTTTCTGGGGGTCTTTTTTTGGGGTCTTTCAGATGAGTAATCGCCATCATCAGAACCATCACTTTCCTCACCTTCATTTGGCATCACACAGGATGAGGATTCAAGAGTGTAGGTAGGCCTTACAGCTGCATTCATGCCAATGCAATCAGCCATCTCAGAGTAGTACTTCCACTTCTTGTGGCTATTTCCACTTTTGTTGTTATGATCTGTAACTTCTTTGAGTTTGGCTTCCAGCTTAGCCCACTTTCTTGCACACTGATCTGCAGATACTCTGAGATCTGACTTTGTGTTGAAACTTGTTGCAATTTTCTGAAACACCTCTTTTTTGGTTGTTTTACCATTGCCAAATAGCCCTTTATGTTCTTTCCAGCAACATATCAGAAGATTTATGTGTCTGTCTTCCCATCTGTCCAAATTGAGATCCATAGATGATGACGTTGATCCTATTCAATATTGAAGAAGAAAAGTTGACCAACAGGTTAAATTGTTAGGTTATTTTTGGTCAATCTGTGTCATTTGTATTGAAACTAAATTCAATGTTTTCATTTATTACATAAATGACATTTTAGTCGACACTAAGACCTTCCTTAAGTTGTGACATGTGAGCTTAACATATTGATTTTATGCGTTCACCGTTGCAGCATACTGCTCTAAATTACATTAAGTTTAATGGTATTAATTGGTGAAGAAATGTCTAGTATGGGTCGTTACCCTGCGAACAAAGCCTCTTCACCGCGGCTGAAAATTGGCAAGAAAAATACAAGTTTATCAGGAGAAAATTCTGACGAAACATCGTTTAAGAGACAGAGTCGAATCATTTATCAAGAACACAGACCGAGATTAAAGTTACAGAGGTTAAAGCTAATAAGTCCAAGTTGTAAGGTTGTTTTGCACTTGCACAATCGATGCAGAAATATTTCAATCGAATTTCAGTTTTCACCGATAACTGAGTTCGGCTCATTTTTCTGCGTCTTGCTTGTACTAGTGCTAATTTGGCTTTAGCTTAACAGTCTTAATGACTTGCTATTAATTGAATTCATCGAAAATGATAGACTGCGAAACGTCGTGATCGGGATAGGCCGATAAAAACCGACAGGAATTGAGGGAAAATTTTAGTACCGGCGATGGCGGGATGCGAAAACTCTGAAATCATTGAGCATTTAATGATTTTTAGCGAAAAGGGTAGACTTCAATCCTAACAAATACTTTAATCAAAGGGGAATCAAAATAATTCTCAGTAATATAGACTTCAAAGATGTCATTTGACAGTTTTTTAAACTCACCTTCGTTTCCCTCAGTTTCCGCCATTTTGTTTTGTCTTGCGTGAAAAATCTTGAAAAGAGCGGGAAGTTGAAATGGTACGCACACCAACCGGGAAAACCGAAAAGAGCGGGAAAAGTGGATCGGCTCAAACGACCGCCCACTTTTTCCGGAACGTCCCGAACAGGATGGAACGTACCATTTGATTTTCCATTTTGAACGTACCATTTTGATTTTTCGGTGTAAATGGTAAGCACCCCAGATCTCATCTTCTTTCTCCAAAAATAAAACAAAAAAAAAACGTCCTAACACAAATTTTCGGGGAAGATTGTAAGCAACCACCCTTGCTCTCCATACATCACCAGTGGCTGCTCCTCTAATCATGACCACGTCATTCACAACAGGATAATATGGCAAAACAACATTTCCTACTGTAATTGGGAACAGTCTTCTCATAAAGTCAAGAACAAAAAAGCTTCCAGGATCAGTAGTAAAAGCCTGCAACATAACCTTCCTGCTCACATTCTCCAGTTCTACAAATAGATAGTGGTTAGTTTCTTTAACTTTTCTGTGGTCACTGTTTATTGAATGTCCATCCCACTCAAACTTTTTTGCTTTAATGAAAGCTCTTCTCTGACCTAGAACTGGCACTGTGAATATAGTCTGAACCAAAGCAATAATTTCACCATCACCAGGGACTATAAGAATGACATTCTCTCTCTCTCTCTATAAAGTAAACCACTATAGCCATGTTCTGGTAGCCAAGAACTGTGGCAACAGTTACTTCACACATTTCACTTGCACAGCAGTCTGCTATATTCCACCTTGTACCTTGAAGTAGGTCACAACTTTGAAGACCACTAACAAGAATACCTTTATGACCTTGATTTCTAACATCAGCATTCATGGCATAGAATAGTAACTCATAATAACTATATATGTTCTTTACGTCTCAGCAAAAACACCAATACAATCTTTGAGATAAAAGCACAGAGTCATTTTCAAGACTAGCATGGTTAGGTGAACTTGTATACATTTCAAAATTATCCGTTAATTATTAAGAGCAGGATAGCAAAACAATAAAAAACCTTTTGGAGGTCGACTTTCTCTTGGTCAATACCTCTCTCCGTATTATTGTCCCTGGCTTTGAGGACCTCGCGCCTCATCTCTGTGGCTGCAAAAGTGATTTCTATGTTCTTGTGGTTATTCGACTGTCGTATATACCGTTTCACTGCCCTTTCTTTCACCCAACAGGCATTGTTGTCTAAACCACTGAATCTTTCAATGTCTTCTCAGAAGTGCTGGAGGTTGTGGAGAGAGATGACAAAGTTCTGGGGACCATAAGTCTCCTCCACGAGTACAGTACAGTATAACGGAGGGCAACTTGATGAAAAGTGTCTGCATCAGCCTCGATCCAACCACTGCAAGAGTGATTCTGTATAAACTCTTCAATTCTGGCAACACAAGACCATCTCTCTAAATGTGACTGTGTTAGAAGGCCAACCAAAACAGCTTCAGATGCAGGCCATGCAAAGCGAGAATATTCCTCTGCTAAAACAGCAATTTTGAGAGAATTATATTATATATTATGGATGAAAGTATAACCACGAATTTCAAAACTGAGGTTAAGTGTCATGAAATGTAGGTACCATACATGTACCTGCTTACAGGCTAAGGTAAACATGTTAAGTTGTACAGTGCTGAAGAAGTATGATTGATTCTTGATGTTGCACAAACACAGCATGCACAACAGGAACAGCATGTACATGTGTTTCAGTTTCAAAGATTAAATTGGGTTAAATTGTAATCATTTACATGTACAAACATGAGACAAAAGAAAATAAACATCAGACTGGTTTAAAAAATTTTTAGCAAAAAAATAAACATGTGATACCTACCTTTCCAGTATCCAAGGCGGGTTGTGATACCTTTAGGTAGTCTGGATGCTCTGAATTCTGTTGAAGACAAACAGTGAAAATAAATTACCTTTAAAATGGAGGAGCAAAATATGATTTTAACCACCAATCAATTGAACTATATTACAATATTGTAGGTGCAACTTATTTGATACATATCTTTAAGGACAAATGAAATCATTTTGAACAATGACATTTCAATATTATATTATATTACTGGAACTGTTCAGACGCTTATCTGAAGAATGATAGAAATTAATTGATAAGGACATGAACAACAGCATTCCAGTAGCTGTGTTTGATTATAACATAAATATGAATAAAATAGTTCTTAACATGAGTGTTTCAGAAACAGGCCAAAGCTGTTAGCCAAAAGATACATTCACTGAGTTCAGATTAATAGCTGCAGTCCATGGTAATTGCTGTAATCTTCTGTCAACCTCACACCAATCTACAGGATTATCTTCATCAGACAACAGATGATCAAGGGCTTCTTTTACAACATTGGCCGTTTTCACACTAGAGACGGATAATCGGTCTGATACATTTCCCGTCTAGGTGTGAATTCGAGACGGATACACAGTTCAAATTTCCCTTGTCACTGATTCACATTAGACGGATAGAGCATGCCTTTGAAGCTCAGGCGTGATTACCAATTCATTACAATGGCAGCCATTGCTTACTTCATGGCAAGGAAAAGAAAACTCGAAATTAACTTATTCTTGTTTTGAAAAGTTTCAAGAACTGCATCTCTTGATGCTCTTCAGAGCCGACCCTTCTAGATGTATGCATCAAGTAGCGTGCTGCTGGGGCAGTCCATACGGAATCCAAAAGGAATGGACAAAGATAGAAACCATCTTTGGTGGGACAATGGTTACCACAATTGGACCGATGATCAGTTTAAGAAAAGGGTGAGGGTAACGCGTGAGACATTCCAGTATATCCTTGGTGCCATTTCCGATGACATAAGTAAAGTAACTACCAAATTTAAAGAGCCTACCTCTCCAGAATGTCAGCTAGGACTCACTGTGTATCGTCTCACACACGAGTGCTCTTACAGTACTGTAGGTGACTTGTTTGGTGTGGCACCATCTACTGCTTGCACTATCTTCAATAGTGTAATCAACGTCATAGTAGAATCAATGTATGATGATTTGGTAATGCTGCCACAGAGCGACGAGGAATGGAAGAAACAGTTAACTTCCTTCATAGAAGACTGGGAATTCCCATGTGTGGGGGCGTGGGATGGCTTTCATGTCTACATCAACTGTCGCCTGAAGAACTTCTTCAGTTTTAAAAAGCGTTACTCGGTGACAAACATGGGTTTGATTGATTCAAATAAACGATTTCTTTGGGCAGGCGTTGGAGTGCCAGGGTCAATGCATGACTCAACACTCTTGCGGTCCACAGATACATTCAATGCCATTGAAACCGGTCACTGCATATCTCATCAAGTTTTGGAATTACCAGGATATGGACAAATACCTCTTACAACAGTGGGTGATGCTGCATTTCCTTCACGTTCATGGTTCATTAAACACGAAGACGCACTATAAAAGGATAGTTCCACCCCAAAATTCAGCCTGATTGAGCTAATTATCCAAAACGGTGGCCAACGGTCACTGCAGTGGATGGAGGGTGCTCATAGCATGTTACGGCGATAGGTTTCAGACTGAACTGGAATCGTTGTCCATTGTGGCAGTCTTTATTTATCCAATACGTAAAAACTGAAAAGGTATAACAATAACAAACTGTCCTACATTGTATGACAAATCGAGTCTCTTAAACAATTTGCTACTGATGACTGAACATACAATAAACAACAGAAGTTGATCGTCCTTAGCTTGAAATTATAATTATTCTATTCTCCTGGCAGGCAAGAAGTCAACAAACCTATCTAGCAATAACAACTAGGTTATTGAATAGAAACATACCTCTATCCCGACCTTGGAGTGAACAACAGCTCAAAAGAGAACGATCGACAAAGCGTTGAACTACGAGGCGGCGAATGCGATCGATGACAACTGAGCACCACGAGTGAGATATATGATCTCATCGCTCCAGTGCGCGTATGAAACAACGTGACAGGAATAACGCAATATAAGCGCTTACATAGCATGTCATAGAAAACGTAGTTTACCTGTTGAATAAATGAATAAAAGTGAAAGCTTACTAGTTTTAATTACCTAATTATGTTCTCTCTATCACTAATCAACTATAAAATTACAGCTTGGCCCGCAAGAGTTCAGCCGATAGACCAAGGGGCACGCGATGTCTTGGATTTTCAAATTCCGCACCACGCAATATTGGCCTTCTGTTCCAATCCCCGTGTATTCCTCGACTTTTTGAGCCTTCAGTTTCCTTACAGTCTAGCTAGCGGTTTGTAGATAAACGAAATGCGCAGTGAATAAAATTATCCGTGACGAGAGCTCCATAACAAAATCAAATTTCGCAATGATGATGTTGTTGAGCAACTGTTTCTACAAATCTTGCTGACTTTGGCATCTTTTGCAGTGATCGTTGTTCAACAACGCTTGCAACGCTTAGGATCTAATTTATTGTGTTGCTTTCCTTCTTTATGGCTGAAGAAAATAGTCAGTCCTTACAGAGGAAAAGGCGTTTGGCAGAAGATTGCCTTCAATTTTTGTTCAATGTGGAACTGCCCCGTGAACAAGAAAACAGGTATTTCGGGATCAAAGATCGCATCAAGATGGCAAGAAGCGCTCTGAATTTGAGGAAAGCAACCTCCAGGACCCAGAATGCAGATTTGATAGAAGCGATGTTGTTAGCGTTTGAAGAAAAGATGCAGCGAAGAAGCGAAACTTTAGCAACATTGACAAGATCGAGTCTTGATCGCCATCTGTCGGGAACCAAAGTTCCTCGTCCCTTTCGTCATCCAGTGCACAGCCGGCTCCAATGCCCATTGCTACGTCCACTCCGAAATCACAGACTTCTCTGCCATTTAATTATCCTGTTCAACCCCCGCAACCAACTTCAGAGTCCTCCTCCTGTCAGCCTCTTCCACTTCAAAAAATTGCAAATTTCCACCAAAGCAACAGAAGGTGATCAGATCTACCTGTGCAGTGAAGGAGCTCTGCGGATTTGATGGCGAAATGTTGTTTCTGTGGTAATTTGTTGCAGTCTGATTCCCTGTCCTTCAATAGGCAAGGTCATGCAGTCTCCATAAGTATATTTTGTATGTGTGGGGACTCCATAAAGTGGTTATCATCCCCAATAATGGGAGGATCTACACCAAAATGCTATGTGAATATGAGGTAGAATGATTTTAATTTTTGTATAATGTTTGTATTTGTATTACTCAATTTTCTGAAGTATATTTGGCTAGTTAGCAGAGAGCATAAATAAGGTTACTGTTTGAAAACATATTTTTTTTGTAGAATGATTCATGGGATATTGTCTACTGGGTTGACAGAAACTCAGTATTCCAGTGTCTTTGAAGCTGCCAATATTGGTGCAGAGGGTGAAAAAACTTTTGATACAGGTTAGACACTTTATTTGCTTTGTTTACAAAATACAACTAAACCTCCATGGGGAAATGTTTCATGAAATGACCATCTCAGTTATGCAGGTGCATCTGACTTGCCCTTAGTAAACATGTGCCTATAGCTACCACATACCTTCCCTGGTATTACTTCCTGTTATTCCTCTTGTTTTGCTCTGGAGGTTAGACTGTATCACAAGAAACTGTTTATCTGTTATGCTGTTGATATTGGGACAAATGTTAGTACTCTTTTAATGAAATTCTCAAAATTTATAGTTTTGAAGAAGCTCCAGTACATGACTGTGGTAAAGAGAGTTTGTGAAGAATCGATGCATGCTGCTCAAGAGGAGATCAGGCATGATTCCTCTCGGTCAGCAGGGCATACAACTGTGTCAGGTCTCTCATTTTCGTAAGCTGTCTTCAGTGTATAATTTATGATTTACCTGGCATTGGTTCAATCCTTGTCATGTCTCTTTGCTTAATTATAATTATTATATGTTTGGTAGGACCAAAAAAGTTGTTGGTGTTTTGAACTGGAGTCGGGCCAGTGAGACGTCAGTAGCAAGCCGTGAGGATCCTATGACAAAGGAACTTTTGACATTCCTCACAGAGACACAAGGTACATTAATTCATGGAACTATTATTACCCAAATGGAATAAAATATGTTGCAATATTAAAACATCATTCTAAATTGTGACATATGTTTTGTTTTCTGTAGGGTTTCACATTTCTTAAGTTGCACACGACTTTGTCCTCCAGCTGAAGAACTGGATTGTAACTAAAGGAATACTGAACTCTTATGATTCTTGGCATGGTATGCTTTAGATCAATTGCTGGCTGCAGTTACATAATTATGCTTTCACTAGTAACCTGTTGCATTGCTCTATGATCAAACAAACATTCCTATATTGACAGGTGCAAAATCAGTGACCAAGGCCATAAAGAAAGTTGCATCGGGTCCACAGAGAGATGAGGGGACAAAGTGGTTCCATGAATTGTCTGACAAAGGTTTGCCATATACTTGTGTACCTCATTTTATTAATCTGTATTCCCAAATGTTGGCACAAAATAAAGAATCTACACTTGTCTATATTTATATGAGCTGTTGAATGTACTCTCTAATTGAAATCATGTCATAATTCCAACAGTGAAAAGTACAAGGACACATATTTACTTCTGTATGAAGAATAGCCCAGCAAGTGAGGATGACTTCCGTGCAACCTTATTAAATGTCGTTGATCACAACCAGGTATAATTCATTGAACATTATTCAACCTTGTTATTTATTGGTGGAATCAATTTCAATTACTTGAATTTATTATATTTATTGATATATTTATAATAGAGTTAAGGACAGGTGCTTGATTTTTTGGGCTGTTATTACACAGGGAGACCATGACAAATGTCATGCAGACTCTAGATGCAAAGGGGAGGGATATGTAACAACAAAGAAGCTGCTCACCAACTCTCGGGCCATTGCGGCATACAAGAAGGCTATAAGTGGCCCCAGCATTTATCGACATGCAGCTGACCATTTCTTTTTTGAAAATACAGTAAAGAAACATAATTGCTTTACTATACTTCTTGTAGAAGCATAATTATCATTTATCACTTCTAAATTGTTGTGATTTATGACACCTAGTATTGTAGTGTTTATCTCATCTTATTTTTTTGTTTTATTTTTTTTGTAGAATCTATGCAAATAGAACCTTTGCAAGATTTATGCCCTATAACTATAATTGTTTTATTTCAAACCCTGTAGTGTAGAGAGACCTACTGGATTGAAACACTTCACACGGTCATGCTAATTTATGTCTCCAAGAGGATCCATTTTGGGGACGACACTTACAACATGTGTGTGGAATTGGCTGTGCTTGATTGGGTATGAAAGTATTTTAGTTAGCTATCCTGTTTGTAGACATCAAGTCCAACAATAAATATAGGAACTGCCCTGCTGCCGAAGTATTCCATATCTGTGGCTTGGTGGGCCTCTTGATTTACTAAATTCCTTTGTTTGTATATTTACATTCTCTTGAAGAATGAAAATGTGAATCGTGAGGCATCATCTCTTCAAATGTACCAGCATGCACAACACCCCAATTGGCTGGCTGAAGCGAGAGTGCTTGTGGAGAAAACATTCAAGTTCAGAGAGACCCTCTGGTGTCAATTTTTTAATCAAAATAATGGCAATTTATAAATTGGTTGCACATGTTACCTTGTTTCCCTGAATGGCTGCACAGTTTATGTGTCAGTCAAATCCAATCACGACCAAAGCTTATTTCCCATCATGGAGTCCATCTTGTCAAAGTAGGCTCTGGTAATCAGCTACATAGTGTGAACTTCCACAAGGAAAGGGTGGGCCTTGTGAGCACATCGTATAAGGGATAATTTTCTCCATAAAAACAACACTGTAAATAACTTTAAAAATGATTCCATTGGTGAAATTTACTGACAGAAGCCTGTTGATAATATTCCAGTTGTGAAACCTAACTGTTTTGCTGGGGTGGGGCATTATTTACATGATAAGGAGTGGAACTTGTTATTATTAAGGGGTCATGAATTATAGCCATAACGTAGGCAAATGAAGCCATATTAGCAGTTTTATGCATAGAATTTATTAAACACTGATGGCAAACATGCAATTGTTGCGATTATTATTATTGGTTCTAAATATAAAAACAGATATTATTACCCCGTCCCCCTTGTACCAGTCTTCCCCTTAGCATTGTAGTGTCACCATAGAGTTCACATTCTTAGTT
>BLFK01000978.1:231419-236419 GCA_014634185.1 Astreopora myriophthalma | reverse complement strand
TCTTTGTAAGAGGCACATTACATCCGGTATGTGGAAACAACCTCCAAGCACATTAGTGATGCACTTCATGTACCTGGAATCCATTTTGTCAGCAACAGTCTGACAAAGGGAAGCGAAATCTTCTAGACAGTCTGCAGGGGTTCTGTCCGCCCACTCAATCACCTTCCGTTTCTTTCTTGTCACTCTGTCAATCTCGTGTGTCTCCTTTACGAACATCCACCCCTTTGAAAATGCACTCGTCAGGATTCTCTTCCTTGAGATCTTCATGGTGTGCGTTTAGCTTTGTGAAAAGGTCTTTCCGTAAGGTGACTTCCACATCGTTGGTTGACTGCTTCTTGATGTCTTCTTTCATGGCGAGGAGGATAGCCCTTACCCTGGTCCACCATTTCGTAACAGACCAGATGCACTGGTCCAATGATTGGGCCTTGGTCATCATCTCCATTGGCTTAGAGAGAATGTCGATGATACAACACAGATCGATACAGAAATCTCTTCCCTTCAGCAAGTACTTCATTTCTTCTTCATCATCACTCTCTCTCAACCCTGTAAAGGCTTTAGCCAGGGCTTCATAGCTTTCATATATGCTTTGAAACTGTGTGAAGGAGCTGCTGGCAAACCTTGTTGTGGCATAGACCTTGGTGACGTGGGCCGTCAATTCTTTCTCCTTTGCAAAGCCAATATATTCCGCATGTCCCCTTCCTCTCCCAAACATGGCATTGAAACTGTTTGCCCTTTTGATGAAACGCTGCAGAATCTCTCCACCGTCCTCCTTTTCACAGATGTCCACCATGCCCAGAACCATCCAGTGAGCAGTGTTCCAAGGAATGACAAAAAAGATGTCGTGTCCTTCTGGTAGAGCTGAGTTTATCCCTTGTGAACCCAATTTCAGCTTTTGTAAGAACATCTTTGCTTGGTATTGCCCATCGGCTTGACCTGCCATTAGCGACGACAATGCTATGGGAGGCAACTTCAGTGTATTTGTTAATGCAGATACCACTTGCACTGCCAATTCATCTGCTCTGCCACCTTCCAGAACTGCTTCTTCAGAGAACGAGTAAACAGGGGGACGTCAACTGGAATGGCAGTCTTCTGACCATTTACCATTGCGAGAACCATTAATGGCATGGTTTGAAACATGTGCTGGGGTAGATTTGTCAGAGGTAGTTCCAAAGTGAGGCAGGAGTCCTGTAGATTGAAGAGGAGTGATTAGGAGATTCCGTGTTTGCTTGTGCAGGTAGCATTGGGTGGCTTGGATCATGGCTTTCATCTGATTTCTGCCATGACCCAAGTTTCCAACACAACTGTGCACAAGGCCAATCATATTGTTATAATGTAGAGTGGCAGCCTTCATTTTGACAACCAAGAGGGACGCCTTGAGATGATTGCATAATAAACTCTGCAATCGTCCCTTGACAATACGCCTTTGCTTTCTAGCTACAAGAGCCTTGTAATGCATCATTCTGCCATTTCGTGTAGTAGAACAGCCTGCGTGCTCCAGCATCATACCTTTGAAAGTATACCATGCCTGATTTCTTCCGGCTATCAATTGTTCTTTCCTTTCCTTCTGAATCAGTATTCCTGTGGCAAGGGAGTTCCCGGGAGCTGTCTCTGTCTTCTTGCGATGGACATCAAGTGGATTCTTGTCACATAGAACTGGATGTTTTTCACATATCATCTCAAAACATACTTCACAGCGGACAATGCCACCATCAAATTCACCAGGGAAAGTTTTGAAGCCAGAGGCTTCGATATCTGAAAGGCAAGATGCATCTCTCAAATGTATGGCCCTCTTTTCTTGTGTGAAGTTCAGGGTTGACTGTACTCTTGAGGTTGATGATTCCTTTTCGGATCGTACTACACTCCTTTCATTATCAGGGCTAACTGAACTTGCTTCACTACTGTGTCTAGATGAGTGGATAACGTTCACAATATCACGAGACTGATCACTTTTTTTTCCCGGACTGTAGTAACAACAGGTTGTGGTTGATTTTCAAGAGAAACATCTGCACGATTCTTCTACTTCCATGTCCATATTTTCTGCCTGCCTTTCTTTGATTTGTTTACTGCCCTTCATCTTGTTCTTGTTCATTGCAGCAACTGCAGCTTCATGATCAATCGAGACGATTGCTTTCGTATAGTCAAAGGCAGGATCATTCTTGTGCTTGGACTGAGCATGCTGTACTTTTGATGCTTGATTTACTTGTCAAGCAAAAATGAAGATCTCTTTGCATTCTTTGGTTGTGCTGCAAGTGCATCATTGCTAGACTCTGCAGATAACTTGCCACATGCATTTCGAAAATATTGGAAAAAATTGAGCCCACTTTTCCGCCCACTCGATGCCTCAGCTACATCTTGATCTCTCTCATTGTCAGATGTTGGTCCATCACAAGTGTCACCGATTGGAATTGAGGACATCCTTTTATCTATAAGCTGATGTTCGAATAAAAACTGAGTAAGGCATGATTTTCGGATGCACCGATGCAAAAGGAAGCAACTACACTCTTTTTTTATAAGAATATTGTTTTTCCAGACCAGGCTAAAGTATTCTTATTTTTTTGCCGATTTTAGGCTGAAAATATTCTTGTAATATTCTAATTATAGCTTATGACATTTCCATTTTAGAATGTATTGGGGTATCAATTACGTATCAGTATGTATTTTGTACAACACATATACATTACATGTACATCATTGAACATTTGGTTATAGCTAAGCTAGAGAAGATTTTTTCATTTTGTTGGCTAGTTTTGCTGTTTAGAGAAAGGAATAATTTTATACAGTTAAGTACAGTGTAAAAACATATCATTGTATTGTATTTACAGATTTTCAACACACAAAATTATATTCTTTTCACAATCTCAGCCTCAGGTTTATTCTTAAAAAATTCTTAAAATTTCGCAAATTACAGCCTTAATATGGGGACAGCTAATATTAGAGTTATCTTCATAGAGTTATAGCATGGAGTTAGAGTTGCAAAATCCTGAATTCAAGATTTTGGCAGTCCAAAATCCTGAAGTCACGATTTTGTACTGCCAAAATCCTGAATTCAAGATTTTGGAACAAAGGTCAAAATCCTGAATTCACGATTTTGGCAGTTCGAGATAAGGCAAAGAGAGGGACTGGGGCAGACGAAACTCAAGATGGCGGAGATAGCGGAGATGGTGGATGACGAAGGTATGCGTATGTATATATGTTAATGCAGCCTTATAAACTATGGGTTATTTTTGTACTGATAAAAAGTAGGTTTTATGTCATTATCAGTGTTAAGAGCTAATATTCGTTTCTCTATGGCATTAACGCCCGTCCAGCACATCTTATTACCAAATGAGCACTTTACCCCATTCATGCATGGCACTAATTTTGTCAATTGTAGGTGAAAAGCATTTAACACACTTTGGTAGTTTCGAGCATTGTGCTCAATTGATACATTGAAATGAAAGATTTTCCATGGTACAGACTCTCGCATTCAGATAAGGCAGTGAGGAGAGCACTGCACTCCCGTCTACTTCCTTATTGGTCATATTTTCTGTATCAGTCCATTCAGAATTATCGCTCTCATATCCTTGAAGAAATTCCATTTCAAGCAAACGTGCACTGCGTACAATTTGCCTATACCCGACACATCAATGAGAAACTTGCTACTAAGCGTTACAAATCCCTTGTCCGAAAGCAGACTAACTCGAAAGTAATGGTACAAATGTTGCTTTATAAAAACGTACCTTTCTATGGCTATGTTTGCTAACAACTTCTTTTTCGGAAAGTTGATGTTCCTATTTAATGGCACGCGATCACAATTTTAAAGTTGCGGTGATGTCTGTTTCACACACGTAAACAGCTAATTTCGTACATATTACGCACGTTTTAGATGTCATGTGTCAACCAAGATATTTTTCTTTGAAGCAAATTATTTGCACATCGGTTCGAAGATGTTTCTAGCGTACCATAAAAGACGACACTGTGGTGATCGCACCGTTTCATCTACCAAATTACGTGTGTTTTCCATGTAACTCACAGAAAGCCCTAACATAGCTTCTGATTACGTCATTCCAGAAACCCCACAGATTCCACTTTATCGCTGGCCATTTTCCATTCACAACATAGCCGACAATGAAACCTTTTTTTTTTCGAAACACCATAATAAATGCCAAAAACCAACGCTTTCTCGCACCAATATACAAAGTGACTGTATAACAATACAAAGAAGAGCAACTCAGACAACAGGTTGCAAAATTGGTGAGACACTTCCGTTAAAAAACACCTTTTCTAGCTTTTAACACCGCCTGATCTACAATTTAAACCTTTGCCACCTCCCCACCCCCTTTCCCCCTTTCAATGTTGGCTGTTCAAGTTTTCAGAATGATTTTGTTTTGCTAGCAACATTGTCAAGGGGGGAGGGGGGCCACAACGTGCGAGAGGTGAGGTGAATTAATACCGCCCCAAGAAGATAAAGTGTCTCCACTATTTTTGCAACCTGTTGTAGCATTGGTTCTAGCATTTTAGTACAGCTTAAGCATTTGGGAAAGCATTGAAGCTTTTACATGTAAATGCATTTTATTTGAGCCTATTAGTGGCATTTTACCGAATTTTTTTATCTCTGAAAAAATGAAAATATTTTTAAGACAGAACCTTGCAATTCGAAATCCGCACAAATTAGTGTAGACTCAGCCGAAGCCAGTGGCTTTAGGTTTCAAGAACCGATCACTCAGAGATATTTAAGGATGAAAACACTACGAGATGATTTAGAGCATTGTTTTTTAGAGTTTTTCCTTATTAAGACGATGAGCTTGAATACATTGTTGTTATAACACTTGTATGCCTCTCAATATAAATGAGGTTGAGTGCGTTGCCAAACTGTTGAGCTTGGTTTGCAGGGCGGAGAAAAACAGACAGGCCACTTGGAGAAATTTGGCTATGTGCCTTAGCACATAGCCGGTTTAATAACAATGAAAATATTACATCACAAACTTAAAGAATTGATCGCACGCCCAGCAAAGGTGGGG
>BLFK01000978.1:181688-198942 GCA_014634185.1 Astreopora myriophthalma | reverse complement strand
AGAACCCTCGGTCGTTTCACGCCTTACGAGATCCTGACACTTCCTGAAAGAAAATATCGCTAAAATTGTATTTTTTTCGTAAAGTGCATTTATTAAGCTTTCTTATGATATATAGTTTGTTAGGGTTTTAGTTAAACTGGGGCGCGTACGATTTTTTTTCCGAAGGGCACCCGCGAAGGTGGGAAGTAACCTTAAGCAGAGTAATAGGCCTCCAGTTTTTAAGAAGGTTGGCAGGTTTGTTCTTTTTAGGTATGAGAGTGATCAAACTTCTTCTTTGAGTAATCGATAAGAGACCTTTGGATATGCACAATTTAGGGCATTTAGTAGATGCTGATCGATGTCATTCCAGAAGATTTTATAGAATTCAGCTGGGAGGCCATCACTTCCAGGGCTCCTATTGGAATCCATCGATTTCAAACTTTCTAAACATTCGGAGACAGTCAGAAAGCCTTCAAACTGTTTTTGCTCTTGCTTGTTAAGGTTAACAGTATTTCCTTCTGGGAAAAATAACTCTTCTTTCGTAGTATTGGGTTGCGTGTTAGCCGAAGAGTAAAGATGCTGATAGAAGGATTTTGCTTCTTCAAGAATCTCCGTATCGGTATTGATGACATTATTGTTTGCTAATGTCAGGTGTTTGATGTTTTTTTTAAAATTAAAATGTCATGTTTCCAAGTTTAGAAAGTATTTTGTATTTTTTCTCCTTCATTATACCATCGCGACTTAGATCTTAAGATTGTCCCTTGAGTTTTGTATTTTAGATTTCTTCTTTTTGTAGAGCCTTAACATCAAGTTCGCTATAGATCTGAACTTTCTCATTTTCAGAGAGATTATTTTCTTCTAACTTCTTTGTTAGAGATAATATTTCCGATTCAAGCTTTGTCTCAAATGATTTCATTTTAGCTCTTTCTCCTTGCGTAGTTTAGAGAGCTTGACCTAATTTGCATCTTCATGGTGCCCCACAATAGAATAGCATCAGTCTCCTTGTTGTTCGCATATTCATTTGCTACATCATTGATTGCTTTCTTGATTAGACCGACATATTCGTCATCTAACAAGAAAGAGGTGTTCAATTTCCAAAATCCCGGGCCCCTGGGATTTGAATTAATTGCCAAATGAATGGATATTAAAGAGTGATCTGTTTTGTATCCAGGTAATATGTCTGCATTATTAATAGTTGTGCTTAAGCTAGAGCTTGTAAAAAAGAAGTCTAGATGACAGTGTATGTCAGGTTTTCGTCTCCTCCAGGTGAACCGTTTAGATTCTGGATTAAAGCAATGCCAAATATCTATGAGATCTAACAGATTGGAGATATATTTGACCTCTTTCAACAAGTTGTTGTGGGTTACCAGTCTTCTGCCCTTTTTGTCTTTTTGGACGTCAAGTACTAGATTAAAGTCTCCTCCAAGAACTATCTCACTGCAGTCAAAACAAAGAAGTCGATTAAGGACGTTTCGGAAAAATATAGGCTTGTCTTCGTTTGGTGCATATATATTTACCAAGGTCAAGATCTTGTCTTCTGATTTGATATCAACTATGACGAACCTTCCCTCTGGATCGGTACAAGATTTTATAATTTGAAAGTTGAAGTTATTATTAAAAAGCACACATACCCCTGCACTGGAGAAGCTACTAAACACAGCAGAATACCCCCGCTCTGCAGACCATATGCGTTCTTTGTCTTTAGTAGAATGAATTTCTTGCAGAAAATATACGGTGTATTTCTTCATCTTAAGCCAACGGAAGGTCTTATGTCTTTTCATGGTATTTGATAAACCTCTCATGTTTAACGAACAGATGAGTAGTTCAGCATTGTAGGGGATAGCTTGTAGATCCTTGTACACAAAGCAACTGTAAAACGTAGAGATGGTTCTAATATGCTAAAAACTTGTATGACTGAACTCCAGTTTGCATAATAACAAAGAAAATAAATGTTGTCACCAAAAACAAAAAGAAACAGAAACAAAGCAAACACAAAACCAGGAAAACATTAAAAAACCGTTGGTTGGGTTCATGTGGAATAACACTTAGTCTATTACGGGAAGAAGCCAAACGTTCTAGTGGCAATGAAAACAGCCTAAATTTAAGTTAAATGACCCACTTAAGTAAGTGTACTGGTTTGATGAGGCCTAAGATCTTCAGGGATATTGCTTACGTTGTAGGTAACATTGTCAACAATCAGTTTTCTATCAACAACCTTTGCGCTCAAACCTCGCTCCTTTGCAAGAAACATAGCTTTAATTAATACTTTCCTTTCCTGTTGTATTGCCCTTGCATAATCTTGGGTGATGTAGATATCCTTAGCTCTCAATGAATCTTTCAACCTCTTTCTTGCTCTGAAAACCGTGTCTCTATCATACCTGCTGAGGAAACGTGCAATAATTGGTCTTGGGAAGGTACTTGTCGTCACAAACGCAAATAACACGTCCCTTATAAGATAACGATTTTAATACAGGCATGATACAGGTAAGGGTACGATACGGGCACGGTAACTGAAAACAAATAAATTACAAACAGAGTTAAATACACCGACTAAGCTAAAATAGGGTAAGTACAGAAAATGACAAACTGAAGGAGAATGAGGAATACTTACAAGACGAATGTGACGACAGGATACTTGAGAACTTGACTTGATTTACACTAGACTTTGACTTCTTGAATTATAACTTTACTTACTTGACCCGAAACTACCACTGAACAAACTAATATTAACAAGTTACCAATATATAGTTATATGCAAAAAGAAAAAACTAACAAGTACGAAAAACGACCTATTATGACAAAGAACGCTAATGAACGAGAAACCTAAGACAAGAGCACTAATGAACATGTGAGGTGACAGAACAAAACGGTGTTACAACGATAAGACAATACACAAAGCTAATTACTATACTGTACATTCCGCGCCTCTACAGTAGTGGAAGCGTCTTCTGAGTGCGGTTTCCCGACTCGATGAGCTGCTTGGAAGTGGAAATCTTCCACGTTGATGTTCAAGCCATTTTGTATTATGTCGTACACCACATCCATGCAATCGTCGTCGCTGCATTCGGGTACGTTCGTAAATCTGAGGTTCTCACGTCTAGAGTAGTTTTCCAAAGCAGTTGTTTCATTTCGCACCTCAAGATTGAAATCTTGGATGTTAGGTTTCCAAAATGCTCTTCCATTTGGTTATCTAAACGGGAAAGTTTGTCCATAATTTGCTTGATCTGCTCCACGCTAAGGGCTTCAGCTTGTTCCTTATCTTTTATTGCAGTACTGCTAGAACGATCATTTCTTTTAGGTGATGGCAGCTCCTGTGAAGACGAGCTTGATAATCTGTTTTCTCTCTCATTTCTTTTAGACATCAGAGGCTGTCGGATCTACTTTCACGTTTTGGCTTCAGTATCTTGCTAACAAGAATTAGAGTACAAAGTGACGTGGAAAAAAAAACTGAAACGTTGGCATACTTCCTGTCCACAAACTTACACAGCGACAATTACACGTCTTGCCGCCATTAGGGTAATTTACTAACAGGGGGATTAACCTGTTTACCTGGACTGTGGTTTGGAGCGCGTGACATGGCACCGTGGGAAGGCTCGGGGCGTGAACCTCGTTGGACACGAAAAAGGCAATTCGTAACAGGATGAGTGTTGTTTCACTTGAAACATTGATGCTTATAGGAACACCCTGCACAAGGAATGCCTGTGTGGAACTTACGACAATACCCTTTTGGAATAGAGGTAGAGGAGGGTGGACCCTTTGATCCCCTGGCCTGCATAATGCCTGCGGAAAACTGCTGGGAGCGAATCCATAATTCCCAATGGGTCTCACCCCAAGGCATGGAAACAGCATTCTGCTGTCTTAAATATCAAAAATTGTTGTCGTAATAACGCCAGTCCCCACCTCGGGCAGCAAGGTAACGAACAACTTCACCATACAGTCGAAGCTCTCCTTTCAACCACTCTCGTAAGCGACCAGCTCAAGTTACGACCACCGTTGTGAAATCCCGTTTGAATAGTCACTCAAACTCTGTAATTAAAAGCTCTTGTAAGCGACCACTCCCGTAGGAGACCGCGACCACTTTTGGGAATTACCAACTGGTCTTTTCCTTTGTTTTTAAGCTCTCGTAAGCGACCACTCAAAGAGTCTGATTCATATTAGTCAACACTTTGATAAGATTACACTTCTTGATCACATTAACAGTAACCCTAATGCACGACACACAGTATTGCACTAATGGTTTTTTCTTAAAGATCTCAATTTAAAGTTCAAGGTGATATCCGGCTAAATGGAGCAGATGAGTGGTTCATTTATGATTTAAGTGTTTCATAAACTGCAGTCAGTTTTAGAAAATAAAATGATTATGGAACTTCATAGTTGAGACTTTCAAGTTTCGACTTCAGCCAAGGTAGTGACATATTTTTGTCTCCAGAAAATATGTAAGTGCACGGTATATCCAAGCCATAGCCAGCCCCGCGGTTTACTTGCTTTCTGGTCATGACGACACCGCGGCAAAATGAGTGCGCATGCTCCAATGTCAGGCGATTTCGAACACTTAGGTGATTGTGAATTATTTGGGCGGGAGGAAATTAAGAAGTTGTTTTGAAGTTTGTGTGCAAAGTCTCTGGCTAAACATGGGCTTGACCACTGACAGAAAGGGCGAAACTTTGATCCAGGTGTTTCTGATGAAAAGCTCGATGTGGTATTAAAGTGGTAAGTGAAACTCGCTCATGTTTGTAAGTTAATATTTCAGCACACTTGAGTCAGCCCACGTCGACGTTGGTCGACGTGTACACTTATTTATTACCCCTCAGAGCAGAAGCCTTTTCTTCCGGGACTTTGCCAGCAGAAGAGTTCGCAGTGACAATCGCCACAATTAAAGCAGCTAGAATGGAGTTCATGCCTTAGCGCGAGCGCTTGTCTTTAAAGCATAAATTCACCCTTGTTGCAATGATATATCTTTTGTTCAAAAAGATATGTTGCTAAAGATTCTTTATAGAAGCTTTCTTCAAATGGAAAACCTTATCTTCCTTTTTATCTCCTTATCCCAGCAAAATGAAAACAAACACCGAGAATTTAAATTCCCGCCATTTTGGCGGTTGGCTGTTTCTATAGAAATTTGGGATACCTAGTCCCTCGCGCGTTCAACAAATTCGCGCGTGGGTTGAGCCTGCGCACTCATTTTCCCGCGGTGTCGGTCATGACCACCTTTCCTTTGTTTGTGAGCCGCTTTAGAAACTTGCTGACAAATAGCGCCATTCGCAAAGGGATGTGACCAAGTATTTCGTCCTCCTGTTCATCTACGGTGTTGGAATGGAATGTTTGTCTGGCTCTTCGGCTCAGTGGTGGAACATATGGTGTCAATCAAGGGCATACCTGTAATAGCGTGAAGGGCAGACACAACAGACCCCTGCACTGTTGCATCTGCCAACGGTACTAGTACTAGAAGTTGCTGCCAAAATATGATAAACGGCCGACATATTGAAAACAACTTGTGGTTGGCACTGCAACAACACACAAGTGCTCGTGACTGCACATAACAACTGCAATAAGAGGAGAAGAAAAAGCCACCAAGACTGGCATAATAGGCTATAGCCAATGGTGTAATAAATAGTAATAATAGCAATAATGCAAATACAATAACAATCACACAAATTGTACTGTTGAAACATCATCAAAGAAACTAGAGAGCAAACCCACTAATTATGGGAGTACTATAATTTACAATAAAAGAAGTAAAAAGGCCATGAAAAATGACTGAAAGGACTATCCCAATATGAGCGAAGTGAAGGGAAAATTAGTCAAAGCATGCGAAGGCCACGAAGAATGGCACCTCTATAACTACGGTATAAAGCATACTGCCCAGAAGGGTTCAAATGAACGCCATCACAGAGCAAAAACGGGGACGAAATTTGGCGATGCTGCCATGTAAAAGCCCAGGAGAATTGGCTTAGCACGACTGAGACATAACGATTTAACAAAGCGGCTTCCTTGTTGAATTTCGTATTGGGAAAGTCAGAACCTGGAAGCCGACGAGGGATAACCTCGCAGACCCCGATAACTGACACTTGAAAATGATCGTGGATAAAAACAACCAAATCAGCGATCGATGCTCCAATAACTTCAGGACGAGCTGAGAAAATATCATTAGTGCCTATTTCTAAGATAACGAGGGTAGGAACATGGCGGGAAATAACAAAAAGATCTTTTTCTTTCAGTTGTGAAACGGTGTGACTGCCAAAACTAAATTAAAATCGAGCAGAGCTCTGTGGTCGAAACCTGACTGCAGGTCACGATGTAATCGCTTGACAAATGAATGACTGGGGAAAAAAACGCTCATGCTATATGCTACGTGATTAAACATATCTTGAAAAAGTTTGACAACCAGATCAGTCGAGCTTGAAAAGCGAATGAATATTTACAGCGCCTTCTCGGAATGCAACAAATTCCCTATAGGGGATACTTAATAATTGCTTCTCCCCAGGAATGACCACCTCACACTTTGCTGAGTGCATAATTATGCATGCATTATAAATTTCAATTATTGAGATGCATAAACTTTTTGTTGGCAAGCCAATAACACCTTTACGTTTTGTTTGTGGTAAACTTCTTGTTAAAACTTGGTAAAAAATTGGTGAAAGCCTATTTGTTATGAGTATTATCTGAGTATTTTTGTTACTTCAGCTAGTTTTAGGAGGATACCAAGCATTTGTAGTCCAACATAGACAATTGGTGCTGTAAATGTGAGTTTCAAACAACCTCAAGAAAACATTGGAACTTGTCAAGATGTACCATTTCTCCTAATAAAGAATTGAAATACCCCATACAATATAAAAGAGACCCAGCAAAGCTTTCGAATACATTGTTATCTGCATTCATCCAAAGTCTCAAGCTTTCTAGATGTATGAGTTATTGACCAAGTGTGAGGTCAAGATGGCTGGATAACGGCTAAGTTCTTTTTTCTGTTTATGAACCGAGATGGAGTCGATCAGGTCCATAAACTTGTGAAAAAAGAACCAGCAATAAAGGATTTATTATATGGCTTTCGGGGAAATTTCTCTTGTGGGACAAGGTGGGTAGTCCTGAGCAGGCTAGATAGCTCCATCTTGCCTTGCCCGCTCAGGGAGCCAATCACATTGCAGGATTTGGTTCATCTTGCCCACTCACGGAGCTAGCCATATAATAATAAGGTTTAAAAAAGTGAATCAGTCACGGATAAGTTGTAGATAAATAGGTCAATATCAATTTTTAAGAGTGTTTACCATTTTAGTGAATCAGCTCAGCATAGGCTAACACACAAAGGGTTTTGGTAATCAAACTCATTTTCACTTTATTCACATTTGACGCTTTGACAAATTCCATTAAAGGTTAATTCAATAACCTTGCAGAGAGTAAATGCAATAATTAATGTTCTTTGTAGTGATAAAAAAAGGTGAGGGAATGATAAAGGACAAACACATTTGGAGTTCAAGTCTACATCGGGCTATAAGATCCATGTAGTTTTACTTGTTTGCTTGCGCTTCATCTATCTTGTTCCTTAGGACCACGAGATCAAGGAGATCCTCAGTTGGAACAGTTAATCAAGGTGATCAAGGTGTCATTCTCAGGGTTTTTTTCCCTACTAATCCCATGTAGCTCCAGGGGATGAGTAGGAACACTCCTGTTTATTATGTAAAGTGGCATTCTGCATGTACATGTATGTATTATTAGGGCATTTCTGCAGTCATTGCCTGTAAATGGTCATGGTGCAAATTATTGAAATCATCACTTCAACTTATTTAAGTGAACTACTTTTTGGAACAACAACTGGCACCCAAATTGAAGTTGAGGGGGAAAACATCATCCAGTTTTTGAGATAATGAAAGCAATAGGTTAAAATTGTTTGGTCAAAGCCAAGTAAAAGTTAATCTGCAATAATGCACTAAATTAAGCCATGGCTAAAAATTTCCTTTGTAATGAAATAGATTTGACAGGGCATTGGACACTTAGAATTTTTTGGTTGGTAAGAGTGAGTGTTACCATAAACTAACAAACCACAATACTACCAAAACTCATTTTAAGTTTATTCTTGTACGCAGGGGTTTGAAGACAATGCCGTGGTGACCATCTCAAAACTGTAGGTTCTACGGAAGCGGATTCCGATCTGCAAGATCCTGGACCGGCGTCAACGTCTCATCCAGAGCCTCTGATTCACGAACCTTCATGTTCCGCGTGGACCGCAGAGGAAATAGTGGAGCTACCACAGTTGCCCCCTGCTACAGAAGAATCCGAACAATTGTCTGCTGACCCTGTCCGTCACGTGAGATTCCAAGAAGATCTCATTAGTGAGGTAAGTTCTTCTTTGGCAGAGTATGAATAAGTTTACTGATTTCAGAGGGGTGCGGCGTTTGCGTCCCTTGCTTTGTAATTGTTGTCAGAATCCACCGATCTTTTAGAACAATTCAGGGAAGGAGGGGGTGGGGTGAGTTGTTGCTTGATTTATTGGGCAAAATGTTTGTTCTCACAATTATTTGCATAGACTTTGAATAGGCTCGGGATTCGTTAAATTGGCTGTTACACTGAGAGTCACCATAATTATGGTTGCATCATAAAATTTTCTTCTCTCAAGGAATGCCTGTTGTCAAGTATGCTGTGCTGTCGTGGTTTCGAATTTCTCATGATACGAAATTGCCTCGTGTTTATCGAAGTTCATTTGAAGCGTATCGCGCGAACTTTGATAAAATATAATCATCAAAAACTCTTAACAATTATTATTCAAAGCTTATTCTACTCCTGTAGTTTATTTTAGAGAGGTTTGAGCAGATTCGTATAGCGTTCATAATAAAAGCCAACGGGCGCAAAGCATGAAGGCTTGTGGCGCCAAAATTTTTCTTGCATGTTGACTATACAGTAATATTGCCAAAATGATGAAATAATTACATGTGTCCTAGATAAGGCTTTTTTCTCTTCCAGCATAGTGATTGCTACTCTGACCCTAGCAACCGCCTTTAAACACTTTGTCGCGACGTCGTCTGAATCCCAGGAGTCTCTTGGCGCAGCAGACACGTCGGCGGAATGGCAGCCCACCCCCTCTACTACCTTAATAATTTCCTCAGAATGGCTACAGAAGGAAGGGTCAGCCCGGTGAGGTCACAGTGCCAATCTGACGTTCTTACCATGTCACCCAGAACCCAGCGGTACTACCGGAAAAAAGCTAGCCTGCGTAGCAGGCGTCGAAAGGGGTAGGGGTAGGGGATAGGGGATAGGGAGGAAGGTAAAAAGGGGAGAGGGATTGGGGAGAGGGAGAGGGGACGCCTGCTCTAAGAACCCCCTTTTGTTCATATCTGCGGACGCTGGCGTCCGCAAATTCCTGATTGGCTGAGCCGTAATGAGTAACATATTGAAATGGACATTGAAATGCGCGTTTCAAATTTCATCAAACAGTCGAGATGGCAGCCGTAGATGTGGATGTTGTAGAGAGTGCTTTGAGAGATGTGAATTTATCAAGTGGTAGAGAAATTGTTTTAAAACCAGAGCAAGAATCAGCAGTAAGGGCTCTTTTAGCCGACAGAGATGTCCTGGCGGTTTTGCCGACCGGATACGGCAAGAGTTTAATTTACCAAATGTTTGTACGCGCGAAGAACTACGAGCTGAATGGTAATGCGGCGATTCTCGTCATTTCGCCACTGAAAAGTATTATCGGAGACCAGTTGCAGGAGATGGAATTGTTGGGCTACCCAGCGAAAGATTTAGCCAATTTATCGAACGATGACATTCGCCGATGTAACTTCAAAATTGTGTTTGCAACCGCCGAAAAAGTCAAAGAGAAGCCCTTCCGAGCGATGTTGATGGACTCCAAATCGAAGTTACATCGAAACATCTCGGCTATTGTGGTGGACGAATCGCACACGGTCGAGACATGGACAGCAAAAAGGTAGAAAGCTCTAACTTGTTTTTGTTGAGTCTAAAGAGTACTTGTGTAGCTACAAGGGATTTCGATTTTTATAAGCTTACTATTGAAATGCACTGGAAATTTTACACAACTGTAATTCTAGTTCGCACCCTAGCATGAATCGATCTTTGAGATTGAATGGATGCGATTCGAGTTTATCCGAGTAAAATTACATCTATCGCTTTGATCATAAGTTGCCTTTGTTTGATTATGACAAGTTCTTTATCGTTTCATTTTAGGAAGAACTCCAAGGGAACAGCTTTCAGAAAAGCTTATGGAGAACTTGCTGTTCTGAGATCTTTGTGCAAAGAAGGTTAGTTATTTTTAATTATCATCCCATACGTTTAAACCCTGAAAGTGGGGTAATTGACATTTTAGGTTGGAAATGATAATGAAAGTATTGGGAGGAAGACTATTGTAAAGTAATAGGTTCTATACTGTAGAAGCTTTGTCAAAACCATTGCAAAAATATTTTTACTGTTTACTTATACATACACATTCTTTGTTTCATGGTAACAGTACAGTGATTAATAATTATCATTCTCTTTACTTATTTAGGAACTCCCATTCTTGCTTTAACTGGGACAGCTGATGATACAACTAAGAGCACAATATGCAGGGAGCTGTCCTTACATGAAGATGTCCTTAAGATCTTTATTAGTCCTCACAGACCAAACATCAGGATTTCTGTCACCAAAGTAAAGAAGGATGACATGGACAAACAAATTGATTGGCTCGTGGAGGAAGTGAAAGAGAAAGGAGACACAACACCCAAGACCATAATCTTTTGCAACACCCTTAAAGATATAGCAACTGTGGTCAACTTGCTATTCTTCAAGCTAGGTAAACATGCCACTGTGCCTGTTGGCTCATCAGACTATGAAAACTTCATTATTGGAATCTTCCATTCTGTCAGTTGGCCCAAAATGAAGGAGAAGCTTCTATCAGATTTTAGAAAGCAGTCAAAAAAAAGAATAATCGTAGCTAGTACTGCTCTCAGTATGGGTGTAAACTTTGGTGATGTTAGGTACATTATTAACTGGGGTCCCGCACGAAATTTATTAGACCAGTTGCAGGAAGCTGGCCGAGCAGGACGTGATGGCATCAAGTCACACGTTATAATCACTTACTATGGTCAGCAACTGTCTCATTGTGAAGATGAAGTCAAAAACTTTGTAAAATGTGAGGGTTGTTATAGAGTAGCTTTGTACAAGAATTTTGACAGCGAAATCCAGCCTTTAAGTCCAGGACATGACTGCTGTTCTTACTGTGCTACAAAATGTTGCAATGAAAGCTGCACTGAGCTGGTACAGTTTGAAAAGCAGTCTCCCTTACCTGCATCATTACCCGCTCTCACTAGACCTGTCAGTGATGAAGACAAAGCTGACATCAGAGCAGCATTTACAGAATTGGTGCAAGTGAAGGATGATAATGCCTTTGGAGCTGCATCACAGCATGCCTTTTCCCAGGAACTTGTCGGAGACATAGAAGAAAATTGTTATCGCTTGTTTACCATTAAGGATGTTTTTGAATGCTTGCCCGTGTACTCACTGAATCACTGCATGAAAATTCTAGAAATAATCCAAGAAACGTTTGGAGATCTACCACACATGGATAACACTCATCGACTTGTTATTTCTGAAATTCCTGACTTTTTTGATCTGTTACCATGGGAACCAGAATATTTTGAAAGATACTTCGATGAAGCTGATGACGACCTTGAGGAATTGGACATCTTATGATAATTATAAGTCTACAAAATGTATGTACACATCTCATGTCATGGTTTATTACCTTTTATTATTTAAAGACACGTCTCTTCTCTGACATTAATTTAAAAATAAGGCAGTTTATTTCCTAGAGTAAAGAGAAATCAGCAAGGACTGCCAAGCTGAGTACATGTTTAATAAATTTGAAAGTGAAAATTAATTGTTATTGCAGCCAGATCAATAATCATGTCATGGACAGTAACTTTTTACTAATTACAACAATAAGCCTTGTTTCTGGCATTAATTAATTAAAATATAGCTGTTTTTCCTTTCCTTTAATTGAAAAGATGTGTCAAGCAGAATTCTTGTTTATATTTCTGCTGTTGTGAAAATGGCTTTATTTGTTTACATTATGATCCGATGTTGTGTAAATACAATATGCAGGATAAATTTGAATGATACTATGTTGAGCTTACTCATTTACCCTTTATGAACTAATAAGGTTTCATTTTTTGAAGCAGTGACCCGGGCACTTGAGACGACTTTACTTCGAAATTATTTATAATTATTTTCACTTGTCCTGGTGAACCTATCAAGCAGTGAGCCAATGACAAACCAGCAAGGAACCTAGAGCAGACCCAAATGACAAGACATTTTTTCATTTTAAAAAAAATAATAATATTAGACCACATGTGTTCTACTGGATTAAGTATACATAATGACAATTGGTATATCCCACACCAAAGCAAAAATTCAATTGGAGACGTAGTGCATGACATGATCCATGGTTGGAACTCAAAATGGGAAAAGCTGGGACGGTTACCTTTCACTTTGAGGTTTTACATAACAAAGTGGGTGCAGATTTTTATCTCAGTCTTTTATTATGGGCCTATACAACATTCATTTCAATTTAAAACATACCAAAAATAATTGTAAAATTTAATATTCAAACAAGCATTGGAAAAAAGAGTCGTTTGTTGACATTCCCTTTGATCACCAGTGACATACCCTTTTTACATGTTAGAGTAACCTAGACCCTTTGGATCACTCATTGTGCTCATAGATTGACTCCCATTTCTTTAGAAGATCACTTAACCACTTGTGAAGATCTCGGTAATCAAGCTTATGTAGCAAATTGGAGGGAAACTTAGGGAAGGAAGGGTGGCCATCTCGCCCCCCCTTGAAAACAAAGACCTCTTTGTTCATGAGGTCAGATGTGATTTGCTGAACTGCATCCTCTGGCCTTCCCTGAGCTCTCTGCTTGGAACCTCGAGACAATTGACAGTCAACATCAACAGATGTCATCAGTAATTCAAGAAGCTCTGAGCAACGTGCCAAGCGCTGTGCACTGTTCTCAGTCAAGTTTGCTCCCAACCCCCTCCATACACCTTTTACGACTTTATTACGATGCTCTAACTCAAGATCAAATGGAATATTTCTCCCTATGCCACCGTGCTTATTAAAAAAACGATTCAATTTCAATTGGCACGCTTCAGACTTTGACAAAAGAGAAACTACTTTCACAATATATAACAAGACTACATAGGCATATTTGTGGTGGCCACCAGCTTTGTAAAACAAGAGAGCGAGCTTATAAAGGTCAAATAGCCTATCACCATCCCCCTCTTTAATAGCATCATTGAATTCTATAAGTATGAGCCCAAAAGCAAGTTTCCCTCTGTGATAATTGTACAGATAATCGTGTGGGGGACCCTCGTCACATATGTCTGCAGTAACAGTTTCCTTCTGCCCAGGGTGAGTTTGTCTTTCATGTCTGCAATCAACAACAACAAAAAGCCAAATATTACAAGAGTCAACTATATTAGTTAAATGTATTATAAAATTAAAGATTCTTTCTGGGAGGCAATTTGTTTAATCTAAAGCCAAAGCCAATGATGTGAATGCAAGTGGGTGGGGTGGGGGGTACATGCCAGGGCATGCTCCATATGGCATGAGGAAATTTGAGAATTAGCTAACTTGGGGGATTCAGTTTAATAAACCAGGTAACACAACACAACAGGTAAAACATAATGAATAGTGGGGCAAAAGCATCCCCCTACTCCCTTTTGAGGCCCTGAATTATGACAGGTAATAATACTAATATAATTGTTTTCCCTTTATTACCCTCAATCCTATTAACAACAAAGCAATAAACCTGTTTCTTGTTGCCTTGGTACTGAACACATAACCACAGTTTGCTCTGCACTTGAAGTACCCGAATGAATCTCTTTCTTCTGTACTGGACTCAGCACGAAGGCCATGGGCATCTATTTCATGTCTGTTAAGAAAATAAAAATTAGACAAGATTGAGCTGATAATAAGTCGACGGACTTGATATCCCTAAAACCTTAAAGACACATTTTCTGATGCACAATTGTGTTTGTTTTTTACACAAGCTATACAATTTTCACCATTCTTTTTATTTCTGTTGTTGTTATGGTACCATTTTATGCCTGGTAAAACAGATATATTATATAATGAATAAAAAACAAATAGCATTATTAGAGAATTAAAAAAACAAGTAGCTCCCATCGGTCATATTCACCTATTTTCTCAGAGATTCATGATTTTTTTTTATAGCATATACATGTTAATAGCAAAAACTTACTTGACTCTGCCTGAGTGATAGACATAGGTCTGCTGGCAGTTTGGTTCCCGACATTTGAATGGTTGCTGGCTTGCTTTATGTAGTTCTCTGGTCTGCTCGACCAGAACTGTCACCTCGTGAGTGTTAACCACAAATTTATCGATGTACTTGGAACAAAGGTCCATCAACCACTTACGCCTTAAGGACTTATCTTCCTTCGAACTTGGGATGTCAATGCTGGGAACATCTGTCACATAATAATTACAAACAGCTGAATAAGATTTAGAAACAGAGATTTTTTACAATGGAATGAAGGTGGTAATATTGCAAAGGTTTTTTCTCACGGGTCATTACACTCGTACTATATTAAATTCAAGGATTAAGGCAGGTGACTTTGCAAAAAAGTGACTGAAAGGGGATTAGGGGAAGTAAGTTGATTGCATTTTTAATCTTACCATCTGGTTTCATCATTCCAAGCATAACCATAAAGGAAGCACATATATGTCCTTCAATTTCACGCTGGTGGAATTCTTTGTACTCATTGTAGTGGTTATGGACACCTTTTGTAGCATTTGATTTACCAGTACGGTTCATACTTGCTCGACTTGTCCCAACTTCAGCCACCGATGAGTTATCTACAAACATTGCATACTCCAGCTAAAAATATGATAAAAATGAAGACTTAAAAGAGTTGGCAAACAACGCGAGCCAGCGAACCATGCAAAAGAAAAAAAGAAAAAAAATTGACAAAGCAGTAATGTGAAAAAATCCGAAAACTAACCTCGGTAAATGAGTGTTTAATGCAAAAAGTGCTTAACCCTAATTCATCAATTTCATCGTGACGTATGATTTGTTCTTGAAATATTTGATCGCCTGCATGGCAGGCGCAAAAAGGGGAGGGGCGAGGGGGAAGGGTGAGGGAGGAAAGGGAAAAAATGCAATGATATTTAGTAAACTCTTTTGTTTCATGGCAAGAAAAAAAGAAATATTGTATTGCAGTTACGATGATCAACGAAAAACTGTATAGAAAACAAGAAAAGTATCACGATTTAAAAGGAAGAAGGAAACTCTTGTTCTTAGGCCATCGTAGCTTGATTAAGAAAATAACACAAACAGCGGTGATAAACATTGTATGCCAACGTGTTGGAATACAATGTTTATCACCGCTGTTTGTGTTATTTTCTTAAAGAAGGAAACTGTTTTGGATAATAATTAACATTACAATACCTCATACAAGTTAACTTTTGCATGCCAATCTGCTACTTCTGGGAGTATTCCCCCTAAGCGATCATATTCAGTCAGGCCATCGCGAAAGGTCCACTGGGTGTTTCTAGCCCTTTCCTCAAAAAGCTGATCTCCGTGCAGTGGCACTGGGTGGACTACTTCCCTCTGATCATCAGCTTTTAGCTCAGATGGTACATACTTTTCCTGGTTATGCATGATGATCTGTGCCATCTCCGCAGCAACGTTAGGATTCTTGAATTGTAGACCAAGGCAACACTAAATAAAGCAGTTTTGAAAGAAATGTTAAGCTTAATCAATTTTAACTATCTGGCTCCGAACTTCAATTGGGTGCCGGTTCTATGAACTGAAAAATTCTGACATGCACACAGGTAAACCTTCATTCAGGGGTCACCCATTAAGCAACCACCATCTGTTAAGTGGCCAGTAATCAAAGTCCTGAAATGATAACCTGGAAAGCAATTGGAAATCTTGTTTTTACTTTTTATTTGAACAATAAAGTGCTAGATGTACAACAGCCAATAATACTTACGGAAGAAGATTTCTCTGACATGACATCAGTATATGGGTGTGGAATGTGATGCACTACAACATCCTGAAAGTTCTTGAATGTCTTCAGATACTTGCAGATAACTCTGCTTACCAGAACTGTCCAGCGGTTCTTCAGGCGGTTTTGGACATCCTGTACTGGCAGAAGCTCCACAAGCTGGACTTCGCTTATCCTTTTCTGAGGCTCTCTGGGGTCAGCCAAATTATTTTTGACTTTGTCTAGCACTGCGTACTGGTGAGTCCAGTGTATAGACTGGTTGGTGCTGTCCTTTGATTGGACCCTTGCATAGATCATATGGTCTACATTGTCACCTACAATCCTGCATTAAAAATAAAAATAAGAATTACATGAATCTTGACAAATTTACACTTCAAACACATGATAATTCAATGAGGTGGTTATTGCTTGGCTAGGGATGAGCTTTCCTTTCTAAGAGAAATTATATGGGCTATTAATATTACTACCACTAGCCTGCATAGCAGGCATCGAAAGGGGTGGGGGATAGGGAGCTGTGTATAGAACTTTTCGTGTTAATTCTTTAAACTCCCACTAATAAGAACCTGCTGGCAGCTATTTGTCACTTTAATACCCAAAAATATAAGAACTTGTATAGCCAAGCAAAATCAAGCAGGTTCTGATATGTGGTTACAGTGATAAATTAAGTTTTTCTCCCTCATAGAAGTTGAGAAAAATAAGTTATTCTGAACCTACTCAGCCTCCAATAACTACCCCAAAAGAAAAGAAGTTTTTTGCCAGATCTTCAAAAATGTAGGTTCTTACTATTGGGTGTTTACCATTCCGACAAATGACATCTTACAATTATGCAAAGGTCCTTTTAAGAGTAGACTACTGTATTTTCATTCACATGACATTAACATTTTATAACAAATTGACAGTGAATATAAAGATGGAATGCAAAAGCACTCTCAAAGCTATATGTCTAATGGCATAAATTATCACAAAGAGGTTTAGGCTTAAGTGTATTCACTTGATGGGTGCAAAACAAAACAAAAAAAAAAAGAACGAAAACGAGTCGGTCGCATCGATGTAAGTTACCAGTAACACCTCACGCAGACTTCCTCTTGACTGAGAGCATGACAATATTATCACGCCACCTTCCTCATAGGGTGTTGTGGATGAAATTCCACGTCGACTTATAATTTTTTAAACGCTTTTCAAAAAACAAAGTTTTGTTTTAAAATCTCGGATAGAAGTTCATTAGGTCACGCGTGACATAAGACAGTAAATTATATTAAACT
>BLFK01000978.1:179009-181678 GCA_014634185.1 Astreopora myriophthalma | reverse complement strand
CAAAATGGAGAATTGACGAGGCAAGGAAGCACGCTTTTCAAACTAAGCCTGGGCAACCCATTGACCCACCAAGGATCACCAGATGCCGTTTGGACGCTGTCAAAGTTGACCACTTTCTTGACTTCTTGTCCAGTCCATCATTTCTTCAAGATGTGGCGTATGGCACCAGAACTCTTAAACTGGAGAGTGGCGAGAGCTTAGAAATCCCGAACATGGTGTGCACAGTTATATCCTCCCACCTAGTGCGCAAGTACTCAGACGCTCCACGCTCTTCAATATAATCAAGGTATGGATTATAGACGTTTGTAAACGACAAACTTTGATCAGGATTAATTGTAGTAGTGGTGTAGCAGTAGTGGATTGCATTTAGAAATAATGTTAGTTTGAAACAAAAGCATTTTTGTTTCTGTTCAGGTCTGTGGGGCTTCACTAAAGAAATCATTAGCCGGTCTTGATAGCACTCAGACAGATGGGGTGCAGGCGCTCGCCACTCTTGAAGACATGACTCATCAACTCAAACAAGCCGGTGAGATACAAACACCTTTCATCACTGCTGTACGTGCATGAGTTGTCACAATCTTCAATAAGCTAACGGAGCATCAATATTTATTATTGTGTGTATTTGTCTCTCACAGGACTGGATAGCACAATAGCTGATACATTCTAATGCAACTCAAAGCTGGTCGGCAGAATCTGAAGAGGGATTTCAAGATCAACACAGCCAGCGAATCCCTGTGCGCAGATCATGGCAGAGTGTTCGCCCTCAGCAGGACAGAAACAGAGTGCAAGGGTCAGTGCCAACATCAGCATACCATCACCTGTGACCCGTGTGAGGACCTAAGGAATGCCGTCTCAGATCTGCAACTAGCAGTGGATTCAAGTGAAGTACACTTTAGGTAAGAACGTATTTATGACGGAAAAGCAGAGTTTAGCATTTATAGTTAACCAGAACAACCTCGTTCCCATGGTGCTTTTAGTGATTTTAAGAATTTTGTAGTGCTTTGGGTAGTTCTTAACCTGGTGAATATAAATTTAAGGAAAAAATGAGAGAGGAATCTTTTTTTTTTTTGATAAAATGGCTACAAAGAAAAATGATGATATTGAGCCATGATGTTGACAAGGTCTACTCTTTCCATTTTCAGTCCTGAAAAGCGAGAGGAGTTACAGCATGATTTGGGCTGCGCTGCGCCGAACATAGAAGATTGGAAGTCGCACATTCTCTGTTCAGTTCACCAAGATGCGACCAAGAGTGAAATTATTGATAACCTGAAACCATTGCAGGTACTGCTCATAATGGACTGGGTGATGAAGTTCATTCCAACTAGCTTTCGCGAAACACAGCGCGACTGGTTTGGAAAGAAGGGGAGGTCCTGGCATCTATCACTGGCCATCACTAAAGCAGAAGATGGAACAATTGAGGTGGGAATCATGTGCCTTCTCTTCTGTCCTTATCGCTCACCGACCACTTTAAACTACTTTCTTGTGAGCGCGCTCTTTGTTGCTCTAACCGATTACAAATTTGGATAATTGATAACAATGCCAGAAAAGACGCGAAAGCTTAAATTCCTCAGAGTGGTAATTTCAAAATTTCATTGATCTTCCCCTATATAAGGATAAAACGTAAGCAGGTGCAAAAGCTCATGGGACAAAATATATTTTTAATCCAAATTAACGGCCATAAACATTCTAAAAAAACCGACTTTCCTTGATATTATCTCTATTTCTTGTCAAAATGTGATGCTCCATTAGCCCTCGACTGTGACCATTTCCCTTGGCCACATTATTCATGCTAAAAAATGCTTTACTATTATGATTTTCAGACACGTACATTTATCCACTTATTTGATGAATGTAATCAAAATTGGTTCAGCGTTGCCTCCATCATCGAAAATTCACTAACCACCGTGAAGCAACAGGAACCTACACTCAATGAAGCCTTCCCAAGATCTGACAACGCTGGCTGTTATCATTGCGCATTTCTTCTTCTCAGTCTTCCAAACCTTGGACAGCGCGTTGGTGTCCGCATAGCTCGTTATGACTTCAGTGGGGCCCATGCTGGGAAAGACATGTGACCGCCGACCCGCCGCTCTGAAGAGCCATATTAGGCGCTACATTAATGAGGGCAATGACGTCAAGACAGCCAGTGACGTAAAAGCTGCTATCGACTCGCATGGGGGCGTCAAAGGCTGCTACTCAGCGGTGTGCAAGGTTGACGAAAGGTCCCAAAACATGACCAAGCACTCGCTGAGTGGCATACAGTCTTTGAATAACTTCATGTTCACTGAAAGTGGAGACATAATTGCTTGGCGGGCCTACAATGTCAGACCCGGAAAGGTCTTTTCTGCGGCGTCGCTGATGCGTCTTGGTACCCCTCAAGGCCTGACGAACACCCGGGAACAGCATCCTGCAGCACCTCCAATGAAGCCTATAGCCGAGGAAGGGATTCAGCTCGAAGAAGAAGAGAGTGTGGTCTTTGGCTGCCCAGAAGAGGGTTGTATAAAGGTTTACCAAAGTCACAGTAGCCTTCAGCGACACCTTGATGCCAGAAAACACCTTCTGGCGTTAGAGAGAGAGTCCGCGTACAACCTGATAAAGGAAAAGTGGGAAGAGACGTGCAAGTCAATTTCTGGTAGACGAACAAAAGCAAATTTCATTATACAGTCATTCTA
>BLFK01000978.1:166509-174009 GCA_014634185.1 Astreopora myriophthalma | reverse complement strand
GCCTGGTTTAATTGGAAAATGTTGTTCATTTTCCTTGGGTATTCCCACTGATCTCTGACTGGTCCGTTTGGCATAATAAAAGCATCCAAGGTGTTGCAAAATATTGGGGACTAAAATTTTGTGCCAGGTCTCCCACTAAAAAAAAATCCCACAAAAAACGGTGACCGGCTCAATGAAAATATTAGCTGGGAGACTATTCTCTTAGCTACAACCCTGGGAGTGAATAATAAAAAGTCTCCTGTGCTGGCTAAAAAGAGGAAAGAAGTCCACTCACCAATTTCGGTGTCAATTATCTGCATCCCATCAGCATTAGGTGAAAAATTCGAGTTTCCGTCTTCATCGTCTGTCTCGTCATCACTGACTTGCCGTCGGTCTCATTTCATCATTCTGATCATTGCAAGTCGACGAATCCTGACATCTTTCATATTCAGTTTTTCTCGTCCTTTGCTTGTGAATTCTAATCATATTTTGTACTCCTTCTTCCCATCTTCTACGTTTCTGTCTGATCTTGTCAGTTATTTTTTTCAAAGAAGAGTTAGCTAGTATCGGAACTGGAATCTTCGGTTGAACACTCCGATACATGTAATTTTACAGTTCTTCGTATTCTTTTTTTGGGAGACATCTCTCCTTCATGTGAACTCTCATCTTGATCATCCGAATTCTCATCATCTTTATCTGACTCTTTATCGGACTCTTTATCGGAGGTAAGTTGCTCCTGAACATGGAAGACTGGGGAATACGAGCTGCTAGACGAATCTGAGCTGTTAGAGTTTGTACTCTCCAGTTCATCTGATGAGTCGTTTCCTGACATGATGAATATGTGTGTATTGGTTTTTCAGTGAAATCGCGGAAAATTTAACCACAGGGAGGAAAATCTCACACTGGGTTGCAGTCGCTTCACGCGTGTCGCGTCTAACAGTCACGTGCTCATTACTAGTAATGACCAATAGCATAAAAGATACGTCATGGCGTAGGTGCGAACACATGTTATGGCCGATCGAATTTCTCACAAAACTAAAGGTCACTTGCTGGTTGTCACTGCAGTGCGTCGATTTTTACGGGATTGCGAAAGAGAATTGCGAAAACGAAAGGTTGCAGATTCAGAAGCTAAGGGAGGATCAAGGTAAGTAGAAAATGCTCAAGATTATTTAAATTTACGGTCGTTATAAAGGTTATGTTTACAATTTTGCAAGCAATTAACATCGATTTGAAAATGCCTATTGTTTATTAAGTAGTCAGATATTCTTGGTCAATTACAAAGTCGAGGGGGATAAAGTGGAACGAATTCTTTCAAGAGTACAGTGGCTGCGGTATTGTTGTGCGATCCTTTGTCGATCTAGGTATGTAACACATACCGGGAAGTTCACAATGGACCGTTGAATAAGAAAATAATGCTTCGTTCTTCAAAGAGCACCGACCAAGGCGGGGTATTCTGACCCACTGTAAGGCAGCTAAAAAGAGGCTGATTTCCAACATTTGCCACTACTTTTAATAGTTTTATTGATATCATTAATTCAACTGAAAATAAGGCCATTAAATAATGACGTCCGTAAATTCGATTCATATATATTCTCATCCCGGTCATTTCGCGTCGTTTACATAATTTTGGTGACAAGTAGGGGGGTTTGTTTGTTTCGTTGTAGCCTAAATCTGTTCTTTATACTTCATGAAAATAATCTCAGTTCAAATGTCTTTTACAAGACATTTTTGCTTTTCAAATTCAACTCTAATTGTAGTGGCATTATAGTGGTTCAAAGTTGGCCAAAGTCCCATACATTTACTGTAATTTTAGCTTGGAACCATTAATGCATTTCCACGTAAAGCAAACTGCACTGAATGTGGATGAACTAAGTATAATCCTTAAAAATCAGTGGTAACACTATTTTTTTTGTAGGGTGTGATGACCGGTATGCCCTTGTGCTGTTTGAGGATGAGGGGAAGTTTTCTGTAGTGTCCGAAGATCAAATAAAAGAAGAGCACTATGCGTATGGCCAGACTGTGAATGTCCTGTGGGGCAAAGGGAGGACGGCTCAATATTATAAAGCAAAACGTATGATGTGTGGTATGCCTTTACATAGCATTGATTCACATCTATAAATAATTAGAGGGATTTTACTTCACCCATGAATTAGAAGTTATTTGTACCAGACTAACTACTACTACATATTGTGCCCAGGATTTCCTTTGTGTTCTTTTGTGTGTACTGACTATTTGCTGACTATAGGCTATATTACCAGTTGTCTAATAAAAATCATTTCACTGGTTAAGTTAAACACTCTAAGAAGCATAAATCGTTTCCACCATTACTTTTGTAGTCATTTCACTTTCTCACAAATGAGACTCTATAACAGTCATCGGGGGCTGACTATTTAATGTCCCAGTTACAAATGTAACAATAAAGGCTTATAGTGGGTTTTGGTATAAATCAGATAACGCTAGTTCACTTTGACTGGCAAATGTTGAAAAGAAACTGAGCTCAATCATGTGACAAATTTTCTGTTTATTTCAAGGGCCTAAAGAAGATTGTGAAAAGGAGGCCTGTGATATATCCTTCAACACAGAGGATAACAGTACACAAGGTAGGCTTTCCAGAATTAAAAGAAGACTCAAAGAAAAACTAAATAGAATTCCAAGTTTATATTGAAAGGGCATCATTATCCCATAGACACTGAGAAGCCAGACACCACAGGACAGGAAAGGAGTAATGAAAGAAAGAGGAAACGGGAAAATGGTCACTCAGTGACATCAAAGAAAAGTAGAGGTATTTTGTTTTGCTTCTTCGTCAATTAGTAATGGTAATAGGACTGAATCCAAGTCGGTCTGTTATCATAAGAGTCATAACAAAATCGCGGTCGTCCGATTTGTTTATCATGAGTATGATTACAGACTGAATTGGAAGACACAAAGTCTTATTACCAATTAATAATAAAAATTACAATTTACGCGAAAAGAAGAATTATTAATAACCAAGTTATAAAAGAAGGGAAAATTTGCATTTAAATACCTTCAAATGAGATGTAAACATTTTAAGGCCACCTCGTGTCCTACCGACAATTTGGCGCCGAAAACGCAAACGCAAGTGTGCGCACGCACGCACGTATGTAATTAAAACTTTGAATGTGATTGGCTTATTGAACTGTCCGCTAACAAACTGTCCAATAACAAACTGTCCGATAACAACTTGGCAAGTGAATTTGTGGAAAGTAGGAGTTTTTTAAGCCAATCACAATCGAAGAAATGGTAAATTTTATGATTATGATTGTTACAGCTGTAAAAAAAGAAATTGTTAGTTGGGTTTTCAATTTTCAGAGGTCACATGTTTAAATGGCATAGTAAACCTCACAGAAATGCCAGAAGACTGGTATTCAAGTTACACATAGTGTAGATATTTAAAAGTATGTTTAGGTTCTACAGCTGTATATGTGATAATTTATATTCACAGAAACCAACAGTCAATGTGCTACAGCTTCCTGGCAAGGTATGTAAATTACTAAGACTGGAAATTATCAGGAGTATTTAACTTTTTAGCCTATACACAGTATCTGTGAACTATCACATGGGATACACATTTTATTTTGAATAAAGGTAAGAAGATCTTCTCAAGATTTAAGCTCTCAAGCTGACCCCGTGAGAGAAAATTGAACTTGTAGTTAACCATGCTGTCCATATTTCAGTTAAAAATGGACATTTCGCGTTAGTTGAAAACACAATAACATTCGCTTTAAGCATTCTGAGGCGGTTTGACATTAAATTTCTCGAGAATGCTTGGGGATTTCATCGCGGGGTCACCTAGAGAAATGAATTACAGTGAGATGATTTAAATAGCATTCAAAAAGTGCTGTGCTGTGAGTAGATTTTCAGTAAAAAATTTTTGCACTTATTGCTTGAACTTTAAGCGGAATCCATGGTTAGCATAATGCTTATCTTGTTTTATTGTCTTAATCAGCTTCTACTGAGGAAGAGCAAAAGAAGCTAGCTAAAGCAGTTGAATCAAGTTACCAAAAATGATCACTGTTAAGGTAATTATAAACTACAAGACAAAATAGATTAGACATAAGATTGGACATCTTGTCAAAAATGAATAGATAAGTCCCCCACTTAAGGTATTCCTGGAGGCTATTTTAAGCATTTTCATTTGATATCATTTGTAGGGATTTTCTAAGATATATTTATTCAAAGTCTGCCATATTAACACCATTGAATAATCATTTCAAGTACCTTGTGACAAAATTGTTTTTTCTCAAAAAGAATGTAAAGTATTTCTGTAATTTGACGTATATGTGGGCGTGGTCATTACCATGTCACATTACACTTTCTTAAAAATCTTGAGTAAAATTTATCCATTGGGCATAACCTTTGGCCAAACGATGCACATCAATATTCTCTACATTGCTTTGGCAGTGCGTCAAAATTAAGAAAAAACAATATTTTAACTGGCAAAATCTGATATCTCTTGTCCGTGAATTTCGTGGAGCCACCACTATTCATATATTTGACAAGAACTGACGCGCTGCCAAAGAACTATTCGTATATATGTTTATTTCATGTCCTCCAAGTTTTAAGTCTTTCTGTCAAAACCACACAAAGAAGTTACAACTGGTAAGGCTCTCCTCAAAATTCGTAGACCATTTACATCCAGAAATCATCCGCAAATTGAAGAGACCAAATACTGTGCTGTGTTCGATGGCAGCCATCTTGCCTGAGTCTTCAATAATGGTTTGCAGCGGTAAATCACAAAATAGAGCTCCATGTATGGCCTTTTATGCCCTTTACGTGCCCCTATTTTTCCCGCTAAACCAATCAGATACAGAGATAGTAAACATTGACACCTCACCGTAGCAACGGCACCTGGAATTTCAGTGTTGATAGCCTGAAACCCCATGTAGCGATGAACGTATTGTGCAAAGGAGGAGAACATATTACGAAGATTCCGAAATGCCTAAAAGGAAAGCGTCTATAAGCCGGAGAAAAGCATCGGAAAAGGCTCACGAAGCCCGAGGTTATGGCTCGAAAGCAAGAATCCGTTTAGATTTTGAAAAGTTGAGAAACGAAGGGTGGACAATTGAAGAACGGCAACCGACATCTCGCTCAACAGTTCACTTCACATACCGAAATCCCGACAGTAAAACTATCAAAAGTGCTAGAGAAGTTGAGCGTCAGTTAGAAGCTGAAGGAACTCTCCGCAGTTTCATTATGGATGAAAGTAAGGGGAAAAAAATCGATGGAGACTCCTCAACAAGCAGATGACTCTTCATTGTCCGAAGGCTCCGAGGACTCTGATTATGAGCCTCCTGAAAAAAAAGTGCCAAAATTCTATCATTTCCTCTTCATATTGTTCATTTTTATGAAGAACTGCAAGATTTACCTGAAATGCCAAAGGTTATTTGAGTGACTCACACTATCCAGGCATGAACAGACTTAGAGTAAGATGATCAGGGGAAGAAAAAGAACTGAAAAGAACAGCAATCTTATGAATTTGAATGCGCCCACTGTATGCTGGCCATGGTAAAAAGCAATCGATCCATGCTGACAATTTAACTTGAGTCCTACATCACCATACTGAACTATCTTACAATACAATACAACATGTTATTTACCACATCCCATGGAGGCATTTTAGTCTTACAGAGCTAATTTATAGGTTTTCTGTTTTCTGGGGTGTCTGATCCATATGGTTGTGGCTTATGCAGGAGGGTAAATAATCTTTCATCCAGGACAGAGAAGGAATATACTGGGCCCATTTATGTCCCACAAGTACAACAAGGTCTCTCTGCAATAACAATTGTTCGTCAGAACTTGGCAGGAAGGTTGAGAAAGGGATCTCATTGACATTTTCCTTCAGTTTGTCTGAAGGAAGGTGGTTTGATGACACTCGGCTCTTGAATGCTATAATTTGGAACATGTGATGGTCTTTGCTCCGGTTCTTCAGTGTCTTTTGCTGAGGAGTACACCTCATGTGAACATTATCCCCTGTAAAGGAATATCCAGGATGCATGGAGGCCCTGTGCTTATGTAGCTTTGCCTCCATTTCCTTGATTTGGTTCTCGTTCTCAGCAGTCTGAGCTTGCTTTAATGATTCCAAAATCTCCACCTGTCTTCACCCCGATCTCAACTTCTTCTTTCCATTCCATTAACTTCCTGTCATACCCTTGTCCAAGTTTCTCCATTAACATGTTAGTGGAGTTGTAACTAGGCTAATCTCTTGAAACCAATTTTCTTCAGACCCCCCTTCTTTAGTACAATAAACTTCACACGTCTGGCATCAACGTCTGAATTGAAGACTGAAATAAGCTGGCAACCAGCATCTAATGTAGGAGGGTGTAGTGCTTTGCCTTTCTTGTGAACATTTCTAGCCTGAGATAGGTTGCTGACTGATGCCACTAGGAACTTCAAGAATAGGGGGACACTGTTTTGACAGCTCTTCATAGATGTCAGTCCATTTCAGACTGACAAGGTCTTCTCTCGTTTTCTGCCTTAATAGGGATGACTCTAATAGGAAACATAGTCCTGTCAATTCCCCGGTGATGAGATTGCAGACCTTGTCATAAACAACGTTCTGCCATTCCTTGTTTTGAAGCAGGGTATTAATAACAGATTCTATGGAGCCAAGGCAAAGCTGGTGGATAACATGGGCCTTGTCTTCATAGAGAGCCATTCTTCTAGAGGGACTATTTGGAAAGTGTATGATGACCTTCAAAACAAAGGAAATGAGAACCAGATTAGTTGATATTTCGATAAAATTGATAAAATTTAAGGTTGTTTGAATGAAAAATAGCACAAAAATAAATATGCAAAATCGCAAGGGGCATACAGATGGACCAGCAATGTCTGTAATAATTTGATTAAAATGTTTGAGTCCATGTTAATACAAAATAATCGTATATTTTAGGCCATATTGTCGGACCTTAAATTTCACTTAAAAAATAGTCCTCTGTGTGTTGGGAAATTACGACAGCTTCAGTTAATTTGAAAGTTTCAAAACAGGATAAATTTATCCAGTGTGGAAATTTAAGCTTAGTTTTCAGCATCAACAACGACAAAACATATAACCATGAATACTCCATTTTCAAACTAACCTCGGTTAAAATACTATCTTCCTCATGGAAATCTTTGAAACACATCTGTGTTGTTGCATCTCTACATAACAGCGCCGTGATCGAACTGTCAGTCGATAGGGGATCATCACAGGGCTCATTTGATCACAAACAGGGCTCTTTTGCTTGCTTGTACCACGATCTGAATCCTGCGCTTGCCGTTTTACGGAAGTTATGCCTCCTTTCTCCTCTGTAATGGCCTTCCTCAACGATTTGAGGATTTTCCTCACTCCGTGAAGCTTCCAAACAAGGTTTCGTTCTTGTCAGCACAGTTATGACACAAAATATTAGTTAACAAACAGTCATTAGAGATCTCCTTTCCCAGTATTGACTCGAGGTTGAAACAGGCTTTTGTTTTATTCTGGCCGCCTGAGGTTGTCAACTTATGCCTAAAATCTTTGTTAGA
>BLFK01000978.1:156509-161509 GCA_014634185.1 Astreopora myriophthalma | reverse complement strand
GCCAACCTTGTCATTCATAGCAACAAATTTATGTCGTTTTGCAAGCGGCAAATTCTTGTTGAACAAAGTTTCATGGGAAGAATTTGATTCCTGATGACTGATATCCATTTCTCTAGGAAAATTTCTGGCATTTTCAAATGTTGCCACATGACCTGCCACTTTCCCTCTTACCGCTGTCGGATACACCGCAGCCGCCATGATGAAAGCATTGTGACGAGGGGATGTCTCAAAAGGACTCAAGGGATAATTCACAAGGACCTCCTTGAAATAGAAAAAATTGGATTTACATTTTCTTCGTTTTCTTTCCGGACATTTATTTGCCTGGATCACCACTGAAGAAAACCAACAGCAGAGAGGCATGTTACTTTCAAAGGGATGTTACTTTCAAAATTTACATGCCATTTTAAAGGGGAAAAGGAATAACCACATCCTTCTTGTAACTAACTTGCACTGGATATTCAGTAGTTTTCAAATTAAATGCGACGTTTTGTAAAGTGCTATAGCTGACATAATTATAATTTTAAACCTAATGACCTCTTGCAGTTTATTCTAGTGCCATGACATTACAGAAAATATGGTACACTAAGTAATGCCATTTTTGTGACGTAAAAACCGTCTATACTTTCTTCTTGATTAAATGAATAGTGTCATTTGATTATTGAGTATTTTGACAAGGGGATGTCTCAAAAGGACTCAAGGGATGACAAATACTCCACATTTTGCCATTCTGCTTCAATGTGCTGGGGTACGTTTATCCAAACTGCAGTTTGAATCAACTCTTCCCTCAATGGAAATTTTCCCAGAATATATGCAAGTGAGCTTTTAAAATAGCAGTGGGCAGCATAGAAGAATTTGTTGTACTTTGCTCCTGTTATGTTACCTTCATTTAAGAGCTTGCTGAGCGTGGGCTTTCTAGTTCCACCAAGATAAACGTTCTGATGTTCAATAACCATTTCCTCATCATTTAGATCTACATCTGTAGCTTTAGCACGCACAAGGACTTCAGGCTTCACAAGGCGGTTTGCCATCTTTTTGGCTAGGGTCAACACAACTTTGCAGAACATGGACTGCTGGCTCACTTCTCTGCAGTAGTTTGTTGAACTGTGTGAACAGCTGAATTGATGCATTATGGAACAGAAGGACAGATTTTTAAATTCGATCAAACTTTCGGCTGTAAGCCGAACCCCACTGTTTGAACGTTATTTCGCAGATTGAAGTGAAAATTTCTGAAAAAATAGCTCGGCGAATACTCTCCTGAAATCTGTCCTTCTGTTCCATAATGCATCAATTCAGCTGTTCACAATGCCGTCGTGCTGTATGCCACCGTCGACCCCGAGAAAGGCGAGCAGATCCGGTACGTTGACGTCACCTCCCTCTAACTTGGGTCAACAAGTACTGCGAGTACTGCGAGTACCCCGTCGGGCACCCGGAGATCAAGACCCACGTGGAAGGCACCGACCTGTCCCCGTACTTTGGGCTGGCCAAAGTCGACGTGATCCCGCCACCGTTGCTGCACCATCCCGTGCTGTCCTTACGGAGTGGTGGCAAACTCACATTCCCTCTCTGCTGTACTTGCAGAGCCCAAATCAAACGGTACCAGCTGGTCTTTGACAAGCGGGCCGTCGACCCTAACACAGCCATCTCGTATCCGTACGGTTACCTGGCAACCCATGAGGCGACCCAGAGGCGGTTTGCAGACCTGCAAGCGCGACGTCAGGTGGCTGAGCTGGAGGAAACCCGACGGCAGCAGGAAGCCGAGCGTCTGCGGCGGCAACGTAAGAACGAGGACTTGGAACGATGGCGGGCCCAGGAGCAGGCATGGTGGCATCCGTGGAAGGCCCAGGCCGAGGAGGAAGCCGCCGCAGCAGCTAAATGACCACGAACCCAGTCAATAGGTTAAGGGGACTGGGTCGGCATCTTCGGCGTCGCATGGGACAGTCCCCTGCTCGGGTGAGCACTGTCGGCTCGACGTCATAGACGATCCCCAGTCCCCTCCGTTGTGTTTTTTTTCTAAGAGAGATGGAAGTCAAGACGAAGTCTTGAGGGACGGGAGCGTCCCTCGGACCTCCCCCACGTTCCCCACTGTAAAAATAGGTTTTCGTTTTATTAAAATTCGTTTTTACTTCATTTTGAGTGTGACTTCCGGCCTTATGCCCATATTTGGACTCCCCATAGCCCTCAATTCAAATGTTAATGAGATGCATTGCATTCTGATTGGTCGAGAGCGATCATGTGGGCTGTATGTGGCTCTCTGATTGGTTAGGCCCTATACAGACGACGTTAACTACTTATGCGTCTACTGGCATTCACTTAAAGTTTTTTCACTTTATAGAGTATGTTCGGATCACATTAGTATTCACGAACGCGCTGGTTAGCTAATTGTTTACAATAAATAAAACACTTTTCATTGTTTCTAAAAGGTGTGATTTTATTGAACTTTCAACATGTTTCCTAAGAGGAGCACTTTCGTCTGTGGAAAATTCAGCAAAAATTTATTGGAATGCGAGAAACTTAGGTCGCAGCTTATAGCCAAGATTTTTCCAATTTCTGTCTCTTAAGTTTAGGGGCTTGGCTTATACGCAAATAACTGCAGGCCGAGTGCTTTTCAAGCTATCCACTCCAAAAGGATTCTAGTTTTTTTGGCGTTGTTGTACTCCTTATGGCAGGTTTAGCATTTGAGGACAAATCATCTTTCTGCAAACTGCTGTGCGAATCTCCAACAGCAACAGAATGAGCATCATTTCAACATCTCAGCGATCCAACAAAGTTCTCTTGCTACCTACGCCGTGTCCTAATAGCCTGGTTTGCTGAGGGAAGAATCGACACCCATCTGCTAGTTCCATCAATTTTTGTTACAAGTGAAGAGTCAAAAAGTTTCGAAATGGAAGGTACTAACATTTTGTCTTATTTGATAAGTTCAAACATTTCACGGTACATATAATCATGATAAGAATGATACAACTGTAGGTTCTATCTTCGTATGAGCTTGGCACGTCCCGGCCGGGCTTAAAACGAATCTCCGAGGTTATGCTAAACATTCCACAGGCAACAACTATTTGACAGGCAGGACTTAGCCAACTTGCAGAGACCTTACGCCCTTCAGAATGTTCAGCGGCATGGCACTGACCATCAAAGTGTTCTGTCTTGGATTGGAGAGTGAATTGGGCGACCAAAGCCCAGTACTGTTTTGCAAGTTTCAGAGAGAGGAAGCGAAAGGCGAGCAAGTTTTATCGACTGACGACTTTTTAGTGGTTGTGCAAACCCCCTTTTAGAGAGAAATGCTCAAGAAATTGGCCAAAAACGGAATTTGTTGCGACAGCACTCATGGCACAAACGGTTATGATTTCCCATTAACCACTATCCACATGAATTTGGAGAAGGTGTACCTGTTGCATGGTGCATTTCCAGTCATGAGGATTTTTCAAGTATGGTTGTGTTCTTTTCAGAAATAAAAAAGAAGTGTGGAACTGTTGGAATGCGTTTTTTATGAGTGATATGGCCAACCAGTTTTACAATGCCTGGATAGCTGTAATGGGGCCAAAGCGACCAGCAAAACTTCTTTGTACGTGGCATGTTGATAAGGCGTGGAAGGAGGAACTCCGAAAGAAGGTTGGTGATGTCTCTGTCGAAGCTGAAATTTATAAGATGATCCGTACGTGTCTGGAGCAGACTTCCGAAAACCCTTTCGAGGACTGTCTCCATGGTCTTCTTAATAGCTTGGAAACTAACCCGAAGGCACAGTCATTCCGAACCTATTTTTTTAGAGAATGGGTTAGTAAGAAAACTCAATGGGCTTACTGCTTTAGGTTGCGTATGGGCATCGATACAAATATGTTCTTGGAAGCCTTTCATCGAGTGTTTAAGAGAATATATCTGGGAGGTAAAATAAGTAAACGCCTTGACTGTTGCCTTGTGAATCTGGTCAAGTTCTCTCGTGATAAAGCCTTTGATTGAGCCATCAAGCTAACCAAAGGAAAGCAGACTTACCATTTGTCAAACATTGTGGTAAGACATAGCCATTAGCCTCCAGATTCACGATTCGTCTGTAGGAAAAGTAACGGGAGAGAAGTGGTTGGTATCTTCACAAACCACCAAGCAAAAGCATGCGGTTTGCCGAGTGGCTCCCATTTGCGTCAACAATGATCAGTGCAAAATGGTATGTCCAGACTGCAAAGTCTGTCCTCACATGTTCCAGTGCACCTGTCCCGATTCACTTATATTGGGCACAGTCTGCAAACACATACATGCTGTCCAGCACATTAATTCCAAAAATCCACAACAGCAGCAAGCAAGCAGCTGTATTCCCTTGGAGCTGGCCTTGTTGAGCTCATACATGAATATAGCTCCACCCACTCTCGGACACTTCTGAAATAAAGGACAGTATTAAAGAAAAGTTGGCTTCTAAAACAGCCTCTTCCTCGACTTGAGAGTCCGGCCAATAAAGATATCGAGACACAGCGAAGATTTTATTCTACCAAAAGGAAACAAGCCAAGGCAGCAGCTGTGAGATACGCTTGTCCAACTTTGGATGAAAAGGAGTTCTACTACTCTATTTTTACTCAATCAATGTCCTGTCCGGATTTGGCATCTGACTGAACGTTAACTTTGTTCAGAGGGTTTTAAGGGCCTTTTAAGGGTCATACAAGGAATGATGGGGTGGGGGGTGGGGATGGGGTCTCTGGCATGGTTCATGTATGAAAAAAAAAAGAAGAAATAGCTCATTAGGTTTTTGCGGCGAGCGGGCAAAAAGTATTAATGTATGAAGTAAGTAGGAAAGCAACTTTATTTCCATTGTGTAGTTCCAGAAAATATCCATTCCCCACCCCTTTTGCTTTATACCCTCCACATACTGGAAAAACAGGCCACCCCGGGACATTTTTCAAAACAGCTCTCTGACAGATGCTTTTCAAAACCCCTCGGGAAGAGCTTAAATATTCTGACAAATGTCACCACCCCTAGGGCAGTGCTGTATTCCAGCAAGCAGTTTTCAGAAAACGAAC
>BLFK01000978.1:144009-146509 GCA_014634185.1 Astreopora myriophthalma | reverse complement strand
AGGTTCCCCTCAATAAACATTAAGTACCAAGCAAACCTTTTCTTTTAAATGAGCATGCATGTGGATAAAATCCAATTTTAGCTGGAAACAATGCATTAAACATGTGTACGTTGTAATGAATTAGTAATACAACCAAAGGGATTTAAATGTATACATTGCTAAACTGCCGCTAAAAATTATACAAGTTTATAAATTGTTATATTTCAATATTATATTACACAAAATATAAATTTACATTTGTACAGATGCTGTTTGACTATCTATACAAAAGCGAGTCAGTGGGAGATTTAGGAACCCTGTATCAATGAAAGGCAAGGATGAACAGGAAAGATGTCAGTGATAAAGTCAACAAATCTTATCATGGATGTGAAGCTTTCTTCAGCACTGTTGTAGATGGGTATGTTGTGTATGCTGCCATGGAGTTTTTTGGCATGGAATCCCCCAACAGTATTCCCAGTTTAAATACAATGGGTCCTTCCAACACTCCTGTGTCACAGAAGCAGAAGCTTTATGATGCAGTGGAGAAATTGGTGGAGGAGTACATCCTGCTTAAAGTGCAACCAACAGCAGCACTCTTGGATGACATAGAACAATCTGAAATTCCACAAATGTTTGAATGTAGGTACCCAGATTGCAACAAGCAGTATGTGCATGAAAAGAGAAGAAACAATCACGAAGTGTCAGTGCATGGATTACACATATCCAGTCATGGTGAAGGTGACAGGAGTCCTCCAGATCCACGCAATGAGGACGGAATTTTTAATTATTCACACAACATTGTTAAGACAGGTCTTCTTTTTAAAGACTTCCAGGATGCAGTTAAGGAGGGTGATGGTGCAAGGGCAGAATACCTTTGGAAATTTATGATGCTTTTATTTAAAGTAGCAGGCAAAACGAAATATGCTTTGGCAGCAGCAAGACTACATGCCCAGTTACATTCATTACTTACCCCTGTAGAGGCACATTCTCTACGCTGGAACCGTACTGTTAATATCAAGGGTGGGGTGGGGAGAAACATTCCTATTGATCAAGCAATGGAGCATGGTGTTAAAGACACAAAAGATTTGATGTGTGGGCAAGCTGCAAATCTTTCTTTCAAGACTGCCCAAACCTTCAGCAGGGCTAGTGATGATGTGAAGTCCATAATGAAAAATTTTGACCAGGAAAACATTGTCCGAAGAGAGTCATCAAAGCACAAAGGAGGGATGACTCTGACATTTTCATTGTGGTTGACATTGTGAAGGAGATCAAAGCTTTTAATAAAGTTCCTGGGAGAACACACCCCAATATTGGCTCAATACCTAAAGACCCCATTTCTGTTCTCAACTTTGCAGACCTAAACACATGGTTAACTAAGCATAAAAAACGTTGGATAAATTTGTTTTAGGAGGTTCTATGTTATTGTAACTGTTGGCAAGGAAGAAGAGGCCAAGCTCAGGATATACCTTTTTAAAAAAATTAGTTGACTGTGCAATTCCAATCCTGTTCAACTGTTTATAGAGGTTGTATGACAAATTTGCCATAATCCTTAATATGCTATAAGCTAAGACTGTGTAAATAAAGGTCACTTCAAAATGTGGTGGTGTTTGTATCTTCTGTGCAGTTTGGATGCAATCCATGTCCATTTGAAACATTTTCGAGGTTTGGAATTCTGTTTGATGTTGAGTAATGACACCTAAAACCACTATCTTGAACTAGGTGACCCTTGTTTTGCACATTCTTAGCTACCTTATTGAAGCACATGACTGAAAGTGAAGACAACATCTATTCAGTGTCCATTATACTATTAATATTAGACTAGTTTGTAGAAATAATTATTGTTTTCGTGTAGATACCCAGCAGCAATGATGGAATTTTGTTGAGATGTCTTAGCTATTCATCTGTAATTTGTTGTTGTAGATATGTAAATACTCTACAAAGACAATCATACACTTTAATGGCATGCTGCACACTCAGAACTGGAACTTTTTCAATGATGTCATCAACACTAAAAAGGAACTCACACTTGGAGACAGTATCATCAATTGTGGAATTCGAAAATAATAATAATAATAATAATTTTATTGCTTCTATAGCGCATGATACATGAGAAGATGCTCTCGTGCGCTTTACAATGACAAAAACTAGAATTCTACTATTTACAATCAAATCGGTTACATAAAAAATGGAAAAATCTAAAGCTAATTAATATTCCAACTATAAAATTGCATAATATCAACTATAAATTCATACTTGATCAGATATTCTGTAAATTATAAGCTTTCCGAAATAAATGAGTCTTAAGGGCTTTCTTGAATGTTTGTACGTTTTGAGAATGGCGGACTGCACGTGGTAATTTGTTCCATAAAGCTGGTGCAGCCGCTACAAAGCTACGATCACCTAATGTCTTTAGAGTTTTTACTCGAGGAGGCTGAAGAAGAAGCTCATTAGTAGATCTAAGATTATATGTACACTGAGTCCTAAGGGTGATCAATTCAATTAAATACGCTGGTGCAAGACC
>BLFK01000978.1:129262-131762 GCA_014634185.1 Astreopora myriophthalma | reverse complement strand
AACCCCATTAATGCAAAATACAGCTTCAACAGCTGTTGAACAAAACTTCAAACACTTGTTTTGTTGTTCAGTTATATGTTGACCATTAAACTTACATCTCCTTATCCCCATTTAAGAGCACTTTTGCATTACATCTTTCAGAAGGTTTTCAATGTGATGCTGGTATTTTCCATGAAAAGGTGCCTGTGTCAATTTTGAGGGGGGTGCCTGAACATAGCTGGGAAGGATGACTTTCTTCATTTCCTCCACAACCCCATCAAATTCTTCCTCAAGTTCAACAGCTTTCAAGATCTATAAATAACAAACGAGTGATACTGTCTCTTGATCTGGTTGATAAAATTGTCTTGCACCGTGTAATTGATCTCTGGTGAAAACCAACCACCTGAACATTTAGAACTGACCCAATTTAAGTGTTGTATTTAAAGCCTTTGGAAGAAAGCAAGATGTATTTCTGTACATTGTACAATTGTACAAAATCGTAAGTCGCACAAAGACAATAATTCTGGTCATTCTGAACTGGTAGAATTTTATAATATTAACTTCTTATGTCTATTAGAAATTATTTTTCAAATGAATGTCAATTAAAGTACGTCGACATTCACAGGGATTACCAAATCATGAACAATATACATGTAAATGTTATTGGCCCTTCCATTCCTTTCAGATAAAGTCTAACCAGCTCCCTCACAATTGCTTTCTGTCATTCCTTGTTCATATGTTAAGTTTATAAATCAGGTATCACTCATGCCAAAACCGCCCTCGGAACAGTGACGCGTTCTTATCACACAGCTTTTAACTTTAATTAGTACTAACAGCCTACAGCTTAAGTAAAGTTTTCATCAGCCAATGAGAAAACTGAGTCAGTTTCACAAGGAATTGTGCATCTAAATGAAAGCAGTATTACTTCGTAATACCTTGTTGCAACGAAACAGCATTAAGGCAAACTTCTGCTTCGCACGATGGTTGATGTCCTCTATATTCTTGTCATTAAAACATGCCTCATTGATCCATATAACTTGTCTGTAGTAATGCCCTTGATGGAACTGTACATGAATGACGTCACTGCCACGACAGACTTGGAGGACTTCTTCATGGCTGACTTCAGATCTGCCTCTTTCTTGTACCTGTCAGCCCCTGTCAATTTTGGGCACAGTTCTTCAAACTGTATACAGAACCATCTAGACTTGATTCTGCAAACAAAAGAATATCCGCAATAACTTTTGGCCTGCAATATCTTTACAATCTGACAATGACTAAACAAATCAAATACATGTACTTTTAATGGCTTTTACTGTGGCTGTCTAAAGGTCATCATGTAAGGATAAAAAATGAGTCCAGAAAATATTGAACATAATTACAGTTTATATGTGCTGGTTAGACATTGAATGTATTGAATGTTTGTACCTATTGCCTAATAACATCAGTATTATAAATTATAGGCTGGATTGATCATTAATTGCAACAATTAAACCTGAATAACTATTCCATGTTTATTTTTATTATATATTTTCCAACTTGTCACTATTTTTCTTAATTTTAATTAGCAACTTTTGTGTTCAACATGCAACATAAAGGAACAGGGACATTAAACCAGGAGAAACTACAACATGTATACACATGACTTACTTGAGCTGACTAGAATCGAGGTTGGTGGTGACAGTAGGCACTGTACAAGGTCTATATTTGCCACGCATCGTTGCACTTCCAGCCTGGGGTAAAATTAGCATTCACTTGATTTTTACATATCAAACTGCCTTTTTTTAAACAAAATCAGATACAGTGTGTAACAAATGGTTGTCAAAAGTGTTGAGAATACCTTATTAACGAAAATTAATGTTTGTGTTAATTAAAGTATTAGAAATTAACGCAACTTAAATTAATGCCAATTGAAAGAAAAAATACTTCCCCATAAGGAAAATAACCGCAAAAATTAAGATGGTAAAATTTAGAAGAAAGTAAATACAAAGATACAAAAGCTGTTCAAACAACATAAATTAAGTTTTTTAAACATCAAGTAAAAATCTGAAAATTGAAGAAATAATTGTGGACCTGTCCTCAAACGTATATAGGGGCCAAGTTGACAACTCAAACTCTACCTTGACTGATTTGTAAAAGATTGATCAGAAATACAATTTAAAGTGCATGGAAAAAGCTTTTGTTTCCTATACGTCAAGAATGTCTGGAATTTGGACCAAAATGATGGAAATTGAGGTTGTGGAAATTAATGTTAACAAAAACTATTGCACCTTACAAAACGAACCCGAATTTTGTAAATTCATGTTACTTTGAATAAGGTATTTAGTTCCACCAACCTGGTTAAATGATGATACAGCAATGTCCCCAAGCATTTTTGCATCAGCCACATCATCCCAGCCAAAGGGAACTGTTGATGACGACTGCCGGCTTTCTATGTACTTCCTTGTGACATCTACAAGAATAATTCTTAAGATAAATATATATTCTCTTGTTGATCTCTATCAAGATGACAAAGCTTGTTTTC
>BLFK01000978.1:114262-126762 GCA_014634185.1 Astreopora myriophthalma | reverse complement strand
TCATGTGACCAATGCTTCCTTGAAACAACGAATTGGAATTTTGCTGATGCCAAACATTGATAGAGCACCTAAAAATTCTTACACCCGAAATTTGTGAGGAAATGCATTTAAGGGAGATATTTTATGGCCCAAGTAGTATGATTTGTATTGGCCACCATGTTGGAGGGCATATTCTTGCCCTCCAAAAACCACTTGTTGCTTATATCTTATTAAACGTTTAATAGTTACACCCAGATGTGCTGTAAACGCTACCACATCACCTCTTCAACATTTTCATTGAAGTTTAAGTGCAAAATTTGAGTTCAGAAAGAGGTATTTCATAACTTTAAAAATCACGTTTTGGTCACATGACCACCTACAAACTTACTAATTTAAGAAAATGGTGCAGGTTTGAAAAACCAAATCATTATTATTTTCTTTAAGATGTGACCCAATAGTCGTTTTTTGAAGGCAAAATCATCTCTTAGCGCAAATGACCTATTTAAGACCCAAACCCGCAAAAATGGAAAAGGGAAAAACAAAAACAGGTTATTCTTTTCAGTGGCAACATAGTATAGTATTAACAGATGATTTATTTCTCAGTAACTGGTTATTTAAGCTCTTGTATTTTTGCTGATGCAATGGATGTACCCTATCTAGTAGGACTCACATTGAGAACACAAGCCACTTAAGAAGAAAAATGAATTTTAATTGTATTGTAATTAAAGATAAAGACCCCCCCCAAAAACCATTCGTTCTTCCTCTTGGTAGCCACAATCTTTTACTAAAATCTTTAGGTCAGTAATAAAAGATTCAAAGTTCTCGTTATCTCCCTGACGTCTTTCGTTGAATTTTAGGGCAGCCATAATGTGGTTTTTTCGGGGGGCGCAATACTGTTAGAATTTCTTCAATACGACATTCAATTTCGCCGCATCTTCGGGTTTTGCGAATGTGAATCCTTCGAATACATCCAATCCTTTATCGCCTACCCACAGCTTCAGGTAGCTCACCTTCACGCTCTCTTCTTTCTCGTGCAACGGACCCTCGAAAATACATTGTGCTTGTTGGTTGAAACGGCGCCATTCTTGATGCAAATCTTGAGCAGTCCACGATATCTCCGGAGGTTTGAATTTCGCCATTGAAGCTGTTTTCACGACCTCTGTGAGTTCTGCATTGTATTTTCAGTCAACGTTTTAGCTTTGTGGCGTGTTTTGGCGTGGAAAAGAAACTACTTCTGACACCATGTAAGATCAGGCATTCAAAGATGGCTGACAACTCCAAAAGTGTTTTATTCCATGTGCCTCGTCACGTGACATACATTGACTGACTAGGGAGGGGAGAGTAAACTTACATTTATGTCACATTATCTATCCTTGTTTTAGTGACTGTGAGGTTGATGATGAACTCACTTTGACTGCAGTGGAGGATGCTTTTCGAGAACTAGATAATACTAGCAGTATCCATGAACCTGCAAAGAAAGTTGGTAAACCCATGGTGGGTTCTGAATTCTCTGATTCTGAACAAGGACCCTTTACCAATGAAAAGAGTATGTCAGACAATATAAACATCAGTGTTGTCCAAACGGTAGACCCAGTACCTATTGTTTACCAGCCAGCACCCACTGATCTTGAGCCAGAGACCTCAACAGAAACTGAAGGAAATGGAATGGAGACGAGTACTTTAGCTGAAAGACTTGGGGAAGCATTTTATGGTCTGACTGTTGTGAAGAATGATGTTGACTTCCGTACGATGACAGAGAAAGTTAGAGTAGTTGTGACCATGGACCGATTACTGGATTTATTTGGTGGTCAGTGTGATATGCAAGGATGCAATAGGTTAAAGGAAGTGCAACAGAAATTATATGAAGGTGGAGTTGTTGTGATATGTTGTGATATGTTGGTGCTGGACATAGTGGGCAGTGGGAATCTTCTGATGTATTATGTGAAAAGGGTCGTGGGCAAAAAGTTTATGTTAATACAGTTCTGTTGGCTGCATCGGTTCTTGTCAGTGGGAATAACGTTGATAAGGTGTCATTATTGAGTAAGTGCTTGAATTTAAACTTTGTCTCAAAAAGCACCTACCAAAGAATTCAAAGACTATATACAGTGCCTGCCATCAGTGCAATGTGGGATGAAATGAAAAAAGTTATGTATAAAGTGTTTGAAGACAAATCGTTGATCTTGGCTGGTGATGGAAGGAATGATTCACCAGGATTTTGTGCCCAGTATTGTGTTTATTCTGTGATGGATGAGATCACATAGGTGATTGTCGATGTTGAAGTTAAGGACAAGAGGGAAACTGGGGGTTCATTACCAGCCATGGGGGTTTTAGCTTTAAAAGTTATTCTTGAAAGACTTGTCAAAAATTTCAAGCTAGGGGAACTTACCACTGATGCCTCAAACTCAGTCATCTCATTAGTCAAGAAGCTGAAAGGTATTGATTATAAATTTTGTCATATGTATGTATTACTGTTTACTCTACACCTTTCCAGGATCTGACAATACAGTTGAAGCCCAATAGCTTTAACATTTGCTCTTGGTAACCATATTTCCTGCCGACTCAAATTAAACAGGTTTAAGGTTATGTCGAGTTATCAGAGTAAAGTGCAGTTTGTTTAATGTTATTGGTTTGGTCTTTAGTTTTGTGTGTTCCATCAGACATGTATTTTTTATTACAGAGAAATACCCATCTTTGGCAGAGATGTTTCATAACCTTGATGCTTGGCACAAGGCTTGTAAATTGACAAAGGCATTGTCAGAGGTAACTTCTTTATATTGAATTTTCGATTGTGAGCTTTAAGGCAAAGTGGTTCTGTGAAAATTTCTACTCTGAACATTCATCCTTCTATATTATCTATTTTGATCCTTTTCAATTAATTACCCACTCTATCACTAATCTTAATGGCTTGCACTTAATTTATCAACAGGGAAACTAAACACAGGCAGAAATGAATTCTTTATGTAATGTTCAGGATTTCATTCATATATTACTGTTTATTGTGAAAAATAAACCTTGCTTGCTTTGTTCTTAAAACATAGTAAATTATATTTTACATAAAATGCAAATAAAAAACTAAGTAGTGTGGGAATCGATTGAATATTTTAAACTTAATTCATAGGCTTCAAAAGTAAAGGGTTGTGAGGATGTAGCGCAGTGGATAGAACCTGTCAGAAATCACTTCTGGCACTGTTGCGAATCATGTGGTGGAGATGTCAATAAGCTAAAGGTGTGTGACTGCCGATGATTTTGTATTGACCGAAATGCATCCTTATAAATTTGTGTACTGATATTGTCAAATCATAAATGAACAAATGATTTGGGAACATGGGCAATTGGATGAACAAGAAGGGTATTGCAAAAATTCTAAACAAATAATGTACTCTTCCTGAGTCAGTTTCAGTTTAGGTTTAAGTTAGTCAAATAAAAAAGCATATCGTCGTTTTAAAGCAATTTTATTTTAATTCAATTTTTTTTTGGTAATAAACTGCTTTGTTTGCCAGGAAACTTGGTTTGGGGTGGTGCATCATGTTGTTGATGAGCACGAGTGGGCAGATAGCCAGCACTCACATGGACCTCTCACTTCAACCGAGCAGGATAAAACATTCCTACCAAAAACGTTGAAGTCAGCAGAGGCCATTCGTAAGATTGTATTTGACCAGAAGTGGCTAAATAGCATGGCATACTATGTTACTTTCAGGTAAGACTTTTCCCTTATTAATTAAAACAGGAAGCACATGGTTTTTGCATCTGCTGCTCTTAATATTAAGTTTGTAGCAGAGTTCTTAAATTTCAAATTCAAAGTCATTGAATGCTTGGTCAAAACAGTTTAATATGCTTGGTCAAAACAGTGAACTTTCTTTTTTTGTGGAAGTGAGGGTGAGTGACCCCCCTCTCCCTCAACATTTTAGAAAAAAATGAATTACTTTTTCTGCATTAGGAAAAGGGTTATGGAATTTTTACATGGTATCCCTGATAATCCAAACAATCAGAAGGAACTTTTTCTTTCATGTACTTTTATTTTGCAGGTTTACGCGACACCTGATACCCCCAAAACTCAAAATACTCGATGAATGCAATTCAAAAGATAGCAGCTTTTACATTTACTCATGATTCTTAGTGCATGGAAATCATAACTAAGACTGTTAAAGCTCCAAAATCCATGTGCTCAAATATTCATAATTTTGCTACAGTACTTCCCACATGATGAGTAAATATACATCCACCATCTTCAATTTCAGTTTCCCTAGTGCAGTTCGAGTTATTGAGATTCAACTGTAATTACACTGTCTTATGCTTTGTGTTATTATAGACATACAAGTGGATTAGAGAACTTCAATTCCATGCTGGCAAAGTATGCTCCAAAGAGAAATTCATTTGAGTAAGTATCTCTTGGTTATTACACAATCTGCACATTCAGATGAACCCTAATAATTCAAATTTGATATTTATTATTCAATGTTCTCACTAACATTTAAAGAAAAGTTTCATTCTCCCTTACTAAAATGCCTTTTATTTACTGTATTTTATGCCCAGGAGGGCAGCCATGTTTTGTCTAAAGATGTACTGCTGAGACAACAGAAACTATCAAATTCCCAGCCATTCTCTCCTCCCCCAGTATAACAATTATTATTGCATTATTCTATGTGGCCTGATATTGCTGAACTTTCACAATCGATTACCCTAACTGCAACTCTAACCATTATGTAATTTGTTCTAGATTTCTGGTTTACACAGCTAGGATACTTCTGGCAGTTCTTGACCATAACCATCATGCCTTTCCACCAGTTGCCAAAACTGCTGCAGGCAAACCAAAGTATTCTAGAAAGTACAGTAAGAGGACTAAGAAGTGGCACGCCCAACCTGAAAAGGTACTAAAAGACTACAAGTATTGGCCAAACTTGATGGGCAACATCCTGAAGCGGCGGTTCGATGATAAAGGATCCATCCGCAGAGCTGTGCAAAGAGCGGGTAACCATCCCAAGAATTTGGCAGCAACAATTGCCATGAAACAACCAACTGCAACTTCAGAACGTATACAGTTTAGGAATAAGAGATATGGCATGACAAAACCAAAAAGTGATGAACCAAATGAATAAATTTGCTAATGTACTTTAGAAATTATTCAGCCAATTTAAACTAATTATGTTAGTGAAGAATTTGACTGGCAGCTGTGACAGACAAATGAATAAATTTGATATAAAATGATATTAAATGATGTAAATGACAATGAAACCAAAAACATACCCTTTTTATGTTTTCTTATAATCCGTGAATGCTCAGAATATTCAATAGTGAGAAAAACATTTGCAAATGTTGTAATTGTATAACTTTTTATTTCAATTATTCAGTTGTTTATTGTGCTAACACACTAAAGTTCACCTCTGTGTTGATGAACAGCCCTGTTTATTCTCCTTTACAAAACAAATTTTGTCAACTTTCTGCAATGCTTTGAAATGGTCTTTGCATGTTTTTTGGCATATTCACTTGACATTATTTTTGTTATAAATTCAATCGTTTACAAATTGTAAGACATTTAACAGGCTGATGAAATTACACAAAACACACTTCAAAAATTATAATGTTCATCGCTAGTACTTGCAACAAACAGTTCTTGGTAGTTGAACAACAACAACAATAACTCTAGTTACCTTAGGCTAAAACATAGAGATTTGTGGGCAATTTCTTACCCAAATCTGACAAAAGTCAATATTTGATCTACCACGCTATGAGCTCCTGAAGCCCATATAATTACCATCAGAAGACGGATAGGTTGCCCTAACCATTCGCACAACACAAGCTGGGCAAACTCGTCGATTCCCTTTTCCAAGTCTTCCATATTGCCAGAGCGTGTATTGTCAATAAGCAGACTTGCGATAGGAATTAATTTTATGCCAAAGTCTAACTCATCTGCACGAATATCGCATCTCGCTTTGATGGCAGTTTCCAGTCTAAACACAAGTTTTCAAATAGTTTGTAAGATGTGATGCAGTTTCGAGGTTTACAACACTTTCTTTCGTCTGGATTGTCCATTGAAACACGATGGCCACAATCGCACCACTCTGGCCGGCCATTTTCTTGACTTGTCAACAACTCCGGATCATAATGATCATCTCCACTCTCTCTCAGTATATTTCTGACATATTCTAAGCTTCCCTTTCCTTGGGTTAGCAGAACTACCAACAACTCTTCCCTTGTCTCGGCAGAAAGCTCGTGAACAAAATTCTGAAGACGAAAAAAATGCAAAACATAATACAAGTGACGTTCACTCCTTGCTAGACAAGAATATATTTCAAATATTGCAAATTAATGGCCAACGGTTTGCGTAGATTTTCTCAAAAAATACCTTTATTTCCTCTGTTGACTTTGCAATATCATCTTTGTGCCTGTGAAAGGCATTATTTGGCAGTCTGCGCATTTTCTGTCTCTATGCTTTGCTGTCGGCCATTTTTGCACTGCAGTTTCTTTGTGCCGCAAGAGCAGTTTACACCGCATTTTTGGCCCGCGTTCTTGCAGGGACATCCTGGGCTTGTTCTGTTTTGCTTTCGGCTACAGGTATTCTTGCACTTGCATGACTGCAATTTGCAAAACTTCAATAAGAACAACATCATAAATACTAATGTAAAGTAAAATTTCTCTTACCACCGTTTCCTGCGATTGCACAGAATTTGACTCTTCGGAGCCTTCATGATCTTCGGCTTCACTTTCTTCACAAACTATTGATCCGTATCTATTTGGTCTTTGATTTTTCTCGAGAGATGATCGGAATTGCAGAGGATTCACTCGTTTTGCCTTCTTCGAAAACTGACTCGGAATCCATCTTCTTCAAATACTGCGAAACATTTCAATGACAGCGCGCCAGCTGGGCATGAGACTATTGTTGGAGTTTGACATGTGTCAAATCAGTCGTTCCGCTCTCTGAACACAGTTGAAAACATAAACATGCCACGCCTAGGTGACAACGGTTCTGTAACCCATCTAACCCATATGTGGGAGTACACTCTCTCCCTTCCCCGGAATGAATATTGCAAAGCAATTTCTTTTTGACCTTACCTTGACAGGTGAATACTGTCGTCACTTGGCTGGTGGCTGCTTCATATACAGTCTGCATAATTGGTACATATATTGGGGAAGAATTGGCTCCTTTGTCTGTGCTATCCACAAGGCGTTACAATTAAAGGCATTGATAATGCCCTCCTGACTTCCAAGGGTTTTGTTGGTAACAAAAAAAGACCTGTAGGATGTAAAGTATGACACTGATAATTTTCACTTGAGTCAATTGGTTATGTCATATGGGCCATCTCTCTCATTTGAAACAAAATCACACGTAGCAAGCTTCTGACTTAAAAGACGACGACTCAGGCAATCGACCGAAGATAAAGAACGGACTGTAGCACAACTGACTTAAACAAGACGCTCTATGAACGTACACTGGGTTGCGTGTGGTACATGTTACTCAAAAACAGAAGGGACTGAGTTGGGTGGTATTGAACTGCAGCGTTCCAGGCAATTTTTTCAAGTCGGGGGTCATTTAAGACCATTTAAGGGGTCACCCAGAAGTCGTGCCAGCAGAGGCCCTTTGGCTCACACGTTCATACGACAAAACATCTTTTTGTGAGGTTAAAAACCTGGCCTATTAATCATTTGTCACAAAGAAAAAATTCCTGTTATTTTTAGAAAAAATAGGCACGCATTGCGTACGTGTGGTAGTGCAGTAACACAGCGCTTTATTCGCTGTCAGGCAATGTGAGAAAATTCACACAATTTGAATTTTGGAAAAATTCAAATTGAATTTTGGAAAATTTTGGAAAATCGGCAAAAACATCAAAGACGCTGTAGTGCTTGGGTGGGGCAGGCAGATTTTGGAAAACTTGAGCTTCACAATAGGAATCATGGCGATAACTGTCAACACTTGTCAATGACATGTGATCGATTTGCAACACGATATAAATTTGTGAACAAAATGTGGGAAATCTTCGCGCTTCGTTAGGGATGGACATGGTTTTTATTATCCTTCCCAATTTTCAAGGTTTTTACAAAACTCAGCCACGACCATTCACAGCCCCAAGGTTTTAACTTAGACTTGCAATTAGCGAGCAAGCACTTCAGTCGTCTTCATGGTCTTCTCTATCGTTTCCTGGGAATGCTGATCTTTAGGAAACTGGCAAACGATCTTACGAAAAGTGGACGAATGAACAAGAGGAAGTCTTGATCAGCCTAAAAAGTAGCATAATCACTGCAATAGTCATAAATAAGGCTTCATCTGGATGCAAGTTGCTTGAAATGATAACGAAATGTTTTCTCAGTGAAATTCTATTCCACTTGTCAATGAGTCAAAACTCTACCAGTGCGACCCTACAACCTCGACTAAAAGTTTTCATTTCCGATTGCGGTTTCGAATTTTTGTGGTTTTTTTGGTCGGCAAAGTTGAAAACTTTTCACAAGTTTTTTTTTTAAAGAATGCAATATAAATAAATCTGACTACAGTCAAACCTTTATTAAGCGGCAGCATATGAGGCGGTCACCCCTTATTAAGTGACCGCGGTCACCATTTGCGAGGTCCCAACAGGACTTTTTCTACTGTCATGACCTGTTTCAAATAATGTAACACATGAGGTACTGTACCGCCGGAAATGATTGTTTCCAATTGAGGTCAAATGTCTGATCTGATCAGCACTGGAGATCTAAATCTTTGCAACCCTGGCTGGTTACAACCTGTGTTAGGTGAAACTTTTTGGAATGCAGAGCCAGATTCAGAGGTCCACGTAACGTGTAAATATAACTGACTGGTCTCATAAAAATTCTTTGACTTGGGCCATCTTCAATAAGAATAAAACGTGATCTAAAGCCAGCCTTAAATGAAAACCTTGGCAGTGAGAAACTTTCTCTCTATTATTAGCATATTTCTTGTCGTTTTATGTGAATCAGTTTCGGTGGTTCCCAGTCCGTACAGTTGTATTTTTTAATTTAAATTTATCTGTAACTGAATAATAATCACTTCTGATGATGTATGTTGTAACATACGAAGCGTTAAGTTTATAAAAGTTATGCAGTTCAAGCAAATGTTTGTAACTGCTGTTTGCTTTTTATTCTTATAACTGACTGGTTCCTTTTGCCAGATCTTTAATAAAAGATGCTGTTAGAGGAAATAATGGCCAAAAATAAACCAGCCCTTTGCCGTAGTAATAACCCTGCAATGACTTTTCTTTTATTGTTTTAGGGATCACCATGTATTAAGCGGTCAAAATGCCGCAGCAGAAAGCTTTCCAGGAAGCGCATCGAATGACAACACCGCTGCAAGAATGCCCGATGAGCCTTGATTAAAATATAACTTTCGACCATTTTAAATTGCATTTTTGTCCCCATTTCAATTTTTGTTCTTGTGTTTTTGTTTTGTTTTGCAATGAGCCCCCCTTAAAGCCATTGATCTAGCTGTTTGAATCAGTAAAAGCCATTCTGATAGCAAACATTCTAGCCTTTTCCCCTGCTATCATCTTTTAACACTTATTCCTCCTTTTTAAACACCGCGATACTAGCGTGCGTGTATGTGGAACAAACTACCTATGGACATCAAGTGCAGTCCTGGTATTGCAATCTTTAAGATCAAATCAAGACACATCTTTTTAAATTTGCATATTTTTAACTTTTATTGTTTACATACGGTTTTATATTTTCATATTTATGTGTTTTACAGTGCGACACACCTTATCATGGCCACCTAACAAAGGTTTTTACAAATTGTCTGCCAATCAGGATGTGTGAATTTGATTGACAGTCACGCCTCCTTGCAAAGTTTGCACAGTTGTAAGTTGAAATGGGTAGTTGAGTTGATGTATTTACACACAATTGCCAAATGTGAAAGTTTGTTGGGTGGCCACGGTAAGGTGCGTTGCACTGTAATTTAGATATATATAAATAGGTTTTACACTTATTGCTGCGGAGCGAGCGTAGCAGCAGTTCATAATCTAAAATATATAAAAGATAGGTACGAAAACTTGAGATTTTGCCATGGTTTTTAGCCTCGCTTACAGCAGACCATAATGCTTTGCGCTGTGGTAGAGCCTCGCTTTCAGCGGACCAGAATGCACTGCGCATCGCCTCAATTCGAGACAAAGCGAGAAGTCCTAACGTGAGACCTTCTACACTGTTATCTTGCTTTTTCGAGTTTCGACGCCACTTCAGGTGAGTGCTAGTGCATGAGGATGATTTCATTGCAATGTTAAGTAGATATATGTCGTTAATACGTTGATTTCAAGTTTGCCTTGAATAACTTACACTGTTAGGTAGATACATGTCGATGAATAGGTTGATCATGTCGAGTTCGCCGCAAATAAGTTACACTGTGAGTTTTTTATAGTACTGTCGTCTGCCAAAAATTGAATGTAGTTTAAGTATTTTTTCTCATAGCTTTGTCGTATACTCCTGTAGCTGCCATGTGGTTCTTGCCGAAGCACCTCGGCGAATTTCACAGGCTTTCATGTGTTCACACTTATGCACGAATTCGCACAGCTACATTCGATATGTTCTAACAAGTGGTTGCATAATTGCAGAAAATCAGTTAATTTTTGTTCATGAAATCTTAAACTTGTGAACCTTATTGTTGCATTATTTCTTTCAGAAATTAAACGCTGCAGTTGTTGTCTTGGTGTGTTGCACACGCCTCAGTTTGTTTCTGGTGTGCTTCTGCATACCCGCCTTTCCAGTGTGCTTCCACACGCCTTTATTTTTTGGTATGTACACATGCCTCATGTATGAAATATATTGAACAAATTTTGCTTCGTTTACAAAGTTCTGTGGTTGCTAAGACATCTTTTAAAAATACAATGTTTTTTTAATCTAATTAATCTAATTTTTAATCTAATTAATCTAATTAATTTTTAATCTAATTAATCTAAAACGTATGTGGAGTTGTATGGTTGAGGGTATCGTTAGTATGGAGATTTGCTGTAAATTTTGTAACCATACAACAGCCATGCATTTACAATTCGCCCTTTGGAATCTTTCGTTTTGGTGTATTTTCTATACAATAGCCACCTTGGTATAACTTTCATAATTTTTGTAGCAATCTAACTTTTTATTAAACAATACCACTATTTGTCGTGAAAGTATTGACAGGGTCGGTGGCCTCTATTATTCATTTTATAGCCGCTGATGCGAAAAAAAGGTTCAAGAATCTTAGAGCAAGATACACAAGAGACAAAAACAAAGTAACAGAAAAGAAGAAATCAGGGGGTGGAACAGATGAAGTACAAGAGGCCAAAAAGGAAACTTCAGAGTTATACTCATACCTGGGCTGGTTGGATTCACATGTAACCCAGCGGCGGCGAAGTAAAGGAAGCCTTGTTCCTGGTGAGAAAAGCTCACAAGCTGAAGAAAGTGATGATTATCAGTCTAGCTTAGATGAATCTGAATTGGAATCTGGAAGATCTGAACTGGAGAGTAGTGTAGAAACCTCTACCTCAGAAGAGAAGTATTCCAAAGCCACAGGCAATGTAAAATGGGAAAAAGGTGATAAAAAGAGTGCTAAAAAAGATGCTGATAATGTTGAGGTAGAAATGTTGAAATGCATGAAACAATGTTTAAAGAAACCTCCAGAAAAAGAAAAGGATGAGGATGAGCTCTTTGGGTCATTTGTAGCTTCTCAATTGAAGGGTATCAGCCCTGAGCAAAATGCCATGGCCAAATATCAAATCAATCAGATATGTTTCCAAATCAAGATGTCCAATATGGGAATGCCTGGCTCAGGATATTCTAGCCATCAGAATATGCAGGGTTTCCCTGCAAGGCAAACTTTTGCACCACCGCTGAGCCCACAAATGGCCAGCCAACCTTTTTTACAAGAAAATCAATATACTTTACTTTCCTGATTGTAAATAGGATAGACACTGCCTACTTTATTTACCAATGTTTCTTTTAAAGCAAGTTCTCTGCCAGGGAATCACAGTTTAATTAACTGTGTATGTTGATGCACAGCTCTATTGGTTTAAAAGTTAATATATTTTGGTTCATGTTTGTCATTATATTAGAGGACTGTATTTAATTCATCTTGGTATGGTGAAGAACCACACTGTTATTTGTTAATTTGTCGGTTGCGTTTTAAAAAGAGAACTCACGTAGCTTAAACTAAAGGACGTAAAATTAATTACTGCTTTTGTGATGGTTTATTAACCAGTTCAAAATGTAACATTATCAACACAATACAGCATACTAACTCAACATTTTGTTAGTGGCACCTAAGAAAGGTAAAATCGCCTTACATGAGATTTTGTCATTACAATATATGTAACTTAAATGACTACCTGTACTGTACTTACAATAAATTGTTATTTCTTTTAGTCACAGTCAACTAAACTTTATCTCTATTAACATATTTAGGAAAAAACAACAAAAGTACTTTTTAAATAGCAAAAACAGTCTATCAAATTCTGCTTTTCGCCGCCACTTTATCCTTTTCTGTTTCCATCATACATTAACAACAGTAAAGCTAGATTTGCAACGGTCATTTGTTTCGTTTTCTGTATTGT
>BLFK01000978.1:105130-109252 GCA_014634185.1 Astreopora myriophthalma | reverse complement strand
CACCGAGCGTAGACAACTCAACTTTAATTGCGGCCCACAAAACGAAGACCCCGAGGACAAACATTACATAACAATGTCACGTGCAATGTCATGTGCTGACATGTAAAGTAAGCTAATTTATGCAATTTCGCAACAGGAAGCACTTGTAAAAAAAAAGGTTGAAAAAGCTCTAATATGGCTTAGTAAAAATAATCCTTTGTACAAAAACATCAAAATCGATCAAGATGCCTTAAATTCTTTACCTCAAAATGGCATTCCGTGTGATATTTCAAGGTTGGAGACAAACTCAGAAGTTGATCAAAACTTACATCTATCAGAGAGCAATTCAGACAGTGATTCAGATGCTGAATCCAATGTAGTTCACCAGAAGGACACCCAGACAAGTAGTTTTCTTTCTTTTCAACAAAATGAAAAACATGAACATGAGATTATTAAAGATAAACTAGCTGAAAAAACTATAAGTTGGCCACCCATTCAAAAAGAACCATTCAATGAATATGGAACCCCATTCTTAGCAACAATGGCATTTCCAACATTGTTTCCAGATGGAAAAGGAGATCCAACTACCCCCAATTTAAACAGGGATGTGCCTTTTAACAGTGCAATTAAACCTTTTAAAATTTGGAGAATTCAAAAATGGTCAATGGCATTATCGTTTTGCCAAGCATCCTCGTTTTTCATACTGGGCTCTCAATATGATTCAGAGAAAACGAACTTTGCAACAGGGTTCCATTTTCATCAAACAAAATCCAGGTGACTCCCATTTTACCATTGAAGAAATGCGAGAAATGGCTTCAAGCAATGCATCTACAGCTTTCATGTCAAAGCTTTCAAGATATGTTGCAAACATTACTGGCAGTAATGCTTATTGGCATAAAGTAAGAAATGACCTCAAAACAATAATAACAACTAAAGGGGTACCAACTATTTTTTTACTTTGTCATCAGCAGACATGCATTGGCCAGAGTTACATTCCCTGTTTTCAGGCAAATCTGATTCCACCAATGAAAACAGAAGACAAAATGTAATTGATAATCCACGCATTGTTGACTCGTTTTTTGATCAACATGTGAAAAGCTTCATTAAACATTGGCTATATGACACCCTTGGTGCTTCCTGGCATTGGTACAGATATGAATATCAAGCTAGAGGTAGCATTCACTGTCATGGAACTGCAAAGCTAAAGAATGATCCTGGATTATGTGAACTTACAGAAATAGCACTGAAAGGATATATTGCAGAACAGAACCTTAAACTGGGTTTAAAAGAAGTAAACCAAGCAGATATCGAGAATGGAAAACTAGCAAATATGACAGTTTGTAATTATGTAGATTCTCTACTTACAACCTGGAATCCACCAATGCCTTCTGATAATAAATATGTTAAGCCAAGTATACATCCTTGCAGACAAGAATATTTAAACATATCCCATATTGATTATGACTGTGACTATGTAAACCTATTAAATGCTGTCCAGCGCCATACATGTTGCAGTACTAACTACTGTTTAAGACGAAAACAAAATGAATCTGATCTAAAATGTCGTTTCAATTTTCCGTTTGAGCTATGCGATAAAACTAAATTAGAATTTGAAAAGGTTAACACAAAAGACAAGTCTGTACAATACAGAGCAAAAATAATAACCAAACGAAATGATTCAAGAGTAAACATGCGCGCTATCATCAGCGAATGCAGTTGCAAGGATGGAGAGCAAATTGTGACATTCAAATAATAATTGATCATCATGCTTGTGTAGAATATCTTGCAAAATATGCCACAAAGGGTGAGCCCAGATCACAACAACTTAAACATGCTTTCAATGCTGTTATAAATGATCCTGATTTAGACAATGAATCTGTCAAAGCAACAAAACGACTTATGATGAAAAGTATAGGAGAACGAAACTTCAGTGCTCAAGAAACAATGCACCAGTTACTTTCATTAAACTTACACAGCAGTACGTTTAAAGTAAAATCGTTTAATTTAAATGGTTCTCGCAGAGTGCAAACCCATGTTGACAAAGCAACAAAAAGTGGCACAAAAGACTCCCTCCCTGACATAAGGAGCATGAATTTCCTAGATTTTGCAACACACTACAAAGTAACAAAAAACTTGGTAGTGTGTTCAAAAGCAACCTGATAATATTGTTCCAAATGTGTTTCCAGAATACTCTCCAAATCCCAAGGGTCAAAATTTTAGTATGTTTTGCAAATTTCAACTTTAAAAATATAAACCATGGGAAAATTGCATAAATGATATTTGGGGAAACCTAAATCCAGATGACCAGATATATGTAACTGAATGGCACAACTTCTTACAAACTCCTTATGCCCAAAAACATGTTAACAATTGGGATCAAAAGCTTTCCAATGTCCTAGAGAACATAGAAATTCCAGCTGCTGAACACATAGAAAATCAAGAACATAATCAAGACGAATGGATGCTCTTAGCAGAATTTCACAAAACAAATAAACAGACAAATACCTTACCCAGTTCTAACTACAACTGGAACTTAGATTCAATAAAATACACTGCTAAACAAATAGGTGAAATGCCGTCTTGGATTGTACAATCAAGAAAAACTTTGAACAACCACTAACTCAAAGTAAAGAAATTGATACAAATTCCTTCAGTGAAATGCAAAAGCTTGCATTCAACATGGTTACCAAGCATTCTGAAAACACCAAAGAACCTTTACTTCTTATCATTAATGGTGAAGCAGGAACTGGAAAGAGCTATTTGATAAATGCTTTAAGAAATCATCTTCAGCACAGGTGTATTGTAACTGGTACAACAGGAAAAGCCTCTTACCAGATACGAGGAATAACAATTCACTCTCATTTGAGATTACCAATAGGACCAAACTCACAAAGAGAACTTAGATGTAATGGTCAAACACTGATAGATATGCAAAAAAAACTTTCAAAAGTTGATTATTTTATTATCGATGAATATTTAATGCTTGGACAAAAAAATTTTGGATGGATTGACTGCCGTTGTAGACAGTCATCTGGAACAAAAGAAAAATTGTTTGGTGGAAAATCAATAATATTGTTTGGAGATCCTGCACAATTGCCTCCAGTGTGTGATCAACCACTGTACCATGCAAAGCCATCTAATGTTGTTGGAGAACAAGGCTTTTATGCTTACATGATGTTTACCAATGTAATAACGTTACATGATAATCAACGAGTAAAAGGTTCTAATGAACAGCAAAATGTTTTTCGAAATTTGCTTTCACATTTGCGCAATGGCGACTCCACTGAGGAAGACTGGAGACTGCTTTTAACACGACAGCCATTGCAAGCAAATAACTTGGATGAATTTAAAACTGCCACTCCTTTGTTTTACAACAATGAAGAGGTAGCAGCATACAATTATAAGTCACTTTTACAATTAGAACAGCCAATAGCAAAAATAAATGCAAAACATCCAAGTTTCCAAGCTACCAAAATTCAGCCCCAGGATATGAATATTTTAGAACTTTCACTATTGTTGTCAAAAGGTGCCTTTGTAATGCTAACGATGAACATGTGGCCAGCTGTTGGTCTTTGCAATGGTTCAACAGGAAAGATAGTAGATATTATTTATCACCCTTCGCATCAACCGCCAGACCTACCTATTGCTGTTCAATTTGACGACTATATTGGACCATCTATATCTAACAAAATTCCAAGTTTAGTGCCAATAGTTCCTGTAACTGTTTCAGTACCATCAACCAAGTTGGTTCATGAAAGACAGCAAATACCACTGAAACTTGCATGGGCCGTAACGATACACAAGAGCCAAGGATTAACTCTTCCTAAAGCATGGATAAATCTTGGAAAAACAGAACGAACCTTAGGAATTACATATGTTGCATTAAGTAGAGTTAAACAGTTGTCTTCCTTAGTAATTGAACCTATGACTTTTGATAGACTAAAACAAATCAAGAATTCCAATTCTTTAAGATACAGACAACAAGAGGAACAAAGATTGAAAAAACTTTGTAGTTACACCCAAAAAAAGTTTTTGTCCCAATTGTGAAAATATACATTCACTTACGTGCCTAATTTGCTACTGTATAAATCAAGTTTGTTTACTCCATGTCATTTAAGCTATCATGCAATCTTATTTTCTCAA
>BLFK01000978.1:82112-89612 GCA_014634185.1 Astreopora myriophthalma | reverse complement strand
CAACCTCTCCCCTGAGGCAATTTCAAACTTAACAAAAGATTTTCAGTAATTGATTCACTAAGATGGCTACACCAGGGAAACATTGAACAAGATTGGAGTATTATTCAGATTCATCGAGTCTCAAAGTGCTGATTATAGAGAAAGTAAGGCCTTGAAGACTCAATGCAAAAATGGACTCTGATCTAATGAGCAAGGTTGCATGGGCTATTTTGAATAAACACAAAAGAATAAAACTAAATTAATCTTAAGTAGCTATTTTTGCATTGGGTCTATTTTACAATATGTTTACTACAGAGAGCACCCAAACTTGATTGTGTCTGACAGATCACCCTTCTTTTCATATTGATGGTGAAAAATAATGTCTAGTAATTTGTAAAGTAATAATGTGAAACAATGTTGAAATTTATTTTAATTTTCAATTTAAAGCAATTGCATGGCAGTTTATAACTGTAAACCTTGCCTACATGTATATAGGAAGAACAACACAACTTTTGTAAAAAAAAAAGCTTCATGCATGACATGATATGAAATACATAATTTCACACCTCTGGAGAAATAAAAAGTTGACTATCAAACTCAATGAAATAACGTTTTGCTCAAATTTATCAAAATGTTCCAAACAATGCCCTTGTTATGGAATTTTGAAATACTTGAGAATCTTGCTCAAGATCATTAAGAAATCCAGTCAGTGACTTATTTCGATAGAAAAGTTGCCCAGGCTTCATGACAGGTTTGTCTGTGGATTCCAGAAGGTTAGGAATCTGAAATGGCTTTTGGGTCTGGTTCCTGATCACTCTATCCTGAAAACTGTGATGCTGTTGATACTGCTGCTGTTGTGAGTGATGTTGCTGTGCCTGAAGCAGTTCTTGTATCGGCTGTTGAGGATGTTGATGATATTTCCAGGATGGTTGTTCACCAGTGTAAGACAAAGGCATTTGCTTGAATGGGCCTAACATCTCTTGATAAACAATATTTGATATCTGCATTTTAGCAATAACTTTTCGTTCCAGTGCTATCTGTCGCATCTGGGAAGCTATCAAGGCACCAAACAGTTCATCTTCATCTTTACAACTCAAATTTGCTGTTTGCCTCTGTTCAATAGCATTACCTATTGATTGCAGAACTTGTACTTCTGCAGTTGAAACATCGTCAGTTTTTCCCTCACCTTTTCTTTTCGTTTGTAACTTTTCTTGGTCAAAAATTATTAGCTGAGTGATTGTCTATATCGCTGGTTGTTGTCTCATTTGTGTCAGATGTAACATTGACAATGTGGGTATCGGCACGACTTTTTCCCTAGAGACCTGGCTATTTTTTACTCACCGCTGAGCAATCGCAGTTTCATGTTTACTGGTACTAAACACGATGGACAAATGGAGAAGGCAATTCTATTTGTTCTTTCTTGTACTTTTCGTTGAGTCACTGTCCAATTGCGTTGCAGTTTTACCCACCTATACTCCTGCCTTGCATCATGGCAATGCTTATCGAGCAGACTTGGTCGAACACTACTCTCATTTGGGTCTAGGCTACAAGGAGATATTGCTACTCTTGGGATCATTGCATGGCTGTGTTTTGAGCCTGCGATAACTGAAAAGAACACTTAAGCATAGTGGACTTGGAAGGAGAAGAAACCGTTCAGAACCTCGAGTGGTTTTCAAGGCTATTGAACATGAATTAAGTGGTTGCGGAAGTAGGATTGGTTATAGACAAATGACCAAGAGACTGCTACACGTTCATGGTACATCAACAGACAGGAAGACTGTTAGAGAACTTTTGAGGATATTAGATCCTGAGGGTGTCAAGGCAAGGTTAAGACATCGCTTACGAAGAAGAAAGTACAAAACTGCAGGGCCAAATCATTTATGGCACATAGCTGGCTATGACAAATTAAAGCCATTTGGCTTCTGCATCCATGGAGCTATTGACAGTTACAGCAGGCGTGTAATGTGGTTGGAGGTGGGCCCTACGAATAATGATCCTTTTGTGATAGCTCAGTACTATCTAGACTGTGTAAGACAGGTTGGAGGAATTCAAAAAATTATAAGAGCTGATTGTGGCACAGAAAATGTTAACGTTGCTGTGTTACAACGCTTCTTTCACGATCAACAACAGAGTTTTTTTGTATGGAAAATCGTCAGCCAATCAGCGCATAGAAGCATTGTGGAGTATGCTGAAGCGTGGATGCATGGACTGGTGGATTAGTTTTTTCAAAGATCTCGGCCTGTACTCAGAAGACAATGTCTTAAGTTTTGTTTTATGCCCATTATACGTGAAGAGCTTCACAGGTTTGCCATCCAGTGGAATTTGCATAAGATACGACCATCAAGAAATGAAGAATCTCCAAGTGGATGACCTGACGTGATTTATCATGTTCCCGATCTGAACGGGGCAAGAGATTTAATGTTACCAGTATCACTGGACAATTTGGAAATGGCAGAGCAAATGTGTAGCATCAGAATTCCACAACATGGTTGCTCAGAAGAGGTTTTTGAAATAGCCTCGTTAATCATGCAAGAAAACCAGCTAACTATGCCCACGACGCCAGATGATGCATTGGTTCTTTTCTGTTCCTTGACAGACGACATTATGGATATCTAATGACTAACATTGTTTTCCTGAAAGCTGTCAAGTATAATGTCATACGTAATTCGTTTGCTTGTCGTCCATTTAGCACCTAGTTCAGCAATGCGACCAGCCACACGATCTGAAATATTTCATCGTCAGTAAGTTGCCAGTTGTAAGTAATACGTTAATAATAAGGATTTTCTTTGAGCAACCTTTTTGGTATCTGGATGAAAAAGATAAAAGGATCAAGGCTTTTCCTAGCCTTGTTAACTTTCTAGTTATTTTAGGAAGCCAACACCCCTTTTAGCTTTAATTTTTATTTCATGTAAATTTAATTTTTTCAAGTTTTAGGGGTCAATAAAGTTGTTGTTGTTGTTGTCAAAACTAGGCCTTGGTCATTTTCCCACTAAAATTGGCCCCGATAAACCATTCAACAACCGTGCAGGTTCGTCCCCGTTGCCTAAACCAATCAAATTGCTACCTTTTTAGTTTGTTTGTTAGCGTGTATTCATTTCAAGGTCGAGCGTGCAAAAATCGCTGTGATAGTTATACCGTCCTTGCTCAGAATAGATTCGCCATGCCTTCAGATGGAGCGTTATATATAACAAAGCTTATTTACTAAGAAAAAGTGCAGGAAACACCCACAAGAAAGTGTTCAGTAAAATTCTATAGCATGTTGCAGTCCGAATTCACTAATTGTTCTTGGCACTAAATATATAAAAATACCAAAGTCATTAAAAGCAAAAATATTTGGCCCAAAGAAATTTTCCCCAAAGGACAGCCATACCATATATGGCCTAAGCATCAGTATTGAACCGGCGGCCATTTTCACTTTGTGTGTGTTAAGGATTTGGCGATCATGGATGACGAAACTTTATTTCATCATGAGCCTATGGGCTCAGAACCTGATGATCAGTCGCCTGCATCCCCAAGGGGATCGTTTCATGGCAATTTTACACTGGAAGATGGCAAACTAAAAGGCCGTTTACACGACAGAAAAATTGGCTACGGACCCGACAAGAAAAGAGTACAGACCTCACACTTTTGCCCGTGTAAACTTTGCGGATCATGTTTTTTGGCATGGGTGCGGACCCGTGTTTTTTTTCGGTTTTGGGGCCATAGACGTCTATGGCCCCAAAACCAAAAAAAACACAGGTCCGTACCCGTTTCTTCATTTTCTTACATCAGCTTGCTTAATAACCTCGTTGATCGCATGCACACTAAAAATCCACAGAGCTCCGGGGTCAAGAGTGCTGTTGATTTCAACATGGCGGCTGGTGAGAATTCACAGGGAAAGGAGTCTTGCTCCACTTGGAAGGACGAAGAAGTTGAGTCTCTTATTGATATATTCTTGGAGGAAACTATACAGTTTAGCTTAGAAAAAGGGAAATGTCCTAAGGACAAAAACGCAGTATACAACGAAGTCAAAGTGAGACTGGAAAGTCAAGGTTAGTGTCAGTTTAATAAGCTAGCTAGACAAACAGTCAGATCACAGTGAAATACCATCACCAAAATATTGCCTACTTAAGGTGCAGAATGATATTTTGCTAAGCATGGATCGACAAGAGGTTACACTTCTCGTGTTACTTGACGTAAGTGCTGCATTTGACACTATTTATCATAATTTACTACTTAATTTACTTCAATCTGACTTCGGTGTTACTGGTAGTGCACTTCAGTGGGTGAGTTGTTGGTCAATCTTGTTCTAAAGACTATGAACTATGAATGAAATATGGAGTCCCGCAAGGAAGTTGTATCGGTCCAATTTTGTTCCTGCTGTATACTTCTAGACTCTTTAAACTTATGGAAAAACATCTACCCGATATGCAAGGCTACGCGGACGATACGCAGCTATATCTATCCTTTCGGCCGTCATCCTCTGAGGAGATGGATCGTGCACTATCTGCCTTATGTGCGGCCATTGCCGAAGTTCGTGCGTGGCTTACAGTACCGCTCAAAAGTAAGTTGACAGTCTTGACTCGATCCTCGAAACTCGATTCGCGCGTCTCGAACGTCGAGACGTTCAAGTTTCGAGACGCGAGGATCGAGCATCAAGCATCGAGGGTTGAGAAACGTAATATGCAAACTTGAAGAAGTTTGAGGAAACTATTTATCTCTCGAAGAAACAACAATAGCCGTTTGCACGGAAACTTGTAACATATTTTCCGGTGTACAATGTATAAGTCGACCTTTCAAGTCATGAAAATCACCAAAATCGACCTCGACTTAAGTCTCAAGTTTATGCACCTACCAACCAAAACTCAATGGTCGTTCGGCGAGTGGAAAAAAAATAACATTTCATTGGCATATCAATAGACTCCAAAGTGAGGCACAAAAAGGCAACTATGCAGTTAGTTTAAAGAAGAATATTTAATGCTAAGTGGTACAGAAAATGTTTAGAAATATTATACATGGTTTGCTCCCGGTTTATTCCATGATTTGTTGTCTCATATGCCGCATTCGGTGTTCACATACCGGCCTACTTCAAGCCTTGTATCTTCACAAAAGTCGCCACATCTCCCGTTAGGCCATTGAGTGTACTTCGTGATGTGATTTGTGGAGAAATTCTTCAATAAACGTGAGCAAAACCATCCTGTGTCTGCTTTTGCGGGTCGCCTTCGCGATCAAGCACAATCAAAACATGTCGCTTGCTTGGTAACCTCTCATGTAGCTCGTCCGGCTTTCAGTACCAGGTTACTAAGTCATATACAAACTCAAAAACGTGGAAGAATGGAAGATTTTCGGGAATTAAAATTTCAGCTAAGGAATCCGAATAGATCAAATTTTTTTAAGTCATTGCAAATGCAGGCTTGTAGCCGAAAAGCCCTTTCGAAACATACAAACTACACAGGTTACAATTTAAAACTGCCTTTATTTACTTATTAACAAGAAAGTACCCCTTAGCTAATATATATAACTTCTACCCTTCACGTGAGGAAAACGTAACTTTCCTCCCCTATATATTCTACTAAATAAACTAAGAACATGTAAGAAACTTTTAATCCTGTCTGGGATTGACGTCCTCTTACTTGCGCCACAGATACTCGTCAATGGCAATCACACATTTTTTCCACTGTTCTTCTTTCAGCGTTGAAGGAGTTGGATACATTTTGAAAGTGAATTCTTTGACCTTTGCTAATTTAGTTGGCTCTAAGGCCTCCTCTCCCGTGATCCCCCACAGTTGCGATTTACTAATTTACTAGGTGAATAAAACTTCTGAACAAGCTTTACAGCGAAATTTCCTATAGAACAACTACCCCCCTTAATTTTAACGATCTCCCTAGAAAAGCTGCTATCCTCTCCATCATCCATACCCACAGATAAAATTGGATCACCCCCAGAAATAAAAGATTGACTTAATTCACAATGAGAAGGCTCTTCCTGAGATTCCTGTGACTAACAAAGATTTACTTGCGAAAGAATCCACCCCCTTGTCCCTACCACTACTTTGCACCCCCAGTAATTTTGACAAAAGCGAAATTATAACTTTCTGATTCTGATAAAGTCGATCAAGCTTGTCTCGAGTGTCCGATTCTGAGAAGTCGTCGTCAAATAAGTCCGACAAGAAGCTGTGGTGGATCTCAGGAAGCGGGGAAAACTGAGGTGTCGCTGGCATCATTGGCTCTGGAGGAGGCTCAAGGAGGTCTAACTCAGGAGTCTGTTCAGCTTGCTCCTCATCTTAAGGCAGGGGAATTCCTGTGGTAAATAATGTAGATGGCCTGAATGATGATGGCGTGGGGCTTGGAGTGGGTGGAACCGCATCCGCACCTGGTTGGTAAAGTAGCACTTCCTGCCTAGATGGAACTTCGTGCATTTGTGATGGTGTTGATGCAACTGAATCCGGTCCTGGCTGCTTGTATATATTCGAAATAAGTATAGCTTCCCTCGATCAATACACTAGTCTAAACTACATGTAGGACTATTGATAATTTTTTCTGCCTTTTCGTCTCATATACAGTATTTGAGTTAAATTTATCCCTCACACAATGTGAAAAACAGAAAGAGCTGGCATCAGTTTTTCATGGAACGACCGAATACCACGGCTTTATTGAAATCGCAGGGCTTCCATTTCTTGAAAACCCCGAAACGTTTCGGGCGTATTTCGTGTGCCATAATTCTGTCCGTATATTAATAAGGGCGACGTTTTAAGCCACAACATTTTGCAATTAGTTTGCTTTCTTATCTTGAAAGCATGTTAAAAGACCAGATTTTCTGAATAAGCGGATCGCAGTTTTACAAGCTGCTTTTAGGGACTTTCACGAAACAGGCCAACAGGCCATCGGCGAAAAGAGCTTCATGTAAGTGGCACTTTTTTATCAGCATGGACGAATGACCAAAAAGCAAACCAATGAATGAAGGAGGAAAGGTTGATATTTTGAATAGTCGTCGAGCGTGTGGTTGTTTGAGCAATCTAAAACACTCGAGAGTTGGTTCATTTATCCCGTGAGGAAAGAATTAAGGGCGAATTTTTGACATATGTGGTTCATATGTTCACTATTTTAAAGGAAAACTGTGACGCTTGCATCTCGATTTCGGACACGGTATGTACAACGCTTTCATGTGCGGTCCTTTCTTCAAATTTATTTCTCGAGAGATCAGTCAAGCGACAAGCTCATTAGTTTCTCCACTCGAAACTCGAGAAACTCGACTCGAGACTAGACGCTCGAAATTTTTGAGAATCGAGACGCGAGGGACTGTCTACTTACTTTTGAGCGGTACTGTATCTCTCATAAACTAAAATTCAATGACACCAAAACTGAATTTATCATTATTGGTACTGGCCAACAGCTAGCTATAGTGGAAATATCTTCTGTGAAAGTGGGGACAGCTGACATAGCACCCCTGACCAGCATCAGGAACCTTGGTGCCTGGTTTGATGATAAAATGTCTATGAATGATCACATCAACAAGACCTGTAGTAAAGATTTCAGAGGACTT
>BLFK01000978.1:65366-69304 GCA_014634185.1 Astreopora myriophthalma | reverse complement strand
TTTGTTATTCTAGTTGGCGATGTGATCAGGTTCTTCAAATTGTAAATGTCCAATAAATCACATAGATCCCTACCGTTCATTGGAGGTTTGTTCGGTTCCATCATATCACAGTTAAAGTCACCAAGGAAAATAACGTCATTCGAAATCGTTGTTGCAGCATCAAAGATTGAACTCAATTCAAATTTCCATTGATGTTTTGGGATGTTTGGAGCTCTGTAGATGCCAATGAGAGCAAACCACAATCTATTTATTTTGACATTTAACATCATGGATTCAGTATGAAAGCTAGACAGGTCCGAATTGAAACGTGCCATCACATGAAAGCAAATGTCATTTCTTATGAAGATCATTAGCCCGCCACCATGAATGTCTCTATCAACACGGTGCATACAAAATCCATCCACATTAAATGGACCATTGCTGAAGCTAGCATCTATCTTCGTCTCTGTTATGAGAAGTATGTCGAATCTTCCAGACAGTAGCCAACTTCTGATATTATGAAATGTAAATCCAGCAATACTATTGGCATTTATGTGCCCAATCTTGGTATTAGCCCGATGTTTTTTAGCTAATAAATCAAACGAACTAGCTAATAATAACTGGAACGGTGATAATTGCAGAGTTGACAAAGAGTTTCCGTAATCTGATTGGTTGAAGGATTCGGACCATGAGGTTTTCCTCACCTCGCCGTCTTTCTGTTTCAGTTTTTGCAAAATAAAATGGCTGCTAGCAGCCGGTTTGCAGAAGTTTCCGACAAGGAAATTAACCACGACTGGAACTGTTGTCATCCCTGAAGGGTCACTTTGGAAGGGTCATTAACTAGGGCATCAAACATTAATGGGGAGAAGAAATGAGGAGCAGGGCCCTCATGCACGATGGACATGGCAATGTTCCTGCTGTTAAGTAATCGTCGCACTCTAGACATTAGGAATGAAAGGATAAGAACTTGCGGTTTTCAAGTCTGCACAAGATTTGTGAGTCGTCTATGTACTGGAGAATTAATGTGAAAAATTCCCTCATGGGACCGCCGAAATCTACCGCTCCCTCACTCACCCCACTATTGTCAGTGAATTTAACAGAAACCTTGTTGGCTGGTGAAAATGATTTTCGATTTAAAGCCCGTTTGGCTCCTTCCCATAAGTAATTTCGCAAAAGATTGAATTTGGAAAGGGAGTTTTCATTGATCTTTTTGGCTAAGTCATTAAGGATCTCTGTGACATCTCTCGTTTCAGCAAAACCTGCTTCAGGTTCGTTCTGAACCTGAAGGTCACTCTCGTCATCATCACTATTGAGAAATAAGGCACCATTGCCGTGACTTGGGCTAGCTGCCGCGTCTAGAAGGGATGCATAATACTTGTCCAGATGCACATTAACTGCTAGAGTGACTGATCTGAAAAACAAAAAACAGAAACCAAACGATGGATCACATAAATGATAACTTGATTGAAGCGTTTATTGTGAACCTTATATTGTAGCCTGGTGCAGGTGGAAGTATCTATAAAGCTTGGTAGCCTAGTAGGCTAACACCTCATTTCCAACCTGCAGATATAAAAACCGCCAAGAAAAGTCTTCACACGATTGAAAGTGAACCCAATGTACCTATACGTTTGTCCATGCATTGTACTATGATGTCAATGTGGACAATACGTACCACTGCATGTTCTGAATTTTGGCTATGATGAATGAACATTGCGATACGTACTGAGAGACCTCTCCTTCATCTCATCTTTTCGCATTGGATTCTTTATTTGTGTCAGGTACTGTTGCTGTGCTACAGGAGCTTGTAATTGCTCCAAATCCTAGAAACTGGATGTTCTCATCAGAATCTGACATCGCAGGGCTCTCGGAAGTCATCAACATGGAAATGGTACATTGGTCCAGAAGCCCAGTACTTGGATACAAAGGCGCACCCCGAGGATCACAGAGCATGAAATTCTCAGGGTGTGGGTTCAAAGATCCCACCTAATCATAAACTACGGACATCTTTGCATCAGATGGAAAACGTCGTGAACACAGGCCCATTGACAGATGCCTGACCTTTACAGTGACAAAGTTGGCTTCTGGCTCAGGAATGACTCTTGCGTGCCTGGCTTGTTGAATTCTCATCATACATTCAACGTCAATAGCCTGATTTTCAAGGGTAATTCTTTTCTGTCTGTCTGTACTCATGGACTCTTGGGATTCTTTGTCTTGTTCAAACAGCAAAGTCTGTCTTTCCTGACTTGATCCTATGAATGTAGTACCCTTGTCTGCGTTGGTAATGTCCATCATGGGTCATCATGACGTACGTAGGATCATCGTTATCACCTCCGCCGCTACTGTACTCAATAACTTTTTGGGACAGTAAATATATCCACACATTTGTCACTTTATGAGCTTCCATGTAGTTCTGAATATTGACGGGAAGCTCCTTCCGTCCAACATTTACAGTTACTTCAATCTTTTGATTTTTGAAGTTCACTAAATCGAATGCCTTTTCCTCCTCCTTTCCAAAAACAGACTTACCGTCTGGGAAAAATAGACGTTTACAAGTTTTCATCAATTCCAATTTGCCCGTTCCACCAGTCGAATTCCTCCTCCCTTACGCAGAGGCACAAGGACATATGCTCCCTCCTCTTCTTTAAAGTGTTTCAACCCGACGTGTACCTTCTTACTTTTCACATTTTCTGGTTTTACAATCTGAAAAACTTGGCCATGTCCTTTCCCTTTCTGAGGAAATTCCTTCTTTTTCAACAAAAACTCTTCAAGAAGTCTTCTTTTCTTGCTGTGCGTATCTTCCCCTGCTTCACTACGGGAACTGCAGAAACCTCTAACACTCAATCGATCCCCAGCTTTCAGTAGGCCCATACCCTTCAACCCTCCTGGTTGCATTTACGTAAATCTGTGGAAATATGAAATATGTAATCTTCTTTGATGCCAATGACAGGCTCTGTACCAGAACCTGTCTGCTTTTCATGCTTCATCCTTGAGAGAAATACAGTGCAACATTCCACTGGATTGGATTTTTTTTCCCAGTGTGTGTCTCCTGTTGTTTTGAAGCATTACTAACAGTTGAAAAAAATGCTGCATTTGATGCTGAGTTACCACAGGTTTTGCCTGCATCCGTTGACTGAGTGGATGCAAAAACCATTTCCAGATCCACCGAGTATTTCATTTGTTAGTGTTTTGTGACTTTGGCTTCTAGCATGCTGAAGTAACTGCGGTGAGTCCTTGATTGTTGCACAGGAATGTTTTCTTGCAAATAAAGCAAAACACGTTTCGCCACCTGTATGAAGAAGCCAATCTTTCTTGAAGCACAGGGAGGCTGTCTTCACCTTCTGATTGGATAGTCAGCACAAACAAAAAAATTTGACCTGATTGAAAGTAGTGGCACTCTTGAGCTCCTTGCTGTAAATGTTGCTGTTAATTAAGTTATAGCTTTTGCAGTGATGTTGACAAATGCCCACCTTTATTTAATCTGTTTATAGGCTTGATCAGTTACTGACATTTCAAATTCTTGATAAACTTTCCTTAGACATCAGATTTTTTGGATTTTGGCAAACTCAATAATGACTTAATTTATATACCATGCATTGAGTTGTAAACTGCCCATGTTTCAAATTGTTGCTTTAACATAATTAAAAAAATGAGACTGTTATCTGTTATTTACCTTAATATGTAGAAGCAATAAAATGTGAAGCTTTGACTGTCTTTGACTGTGTTGTTGTGCTGGACTTGAACATAGCTTGAACATAGCTCTAAAAACTAGCTTTCACAAACCTTATTTTGAGATATCAGTCTGCCTTAGAATTATGCAGGCTTAAAACTAGTTTTGATTGTCTTATTTCAGGACTAGAAGTCTTAAAATAAGGAATTATACTTTAACAGTGGCATCACAAGACCTTAAACAGTTTTTTTCTAAATGCTATGGTATTAACACCAGAACTCAGTTACTTGAA
>BLFK01000978.1:45366-60366 GCA_014634185.1 Astreopora myriophthalma | reverse complement strand
GACATCATAGTTTTAGCAATTTTGCCCGCTCATGGCGTTTGGCGGGAAACAGTTTCATTGTTAGATGCCATGCGACCATGAACTAGCTGATGAATGGGCACGCTGTAGCAGGAAAACCGCCAGCTATATAACAACAATATTTTTTTAACACAACAGGAACAAAAAAGGCCAGTTAGGTGGTGAGTTAAAAAGGCGTTAAGATCTGAATGTCATCTCACTATATTTTCTTCTTAGCTGGTATTTTGACATATTCTCTGTCTATCAGAGCTTGTGCGACATTTAACGTCAACATCTCCTTTGTCCTTGATTCAGACCCCTTCAGAGAAATCTAATGTTTTTGCAGCTGATTGCAACTGTGCCCTTGATATATCTGCCATTCGGAGTTCGTTGAATGCACATGCCACAACAAGTCTGGCTGAAGCCATTGGAATGTCTTCTATGGAGAAAAAAAGGGTTAATTATAAATGGTACAGTAATTGCAGCTAAAAATTCATGGGTTCTTTATGTCTGGAAAATGTCATTTACAGTCAAATGAGGAAATATTTGCTGGTAAATAGTATTTTTGTTTTCTCATAGTGCTCTCTATCAATTGTTTACATGTAGTACTTTTCTGTATGCAGAACCACTTCTCTGTGTGTGACTAGGGGTAAGCAATTTGGCAAGTAGCAGTACCCCCTCTTCGTTGTTATGTCATGCACGTGATTAGACTGACGCCTCCATTCACCTCCACTACTTTTCGAGGCAACAAGATTTTTTCACAGCTTTACTTGTTTCCGCCTTTCAAGGTAAGAATATGGCTTTATAGTCACTAGTCTCTGTCCATTCAGATGGTTATTTACTATTGTTTGTCCCCTCGTTAGTTTTGTCGCAATTGCTTTCTTCATTCAATCTTTTATCCTGTCCCATGCGTCGCCATGCTCGATCTTCATCGCTTTGTCTTTCCGCTTGTTTTCGTTATGGCAGTTAATCTTCCCAAGGTCCTTATTTTGGGGCCTTCTTTTGTTAAGTGTTTGTCTCGGGAGAGCAGGGGTTTTGATGACAGAGAGGATTTACATTTTGGCCTCGAGGGCTTTTTCAGTACATTTTTATGGCGTGGGTGGGTGTACCATCGACAAACTTCACACTTTCAATCTTGGTATAATCAATTCCCTTTGATTGGTATAATCAATTCCCCTGAAATTGTTGTGATGCTGCTTTGTTTATGTACAGTCCGAAGGCTCCCAGTTGCTATCAACATTGCAAGGGGGAGGGGGGGTCTGCAAATGACAATAAGAGGTTGAATAAGGTTATGGCGACTGCTTATAGATGTGTAGAATAAAAATGTACGCTATCTAAGCCATTTTGTGTTCTGTCCCTTAAATTTTTGGCCATGCGTGTGGTTAGTGGGTGTTATGTCATACTCGTGCTCTCTCACATCCTGACTCAGCGCTCTTCAGGCAGAGAGCTGAGATACTAAACAATTTTTTCAGTGTGGTACTCTATTCTACCCCCAATGTTTTTTGTTGGCGCCAACAATGTTTTTTGTTGTTTTTAATCACCCAGCTAAGGATTATTATTTACCGGACGCTGTTCATTTGAACTCTGCCGGCCAGTATCAGTTGTATCGTAGCTATCATGAGGCCATTTTGAAAGCTTTGTCCGAACTTTAATGTTTCATAAAGCATGGGGTTTTTGTTTTGCACTAATCTTACTTCGAGTTTCATCCTTACTTTGCTCAAGAAGTAGCTCATAGTTTGGCCGTGGGGTGTATCCCTTGCCTGACCATGTCCTAAAATCGTGTGTTGTTCTCTAAGTTGCCGAGGATTATCCTCCAATTTTATTTTATATGCAGGGTGTACTCTTTGCAGTTTGTTTCTCCGTTGGACATTGTACTCTTTCCATGTGGTGTATTCCACATTACAGAGGGTTATCCTCGTTTTTTGATTTAAATGCATGGTGTATCCCTTGCAGTTTGTATTTCTGTTGGACTTTGTCTTCAGACCATGTGGTATACTTTGAATTTGTATGGGCAGTTTATAACGAGGCTTTTAGCGACAACTTTATCGTTGACAGGTTTTCCTTGCCTTATTGATTTGATCTTTTTATTTGTGTGTGTTGTCTTATTGGGATTCCTTTCCTCGAATGGATAATACTTGCTGGAATGCTTTGATACTGCCATCTTTCTTTTTCCCTCCTTTATTTTTAATATTATTCAGAAATGTTGACTCGATGTTCTTCTTGTGCCCGTGTTCCATCCAACTCAGCTGTGCAAGCTGCGGCTAGTCGTCAGCCCCCCAGAAAGAGGTTTTGGCAGCAGTGGACCATCCTCTGTTTCTTCCCTTAGCGGTCCTTTGGCAAGGGTACAGGAGATACCTCCAAGAGTACAGGAGACACCTACAAGTGTACAGGAGATTCCCGTGACCACTGAAATCATAGACACCATTGTTCAACATGTCACGGATGCTGTAACCCAACGTCTGGCCCGTGGTTCTTGCACTCACAATTTGCAGTCCTCGGCAGTTTCCCCCTCCACTCGGCCAGCTACCAGTTCCGCAACTCCAGGCTTAGCTCCTCCCACCACTCTGCTCAAGGTCCCCGTTGGGCCCCCACACAGTTCAACACTACAAGCTCAAGTTGCTGGCCCAGCTACCACAGCTCCACCAATGGGCCCATCCTCTTCATCCCCATTTGCTGAAGCTGTTGTCAACACTTCCCTGGCCAGCACACAAGGTAGCATTGCAGGTATGCCCAGCACTTCCGAGTGTTTGTTCACCCCGCCAAGTTTGGCAATTGATGCTAGGGTCTTGGATAAGATACGGGGGAAGATTTGGAACAGTGAATATTTCCAATATTTCCATTTTAGTTTATTATTAACTAACACTGTAGCGGAAGATTGTTATCAGTTAACGGTAAAGGGTGCAGAGGGCCACTCAGCAGCACCAGCCATACGCCTTGAGTCTGTGGCCAAATCCAAAAAAGTTTTAACGCTAGACGCATGGTTTAACTGTTTTCATATTTTTGTGGGCATTTATTGCCAAAAGTACCCCACTGAGGCCCCTGCCCTCATGAAGTATGGGGAGGTGGTTCAGGATTTGGCAGCCAGGGGGCACGATTGGAAGTTTTACGATGAAAACTTCTGGTTTTTGAGGCAGTCACAACCTGCGTCCTTCCCATTGGGGGGGGGGGGGGTCATTCATTGGGAATTGTGGATGCACTCTCAAGCATCTGTCATATGCAATGTGCCCATCCAGCCCCCATCCTCCAGGACTCGTTTCGACACCCCACCATTAGGTTACTGTATGTGCCAGTTGTCAATACAAACATTTGTGTTATAAATGCAAAGGGTTTCATCCACCCAAATCTTGTCTTTTTTGTACCCGTAGTAAAGCCTCAAAAACCCCTGCCCAGGCTCCCAAACCCTCAATCACCAGGTCACAGCCCAAAAGAACTTCCCACACCAGTCATGGTAGACCGTCTTAGTTTCTTTTTGTCTGGGTACACTCCTTCCAATGCGGAGCACCTTATTTCAGGTTTTACTTTCGGTTTTTCCATTCATCATGAGGGCCAACGAATCTCTGGCCATTCCCAAAATTTGATGTCTGCTTCACATAATCCGGACGTGGTGGATCTTAAAATAGAAAAGGAACTTTTAGCTGGTCTTCTGTTGGGCCCATTTGAGATGCCTCCTTTATCTCCATTCAGAGTGTCACCACTGGGTGTCATCCCAAAGAAGACACCCAGTAAGTTTAGACTCATGCACCACTTGTCTTATCCGAAGGGTTCCTCAGTCAATGACGGTATTCCTCCTGAATTTTCTAGTGTCAGTTAGAGCAGCTGGCACAGGGTGCTTTTTGAGTAAAACAGACATAAAAAATGCCTTCAGAATTATTCCTGTTCACCCTACTGATTATAATTTACTAGGTATGCAATGGCATGATCAATATTACTTTGACAAATGCGTGCCCATGGGCTGTTCCAATTCGTGTCGCACTTTGGAGTTATTCAGCTCTGCTTTGGAATGGGTGGCCCAGAACAAGTTACACATCAATCATATTATTCACTTTCTCGATGATTTTTCGATAATTGCTGCTTCAGAGCAGCAATTATCGCAATTATCGATTGTTTAACTTTTAATGCTTCTTTTAATTTATTCATTTTTTCGCTATATATGTACTCGATTTCATTATTTACTCTCACTTGATAATGACGTTCTGGAAACGTCGAAACGTCGTGCCATGTTTTATAACATTTTATCGCAAAATTTTATTGTTAATTGCTGCTTCTCATGAAATATACCAGCGACAGCTTAATCTCTTTGTAGATCTTTGTGGTCACCTTGGCGTTCCCATAGCACCAGAGAAAACTTGTGGTCCAGCCACTACCTTGTCATTTGCAGGAATTGAATTGGATACCATTCAGTTAGAAGCTCACTTGCCTGCAGAAAAAATTTCAAAGTGCAAAGACCTAATTTCTGACTTCCTTAAGAGAAAAAAGGTGACATTAAAGGAAGTCCAATCATTAACCAGTCTTCTCAATTTTTTGCAGACTTATTGATCTTACCATTGGCATCCAGTCACCGTTTCATTTTATTCGCCTCAAAAAAGAAGTGAAGGCTGATTTAGAAGTTTGGAAGGACTTTTTAGATGAATATAATGGCAAATCTTTTTTCTTGGAAGATTTTTGGCATACTTCGGAGCTTTTGACTCTCTACACTGATGCCTCTGGCTCGCTAGGTTTTGGTGCTATGGGTCCTGGCCACCATCATGGACCACGTATAACATCGTTGCCTTGGAATTCTTCCCTATTGTCCTCAGCTTGTATCTATGGGGTAGTGCTATGAGCAACCGCTGTATTCTCTTTTTTGCTGACAATGAGGCCCTGGTCCACGTGATTAACAAACAATCGTGCAAAGACCAGCACCTTATGTTTTTTGTGCATAAAATGGTTTTGATCTGCTTAAAAGATAATATCTTATTCAAAGCTAAGCGTATACAGGGGATCCACAACCATCTAGCAGACTCTTTGTCTCACTTGCAGATCCAAAAATTTCCAAATGGCACCAGCCTCCATTGCTTTTTTATCAATTCATTTTTAATACCTTGCCAGGTACTAGTGCAGATATTCCCATTTCACCTCCTACTTTAGCCCTCTTCATTGCGTATCTCTTCGATCGTCATTATGCTTCATCCACTGTTAACACTTATGTTTCAGCTATTGGTTATAGCCACAAGTTAGCAGGTTTGCATGATCCAACGTAAATCTTGACAAAAGTGTTCAAAAATAAAATAAAGGTTGTATCACTGAATATGTGTTGTGCTGTGTCATATATGGGTTGAAATTGCACATATATGGTTTGTAGTGAGGTAAATATAGGTTGTAAATCCCGTCGTATATGTATGTCACTTGAAACTAGATATGTTGCTACCACCTCAAATATACAAGCTGAAAATATCGATTTGTTAGATTTTCCGAAAATCTTTGGAACAAAGTCGACACACAGGTACGCGTTTCATTACGTCAGCCCAAAACAAAGAAACCACGTGGGGCTCTATTTTTCGCGCCAAAAGAGCAAATCTTCATTTATTCCTCAGTTGTCGGAATTGGAACTGCGAGAGAAAAAGGGATGGATCTTTTGGATAACGATATTCAAAGGATCGTTGACCGCCTTCGACCAGCTCTTCCTAAAATCTTACAGAATGCTAGTAACAATCAGTTAGGGAATCAGTCTTTTAGGAATAGCAATCAAGGCACAGCTCCCGGGCACCGGGAAACACAATCTTCCCCAGCGTAGTTGACAGTGCAGTCGACATGGGCTGCTGCAACCGAAGCTGCTGCGCTCTTGCAGTTATTCCGTAGACCTAGTTACGTGCAAAGGCACAGGTATGCTACACCATACCAGCGGGATAGTCGGCAGCCCACTGCAACTACAACAACCAACAGACCACACGCAGGCAGAGCGAACAACTTGGGCACCGCGGGAGTTGTACTGAAAGAGATCCTCCTACTCCCGGATCCTCTTACAGACAGTGTCCCAAGGGGCCATCTCTTGAAGAAAGAGGGTTAATTCTTTCGGGCCACCCTATTTCTCGATTGCTTAATGAGCGAGAGCTGATATCAAGCTGATCTCAAGCTTTAAGACATTATTTGAGCACGTGCTGGATCAAGTGACCTCAAATCCGAAGTAAGTGAATATTAATTGACTTTTGCGGTAGTTTACAATGAATTCATAATTTTACCTATCCTTTTCTTTAACTTTTTAAACCTCAAATAAAATGTGTGAAAAGATTATGATCAATGGTATTTGCCTTTCTCCCCTTCCCCTCCCCATGCAAAGACTCTGTCGCGTCAAACGGGTAAGGGGCATTTGCAGGTTGGGGGGGGTGGGTCCTTTTCAGTGTCGCACCCTCCTCTCTCTTCCCAAATCAAACATGCATCAGCATACTAGTTAAAAAAATGGCGTTGATTACTATATTTTTCTTTCTTTCTGGTTTAAGGCTTGACATTCTAAAGAGTGTTGGCTCTAACCTTGTGAAGCCAACAGTGGGAAGTGGGGAGCTGTGTGCACAAACACTTTTGAGTTTTTGTGCACAGAAACCAGTCTACCTTCGTGCTACTGAAACCTTAGAGCATCAAGAACAGGTAAGCTAATAATGTTATTGAGGTGCTTAAATTCAGTGCTAAATTATTAAAGCCATTACATTTACAATCCGTTTTATTCGGTAGATGTTTCTGAAAATAGGTTTTTTTTTTCACCATTTTCCATAGTTCCCAAAGCCAAAGATGGGTGGGGCTCACCTATCAATGATGTTGATTCCGAATTTCACAAATAGGTATCCCTCTATAATAATAACATTGCTGGTAACAGAAACCCTTGACTTCCCCCCTCCTGTGTTTTAACTTGCCAGTCAATTCAGCTATTATAGTTGGTCTAATATAGTGTTTTCTTGTTTTCAATGTTTGAATAGAATGGCTCTCAGCATCAGTCAGAATCACTACTGGAAGTAATTCAGATAATCCAGAATCTGGAAGAATTGGGTAAGGTTTGAATCCTTTGTACATACATGTTTTTCCTCAAAACTGGAAGTTCACCACTACATGAGTTAAGACCCCTAATTAACTTGTTTTCCCAGTTTCTTGGTTAAATTCAATCACCTGTTTATTTTTATTTTATGTATGTGTTGTGGTTTTCAATTTGTTTGTTTATTTATTTATTATTTTATTTTTGGGGGGTGGGTGGTTTAAAATTCCCAAACCAGTTTGATTTTTACATTTCCCCTTGTCTCAGATAATGGTAATGAATAATGCACAACGGATTATAAAAATAGGTCTGCATTGCGACTTGTGTGGGATTTCAGTCAAATAAACGTTGATGAGTAGCTTTACAGTAAACGTTATACATTTTGTCATGTTATAGCGATAAATGTCGAGTAAAGATTCCGTAGAATGCCAACCTACAGATGACAAAACCATTAGGGGAGAAAGATGTTTGGGCTTCTAGTTTTGAGGAAATTACGGGTGATTACTATTTGTCAGAATAAACCGTTTGGGATGACCGGTGAATAATGATAAAATTTTTTCCGAAATCAGGAAACCAGTCTAACAAGATGACGCTTACCATTTGCAATTGTTTTTGGCAGATGAGAGACTGGAACTGGTAAGGGGTTTTCCAAAATCAGCAAACCAACCGAACGAAATGGCACTTACCATTTGCAATTCGATTTCCTGTAATTGTTTTAGGCTGATGAGAGACTGGAAACTGGAAAGTTTAGCAAATGGTAAGGAAATTTCCGCCGTTCCGTTCTGAAGGGAAAAAGGGTAGTACGTCTGGAGGTAGTCCACAATTTCTGAACAGATTTTCCGGAAAATTACCGTTCCATTTGACTTTTAACCGAAATTTCCGGATTTTTTCGCTAAATGGTAAGCACCCCCTCTGTAGGTAGTATACAGATTTTCCGGAAAATGAGGGTGCTTACCATTTAGCAAAACAATCTGGAAATTTAGGTGGAAAATCCGATCAGAAATTGTAGACTACCTCCAGTGGTAGACTTCTTTTTCCGTTCGGAACGGAATGATGGAAATTTCCTTACCATTTCATAAACTTTCCAGTTTCCAGACTGTCATCAGCCGACAACAATTACGGGAAATCGAATTGGAAATGGTAAGCGCCATCTCGTTTGGTTGGTTTGCTCATTTTGGAGAAACTTATGGGTCGTCCCAACCGGTTTATTCTAACAAGTAGTAAGCACCCTTAGTGTTCCATTTGACTTTCAACCGAAATTTCTGGATTTTTTGCTAAATGGTAAGGCACCGAAGCTCTCTTAGGGTGCGTTTAGATGGGGCTGTTGTTGTGGTAAGTGACCCTTTTACGACGGGAGACGGCATTTAGTGAGTGTTACCAATATTTCCCCGAGGTAAATTCCCCTGGTAAATATTTATGGCTTTGTTAAAAAGATCACACAAAGCAACCATGACAATAAGTGTAGCCGTTAGTTGACAGGGATAACAAAACTTACATGTGTTACAGTTTGGGATAATCTACCATGGTAAATACCATTTATCGTGGTTTGTGTTTTTCCTAGTCAGCAGACGAAGCTGAACATGGCGCCAAAGTATCACGGGGCAAGGAGGGGGCGGTGACTGATAAAGTTAAGAGTTACTGAAGTAAACATTTTGTAGGTTAGGTCTTGTCACACATTGGAGCATAGAGGTTCTCAGCCACGAAATCTTTTGCAATTAACTGCCAAAATGTGTTAGAGTCCACGCGCTTCAGGCATGAACACACTATAGTTCAGAACTCATTAAATATTTGCGTTCGACAAAAAGGTAAATGCGGTCTACTTTTATCGGTTTTATTCATCAGTGGAATTATTCGAATCAGTCGCCTGTGGTAGAGGTGAATTTGTTTACGATAAAGCTGGATACAGATCAGCAGGCAAGTGCAATTCTCAGCTAAGAGTATTCGTGCTTCCAGCTTTGAACACTGTACGTAAATTATACTTTTACAAATTAGCTTTTCTGTTTTAACATGACCTATAAATGTGAAAATTTGGGGGAGGAAGTAATTGAAGGTGTTAGTGTATTAACTTGCGAATTTACAGAAAGTGGCGCCATCACGCCACGTGTCAACAAATCGAGGTTAAAAGGGGGAACCTCAAATTGCTAATCCTGTACTTTGCCACTATGGTATATTTGCCCGTAACACTTCGGTTGTTGGTAGCAATAAACGGGAGTTGAAGTAATGAAATCAGTTAAGTATAAATTTTCGTCCGACATTACGGCAGACTGCACGGCGCAACACTTTACTAGAATTGTACTTTCTCATTCTGCGCAATTTTTTTTGCGGGATTTTCATAGGATCAACGCAACTTATGACATTCTTTCAATGTGTAATTGCAGACCTTACCTTGTAAATTAATCGCACCAAGAAAACAAGTCGAAATACGCCAACTGACAACACCTGAGACGAGCAATGGCCGACACACACAAACACTAATTCCCAGTCTCATTCTCAGGGTCCTCTCTCTTCCTAATAGAGACCAGGTTGCAAACACTTGGCTCTCGTACACAAATAAATAAAGAAATATCGCCGCTCCTGACAAAGCGTGGGGAAATCCCACACAAAAATTAAACTGGGTTTTGAAAAGTTAAACAAAAGGACAAATTAAACCACAAGTAAAAACATAAACATGGAATATAAGGAGCAGCAATCTTATCATAAACAGTGATATCATGTTATGTTGGTTGAATACTGGTAGACACTTAACCCATGGTGTTGGTGTATTATTTCTTGCCAAACAACACAGGAAAAAAAATAAAATACAAATACTGGAATAATGTTGGAGTTTCAGTGGTTTTCCATTGGGATTTCATTGGTAGATTAATTGGAATACCAATATTGGAGAAATGATATATATACCAATATTGGTATTTGAAATATATTTCCCAGCATTGGAAAAGAATATCACTGGCTGGAAAAACATTGGTATGCTGGTTTAATTTTTCCAACCTTGGAAATTTTGATTAAAAAATCCAAAATTGGAAAACAATACTACTAACTGGAAAAATATTGGTATACTAGTTTCATTTTTCCATCCTTGGGGTTTTCAGTAAAGCATCCATTATTGGAAAATAATGATACTCATTGGAAAAACATTGTAACATTAATTTTATTTTTCCAACCTTATGAATTTTAATTGTTTCCATTTTTGGAAGATCTTCTTTTTCATTAGCAGAACAATGGAACTTTACTGTGTTTTTACCAATGTTGGCATAATAACACATTTTCCCAACATTAATATTTTCATATCATTCAGTCCAGCTGCAGGCCTGATTTTTGTATTAATTTTATTTATTAGCTTCTGAAAATGGTATAATCAGGGGACGGAAAACTCTTTTCAGACTTCTGTTTATTAAGAGGTGGGGGCTAGATAAACTAACTCTAAGAAATAATTCAGTTTTAATGGAAATAAGCTGCTTGCACAAATGTGTAAGGACACCAATTATTTATTAGTAACATGGTGCATACTGCTGGTAATAAAGTAATTACATGCAACTACATGACATCTGAAAAGTAGCATTTTTAGTAGCCAGCAATTAAATACACCTGTATAAGGAATAAAACAAATTACAACATTTGACAATATTAATAGCACTAAAGCTAATCAGTAACCACAGTAACTAAAATGGCAATCATAAATATATCGACTTTGTTGTCTATATATATTGGCTTTTGACATTTTTTGATGTCATGAAATAACACTAAAGCATGCATGAAAGCAGTGATTACACTGCTTGAATGAGTCTGAAAAAACAGGGTGCCAAATGTTTGTATGTGCCCCTGATTTTAAGCTAGCTTCAAAATGACGATTTTAAGCTAGCTTCAAAATGACGATCATGAACAGAAAATAGCCTATTGCATAAGAATCAAGTATCTTTTAACTTGCAGTTGCTTTGGTTTGCATGAGACCTAGGACTGTTATGTACAGTCCTGCAAATGAGGGGCACAAGTTTTTTGCATACCCAGTAGTTAGTGCAACAAGGTGGTAATTTTAAATGAGATGTAAATTTACTTATTTTCAACACTCATGAACAATACTTGATCATGCATGCATGTCAAACAAAACTTACAAAACTTGCATAACCTGCTAGTAAAAGCAAACTTCTAATATCTGATACAAACTGAAACATGCATTAATAAATTTCAAGAGTCAGTACTCAAAAGGATCATTTTCACTCTCACTACTATCATCTACAACTGAAGCACTGCTGTGTGTATAGCTTGATGTGAGTACAGATGAACTTAAAAAACGTTTCCCTTGAGCATTAATGCTTCTTTTAAAACCACTACCAGTACCAGCAGCACCACTTACTGAATCTTCCTTAGTGCTTCCCTTATGTAAGAAGGTAATGTCCTTCTTAGATACTATGTCATTTCTTTTAATGCCATTGTAATTGAGCTGCTTCTCATTTTCCTTTGAGGTTATATATTCCTGTTTAATTAGTTCTTTTGCAATTGGAATTGCCATATCATGCTTCCCTAATCCCCTTGTTTTAACAGAAAGATGCTTAGCTAGGGGAACAAGGCTTTTTTTCACAGACAAGTTGTCATAGCAATTAGCATTGAAAGCTACCAATAAAACAATTTTTGCAGATCTTTTGTCAGACATCTTATTAACATCATGCTCCACTGGCTGATCTCCATTTTCTTCTGCTGATGATACATCGACTGCTTCTGTATCTCCCCCTGGTAACAAAGGCAAAAAATGAAATCAGAATGGACACAGGCATTAAGCACTAGCACTAGTATTTTCCATTTAAGCAGTTTTAAAGTGCAATGTTCCTCTAAAAGGGAGGATATAATCATAACTGTCCCAGGTAATGATAAAGGTGTCTGCTGGGTCCTTGTTAGGGGACTCAGTCAAGTGCCACTTGCAGCGAGCATTTTTTCTTAATCAGTATAAGCAGTTGGTTAAAAGTAGACTAGTGCAATAATCAATATCTTACTGCAAAGGGTTTGTTAAGCTGTAGCATTTTAGCCCCAGTGGGAGCAAAGGTGGTCCACCAAAGAAACCCTTCTATTTGCTACTAGCTTTCAGTAACTACACTTGAATAAATAATTAAAGTGTTCTGACTGACAACTGTAGCTGTCATTAATGAAACAACAAAAGTCAATATTTCAATAACTGGAGGGTAAGTACGTAATCACTTAACTTCAAGTTTCCATAACTCTTGGAGATACATGTGAACTGTAAAATAGTATTTATACATGCCTTTACGGAGTGGTTGTTTTTTTGTTTTTGTTTTTTTAAATAATATTAAGCCACCTGTTTGGAGTTTACCTTCACTGCTGTTGCTTAGAGAGTTACTGCCAGTTGTGGACAATATTTTGGCTCGTTTTGCACGAACATGTTCAGCCTATGGTTTAACACAGAAATGTAACATACAGTATAATAACTTTATTATTAGACAATTGTGGAAGAGGCATTTTCTTTACATGGCACTTTCTCTATGTACAATAATACCACTATTTGACCCTCCTCTAATGTCTGAACCCCCCCAATAGGGGACAAAAGAATCCCATCAGCCCCGTTCTCACTATAAATAAAACCCCACATCAACTCCAAAAAATAGTTAAAAATCATAGTTCTCATAAATAATGCACCAAAGATTGTGCTACTATTGTCAGTCACCATGCCCTCCAAATACAGATCAGCAGTAGTGTGTGGAAAATAAATTCAGGCTGGGAAAATTACATTGTAATTTGCCCTGTTTCTCTCTTGCCAAGTCTGCTAACAAAAATATATTAAGAACAAAAATTTTGGTACCTCAAAGTCATAGCCATCAGTTATGCGACGATTCTTTTCCTGTGTCCACTGCAATAAATGGGAACAAATTGCTTCTAGAGAAAATGGAAAGAACCAAAAAAATGTACATATATTACATTGAACTTAAGTGTTGGTACACTGTATTATGTAGTTTGGGAGCCTTTTCAACGAATTACTATTCTTCTAAGAGCACACTTGACTAACCTCTCCCAAAACCTATGTCTTCTACTGAGCATGTTGAAGTCAGTTTGTCTGCAAGTTCCTCAAATTTAAAGATATTATTTGGGTTCTGTTTGAAGTATACTTTCTGGTTTCCTGGCCAGATTTTTTTGGCCTCTCTTCGTATGATGGAAATTCTGTTGATAAGTAAAAAAAGCGTTACATTTCAAGTTAAAATACATCTGCAAAAGGCTAGAATACAATACGAATATTTATATAATAATTATCCATAAGTATCTGGATGTTGTTTGCCAACCAGTTATTTATTTTTATACATATACTTTGTCCCTGAGAATTTAAAAATACAACATTGTATTTAAGACTTAGAAAGTGAGATAAAGTCACTTTTTTATAATAATGAGGGTAAAAGAATAAGTGCTAAATGCATATCTTGCAATGTATGTTTCAAGTGACTACCAAAAGCAACAGTTTTGCTAAACAAATTATCGTACTATCAAGTTTCTTTGAACTGGGGCTCCATTGTTGGCCTAGCTAGGTTAATCCTTTATTGCTTGCTATCTTGTGTTATTGTTTTACATACTTGGAACGGTACAAATTTTTGTTTTGTTCACTCCAGCTGCTAAATATGTCATCTTTTTAAATTTTTCTTTTCCATGTTTTATTGATGGGCTGTTCTTTGGTTTCCAGGTCTTTCCCTAGCAACAATATTAAGAAACAACAACGTTTATAAATAATTTTAGGATATTGAAACGGTCAGGGACCATTCAACTTAGTACTGGCGATTCAGCAATCATATTAACGTCAACATGGTTGTTGGTAAATATCTAAGAAAAGAGGTTAAATTACAAAGCGTTTACAAACATGAAATAACAGGATAACTAAAAACGAAGGAAGCATTAAAAAAAAAACAGAACTAGGTCAGACTCTTACCAATTGCTGGATCAGCAAGGACAGCGTGGAATAAACCGAAACTGTTGTGAGAACTTGACTTATAAAGAAACTTAGGAAAAAATTTACATACGGCAAAACTAAGTGTTAATTAAAGGTGATAACAACGGGACTTACAAGGAGAACATAAAGGACGCTGAAACGGACTAATGAACGAGTGTAAATTACAAGGGAATACGAATACTAAAGGCTAACAAACTATACAAGAAAAATAGGCTTTTAAAAAGACATTACATCCTGGGGGGGTTGGCTGAATCGTAGTATTCAGCGAAAATACAAAATTAAATGTTCAAGCAGAGTCTCATAAAATAATGAAATGTCGCTTCTGAGAGGACCGTTTCAGCCTTGAAAGTCACAATTTTCAAACTTCTTCTTCCAGTAACACAAGCTTCGTGATTGGTCTGATCAACGTTGAATTCTTGGTTTTAACTTCAACAACTCGGACACATTCGTCGTTTCCAGGAAAAGTGTTCACAATGCGACCAAGAGGCCATCTTCCTCTCGGCATGTTCTCATCAATCACCAACACTAGGTCGTTGGTGCGTAAATCTCTCTTGACACGAACCCATTTTTGACGCTGTTGTAATGTTGGGATATATTCCTTTATCCACCTTTTCCAGAAACAATCTGCTAGGAATTGAGCTATTCTCCATTGTTTCCTTCTATGAAGGTCCTCTTGGGCAAACAGCCCCGGAGGTAAAGCAAGGGTTTTCCTTTGAAGCAGTAGATGGTTTGGGGTCAGTGGTTCCTGGTCATTTGGATCGTCGCTATTGGGTGTGAGAGGGCGACTGTTTAGTATTGTGACGACTTCAGCAAAGACAGTTCGAAGGGTTTCCAATCCAATCAAGGCATGCTGGTTTCCAAGTATTGCTTTCATGGTTTTGCGAACACTTCGAATCATTCTTTCCCAGACCCCATTCATATGGCTAGCGGATGGAGGTTGGAACTTCCACTGGAACAGTGGACACAAGGAACAACGAATTTCGTCCTTTAGCAGACATTTGTTCAGATGATCTTGGCTCCACTGCCCAATTGCTAAACGAATTTCTCTATCTGCACCAGTGAAGTT
>BLFK01000978.1:35366-40366 GCA_014634185.1 Astreopora myriophthalma | reverse complement strand
CCAATTGAGCCATTTCTGTTTTTTCTCTAGCTTCGTCTACTTCCCTCTCAGCTTCAAGTTTTGCCAGCTCAAGTTGGTGCTGAAACTCAAACTGCTTTTGCCGCATTTCCAACTCCAACAATTTGACTCTCAAATCGATCGATCTTACGCGCTTCTGTTCCGTTTGTTTCTCTATAAGAACCGCTTTCTCGACCGCGATTCTAGCTCGCTCTAACCTTGAGCTTGCTGTGCTTATTCTTGAGGCCTTACTACCTTGCGATAACACAGATCTTGCCGGGGAAGGAGGAAATGAAATCTTCGTGTCAGGCATCGCTTCAGGGACTTTGGTATTGAAAAACGAGGCAACGTCGACGGCGTATCTTTCAATCTTTTCATCATATATCCGTTTCCGAACTTCTTGTGCCTCATAATAACTTAGAGCGTCCTGCATCTCGATGCTGTCTTGGGGAAGTAGTCCCTGAGTCAATTCCACATTGTCTCGAAAACTTGAAAAGGCATCATTCAAGGCTGTTTGAAGGCTTCGAACCTGGACCAACTGTGAGCTATCTTGTAGTAATTCATCGATCTTTGAGCAGAGTTTGGTCATAGTAGCAACGTAATCGCCACGGGACTGTCTTAAAGAATGAAGTTTCTCAACTAAAATTGCTTCTTGGTTTTGGAGTGAGTTCGGCATCCTTAGTCTTGAACTTAAACGAGGCGAACTTGGAATTTCTTGGTCCAGGGCGTTATCCATCTCTCAATTGATATTTACGATGAAACGGTCAGGGACCATTCAACTTAGTACTGGCGATTCAGCAATCATATTAACGTCAACATGGTTGTTGGTAAATATCTAAGAAAAGAGGTTAAATTACAAAGCGTTTACAAACATGAAATAACAGGATAACTAAAAACGAAGGAAGCATTAAAAAAAAAAACAGAACTAGGTCAGACTCTTACCAATTGCTGGATCAGCAAGGACAGCGTGGAATAAACCGAAACTGTTGTGAGAACTTGACTTATAAAGAAACTTAGGAAAAAATTTACATACGGCAAAACTAAGTGTTAATTAAAGGTGATAACAACGGGACTTACAAGGAGAACATAAAGGACGCTGAAACGGACTAATGAACGAGTATAAATTACAAGGGAATACGAATACTAAAGGCTAACAAACTATACAAGAAAAATAGGCTTTTAAAAAGACATTACAGATATTCCTATCAACAGTGAAGTCTAACAGTAATTTCTACAAACTGAGTGTCATATTTCTTATTTTGGACCCCCAGGTAACAGGAGATCATTATTATCATTATTTAAACTTAAAAAACTTAAGTTTCACTAAAGGGTGTTTTTAGGGGCAGGCCAGGCTCTGAGTAAACCATAATTGAAAATATTACATAAATGTAGATACATAAAGCTTGAAGAAAATGTTCTGGATGATTGATATTGACAATCACTGATACCCTGCAGTTTGTGTATTAAAATGACAAAAGTAAAAGGGGAGTAATAATACACGCGGCTTGATAGAAAGAGGACGATAAAAATGCTCTATTAGTGTATTCCAAAGCAAGGGTATATTGCTTACCTTGTGATTGAGTTAGTTGTTTTAAAGTCTCAATTATTTCCAACTGTCTACCAACACTTGTAATGCCAAGGTCTTTTAAGACGTTTCTGTCAACCATTTCAAGGGCCCTTCCAGAGATTTCAGCTTCTGTTAATAGTACAGAGTTAAGGTCATCATTAGAGACTACAGCTCGCTAATGCAGATCTTGGAAAAGGAAGTGGGAAAATCTTTTGCCAGATATTTTACACTTAACAGTTCAGCTTAAGCGAACTCGCTCAACAGATCATGAAGAAGTAACCTTAAAAGTGGAGAACAAGAAGCTTATAATTATATGCTTTCATTTTGACTGGTCTCGAAATTTGACTACTACGTCTGACAAACAAATATTCAAAGTAGGACACAACTAAAACCACACATGTATGCAAAAATAGAAAATATAAGAGAAACAAGAAATCTTCAAATTTTAAAACCTCTTCTTCTTTAAAGGCAGCATGGTCTGCCATCCACGCTCTAAGATGAGAAGGGCTCCAATCTATAAAATACACATCAAAGCTCAACACGTAAGTCAGGAGTCGAAAATAGTGCGAGCGCAACGTGGTTTCGCGTTATTTTGAACTTTACTATCCAATACTTACTTTTTACGTTGAAGGGGAGAATACCAGTATTGTCATCCATCGTATAAAAGCGTCGAACTGCACAAAAAAATGAATTTGAACTCGTTGAAATGAACCGCTCGCAGAAATGTCTTCCCTCTTGCCAACACTGTAAAGTCAAAAATTGGCGGGAACTGAAAATATCTGTTCGCGCATCATTTAGTCGAAGTGCGCATGAGTGTTAGTCCCCAGTTTCTCCCGATCAGTCGCGCACTTGAGGAAAGATGGCGGAACAGTCACATGATGTCGAATCTCCTAGTTCTCTTTGTTTTTGCACTGTTAACGAAAAAGCCTATGGACATGTTCATTGTCCTTGGGTGAAGTTGTTTATCCAACAACAGCATGGCGACATCTTCAGCGGGCGAAGAAGGCCAGACTTTCAAATGAACTGGATGACTCTTCCTTTCAAGGCTCGGAAACACTAGATGTAACTAATGTTTCGTATGATTCTGAAAGTGCGATGGCTTTTTCATCGGAAGCTGTATCACCAGGATATTTTGAATTTGCTGAAAATGGAAGTGACCTTGATGAGACGGATTCTATAAGGAGCTGCGAGGGCAGCTTAAGTTTGTCAGACAGCGGTGAAGACATGACTCTGGAAATGGATGCCGATGGTTATGAAGATGTTTATGATAGCAGCGGCGAAGGAGAGGATGAAGTTGATAAATTCATTTTTGATGCAATTATAACAGCTCTTGAAATGAAGGATCAGATGGTGATATCTATCCATCATTTTGAAGATCTGCTACGTTGGGGGAAGAATCTATATGTAACAAACAAGAGAGTGACCGAGAATAATGTGCCTACACTGTGGCCTTCCAAGTGGGATGAAGTGTGTTCACTGCTTGAGAACATTGGTTATAGCAGCCCAAAACAATACTGGGTTTGTTTGGACTTGAGCCACCCTTGCTTGTATGGTTTGCTTGAAAACAAAGAAGATTGTTGTCCCCACTGTGGAAAGGTTGGAAGCATACCCTACTATTACTTGAGCCTTGCAAGCAAGGTCAAAGGATGGTGTTCATCTTCTTCAATGTGCACGAAAATGACTTCTCATTGGCAGCAACGGGATCATTGGTTGCCACCTGAAAGGAAAACAGGCTGGGGTTTTGGGCTTAAAAAGGAATTCTGGGATGGTTAGCGTTTTGCAGAATTGGCGTACTTTTTGAATCCAGATGAAGAGTGGGTTCGCCCTGTGAGATGTCCACAAGTTGATTGCAAGACTGTTATATCAGCTGATATGATCTTGAAATCACCCAAGGTGGATAATAGTGTTGATGAGCATGAAATAGAGTGCCATGGGTGTTATCATACTTTCAATTACAAGATCCAAACAGCTAAGGGAGATCCAAGAAACATTGCATATGATGGTTAGTACATACTCCTTGATTGTATAGAACTTAAATCTGGTGGTGGTGTAGTTGTTGTTGTTGTTCTTTTAATGCTAGCTAGTCATGTTATGTGCATGTACATTTTGTGCAAAGCCCATGTGGCACTCTAAGATAAACTACCGGTAACAACGATAATACTTTATTATCATCTTTGAATAAAATTATGTGTTATTTGAAATTATCAGTAATAATGGTAAAAAAAAATAATAATAATAATAATAATAATAATAATAATAATAATTCCCTAAGGAATACTATTGATTTACTCCTTATTCTTACTTGTTGTTGAATCTTGTTCTATTCAAATACTTTGTTTTGTTTTGTTTGCAAGGCTTTTATCTTGGCATTCAGGTAGAGAGATTACATGTATAAAGTATTTAGTGCTATAATATGTAACTCTTCATTATTTTGATTGTATTTCATTCCAGCCCATTGGGATGGGTGGCAGCCTTTCAGCTCTTCTCTTCGTGGATGTGGTGCAATTGAGGTAACCATAGCAACAATGCCAAAGGTAGAAAGGTGCAAAGCTGAAGAGGTGTATGTTGTAGGATTTGTGCCTTCACACATGCTTCCGAGAAAAAGACCTATTTCTTTAGATCCTTTTTTGGAACCACTTATCACAGATATTGAGGATGGTTTCATCAATGGCATTCAAGTAAACTATAAGTTGGCGACTTGTGGGAAAGCAGCTGGAATGACCACCATAAGACATCTAATTCTTTGTTTTTCTGGTGACCATAATGGCTTGTGTGAGGTTGGAAAATTTACTAAAATGGGGAAAAGTGGATGCAGACGATGCAAACCAGATAGCGTGTATGTTCCTGAAACATGCCACTACTATTATCCCAACTTTAGAAGACAAGCACGTTATCCAGCAGAAAACAAGAATGTCCTAAACAACTTGGACTTATTGACTGACATAGCCTTGGAGGAAAGAATTAGTGTTAGATGTCGTCTGTCCAAAGAAAGTGGGTACACTGGGCTTTCAATCTTACATAGGTTATATTACCTTTATGGCTTTTTGTATGATAGACACCTGGTTTATGATGAAATGCATACAGTTCATCTTAATATTGTTAAGAATGCTCTGCTGAGTTTGAAAGAAGAGGAAGATGACACCGTTGACTGGGCCACAGCAGACAAACGTTTGAAAGATTTTCCGTGGACTACAGAATTCAAGCGTTCACGCATCCCAAGGGATATGGAGAAACGTCTTGGTTACTGGAAAGCTGATGATTTCAACAAGTTTGCCTTTCCTGCCTCTGAAGTTGTGTTCAGTGGCCTTCTTTCATATGGTCAACAACAAGAATGGTTGTGCATTGCTCGTATGGTGGAGTTTCTTCAAAATCATGCAAGGCAAGGATGGACAGAAAGTGATGCTGACACTTTCCAAGAAATGGCAATAAGGTATGC
>BLFK01000978.1:25000-26419 GCA_014634185.1 Astreopora myriophthalma | reverse complement strand
TCACAAATGTGTGACAGAACTGGTTATGGAATGTAGATTAGCTTGGTTTTAGTTCAGTCCATGTTATGGTCTATAAACCTTTTCAACTTCAATCACTTTCTGTGAAGTTGGGGAAGTGGCTCACATAGACATAGTCAGCATCCATAAAGTCCATAAATACACATTTGTGTATGATGCTCCTGATTGGAGCAACATGAATGTCTTCATCCCTGAATTAAAAAAAAGATAAGATAAATTTTAATTATACCATAATCATAGTATAGCTATGTTTATCATTACGTCATTTATTGCCATTAATGTGCCCAACCAGAGGTGATTGGCCGTCAAAACTAAGGTTCTTTTGTTCTAGTGGTTGGGAAATTTGAATATCAAAAGAAATGTTTGTAAACATTAAATATCGCTAAATAACTTTACATACAGTATTATACACCTATAGAACATGTGGCTGGTTTTTTGAAGGATAGGACAATGACAGACAGCGTGGCTTGTGTTATTAAAAGACAGGTTTTTCAGTGGATCATGATTTAACTTGTGGATGGCATAATCTAACTTTTTGACAACCTCAACATGATAAGTAATAAGTGTGGAACATTATTACATATGATTATATTGATGAAATGGTATATGAAATGAATCATATGAACTGCGGATATGAAATCAAGTGAAGCTATGATCTTCGCAGTTATGAACGCAATTTACAAATAGCTTCACTTGATATGATTATATTATTATGATTTGTGATCGTTGAGGGCTACTCTTGTGATCAACTGTATCACCACTGGCCAACATACACTGTGGCTTATTAAAGTTCTTATTTTTTTCAATCATCAATGTCTAAACAATATAATATTATGAGGTACCTTGGCCTCTGCATGACTTGAATTTGTTTCTGTATTCCTTGAATTTGATCCACTTCAGTTAACTGGAAATCTTGTTGCAGTCGCAGGTTTACTATCACAGCAAAGTATTGCTCCCTGTGGCACTTGCACAAACCAACACAAGCATTCTGGCAGATGGGTGTATGTCTCAAGAAATGCATTATTTGTCCACATTTTATCCTCTTCTGATTGTCTTCATAAGTGAAAGTATGACTATTTCTTCTGAAGACACGTCCATATGACTTTGAGTGGAAGACTTCCCCATGAATTTTTGCCCTTTTGAAAATCTGGCACCATCCCAAAGATTCTTCCCCACTCACATCTATGATTGCATTCTCCACATGTTGTGCAAGCTTTATATCTGAAAAGGCACCAAGTAAGTGCACCCCATTCTCAAGCTTTGTTGACCTGGAAAAATATTAATCACATTATAAAATATTAAAATATTAATCACATTACATGAAAAGAAACTGTTCAACGGTGTGAAAATGATACATTGAAAAAGTTTGTTTTAATCTACATTTCTTCTACATTAACGAAC
>BLFK01000978.1:12500-20000 GCA_014634185.1 Astreopora myriophthalma | reverse complement strand
TTCCATGAGTGCGCGTTGGATATGAGATGGTAAATAGCCAACGAGGCGCGTAGAGCCGAGCTGGCTATAACCAGTCTCATATCCAACAAGCGCAAATGGAATAATTGTTTTATTAAATTCCTTCAACTCCAAAAATTGGGTAGTACGAAATACGAGCGGAAAAAGCGAGCAAATCCGAGCGAAATCGAAAAAAAAACTTGATGAGAACTGATGCGATGTTGTGTAATACCTTGTTGTCAGACAGACGCAGGCTCATCACAAAAACATTTCTTGCCTTTTCGCGTACTTCTAAACGTCGGAATTGATCCAAACTTTCCACAAAAAAAGTTTTTTTTCTCCTTTTTGGCTTTATTCAAAGAGAAATTTGGCATTCCGACGAAAACATTTTTAGTTTAGCAACGGTTAACGCAATCATTTACCATATAAGGTCAAACCAAGGTATATGAGCTGATAACCGAGATTGAGTGAACCAATCAGAGCACGCGAAATGCATTATCCGAGGTTGAGAATTTAATAATTATAGATATTCAGTGTAGTAGTATCAACAATTATGTCAAATACCTTTTACTTGGGGGTAATTCATTTATTTGGAAGTACACTGGCCAAACACTTGCACCTGATGATTTAAACACAGATACACCATCTGTATTGAACTTTAAAGAAAAGTTCTCCAGTTGAGAAAGTGGACCATCGCCTTCAAACAATTTACTGTAAAGATGGCCATCATATACATCAGTGATGTCTTCAGCTGCGTTTTTCTTCCTTTGAAAGCGGTGTTTTATATCTTCCTGGAATTCCTATTCTAATGAAAAATAAATGTTGATGAAAATTCAAGAAGTGATCAGTGTAATAATTAATATACAGTTCATGGCAGAAATTGAACATTCTGTGGGTCAGAAAACACCTCTTCTTAATACTAATCTGTTTTTTTTTATTATATGATTTAGTAATCCCCATGAAAAGGAGAAGTCTTATCGGTTCCCTAAGCAGTATGAATTTTGCAATTAAATTTATACAGGCTGCTAAGATGGACAAGTTGCTTCTACAATCCATAGCTGAAAATTAACAGATTTTTGTTCAGCAGAAATTGTTTAACTTTTATGTCTAACTTCAGTGTTGCTGTGCCTTTCAATAACATGGGGACTCTTAAATTAAAAGCTCAACCGACAAATGCTTTTTCTGCTTCCGTCAATCAAATGTTCGGCAGCTCCTCCCAGCTTCTGACTATGTTGTCTGAACTGAATAATTTCATTTCATTATCGTGCACTTGGCAGTATAGTCGAAAGCTGAGAGGAGCCGCTGAACATTTGATTGACAGTAGCAAAAAACATGCACATTTACACAGTTGTGCTTTGAAATTTAGAGGCCGTATGTTACTGAAAGGTGCAGTAAAAATGTTCACAAAAGCGATGCAAGTTTATGGAGCGCTTAATTTATTGCCTGCGGTTGAGTCCATAAATCTGTAAAAAAAAGAACTACATGGACCACATGCTAGTTCAACAACATATATATAATAAACCATACTCCTTATTATAGATATCTGCATGAAAGCTTACTTACTTTGTGCAAGTTCTCTCAGCTGATTTTTCATGGAAAGAATGACAAAATATGGTTCCTTCTTCAAATCACTCACATCCTTCCCGCATATAGGGCAGACATCAGGAGTATCACCCGTAACACCAAGGTATTCAGAACAAAACTTACAATAGAAGTGTTTCGTTATGGGAAGTTGTAAGTCCACAAAGTACTTCTTTAGTGCATTCAATGAGCGCACACACTTGTTTTGCGGTCCGGGGATACAGTGTAAGTTGATCAAAGAAATAACATCTGAAAGACAACTTCCATTTAGGTTGTGAGTAACGGCCAGAGTGAGAATCAAAAGAACGCTTTCAGACAATTTAAGTTGTGAGCCAGGGTACACATAAGGGTCCTTATCTGGCGATTCATTCGTTTGACTAAAGTCGTTGCCAGAAACTGCACTCTCCGGTTCCTCATCTGAAAACTGAATGTCTGCACTCTCACAGTAGCTGCTGCAGGATCCATCACCTTCGGAATCACTCCAATTCGTATCCAAAGAGCCATCACTGTTGTCTTCGGGCGAACAAAATTGTTCATGGCTGTGGGGAGATGCAAGCAAGGACATGCCAGAATCTTGAAAGTGCTGTTCACAATCATCTGAATCGTTTGATAAGCCGAGGTATGTCACACTTCCGAACTGCACATCGTTAATTTCCTCGGAGCTTTGAACATCAACATCTGTGCCGATTTGTCTGGTTTTTTGATTTTGTCGATGGACAGTACTTTTGGGTTTTTGTAGGGATACATCTCTTCGATGAGTGTTGTAACGACCTCTTTTAGTTGGTCGGCTTTCCAACGGAACTGCAGCCAGATCCATGGAGCAACAAGCGTCACGCATATGTACGCGCTAGACCACAATGCATGGGGAGGCACTGGCGCGTGATCAGAAAAGAGCGGGAACTGAACTGTTGACCACGCTTTGAGTCCTTGAGAGTCTTTGAGTATCTCCGCGTAATTTCAGCTTCATCAATTTCAATATTGTTTTCCGGGTTAATTGACGACTCCTAGCTACTATGAGAGAAACAAAGACGCCTTCTCGCTTCACTGACGACCTTGGTAAGTCATGCACAGTTTAATTCCATAACAATTGAGTGAAATGAACATGGCATGCAGGGCGGGATTAATTGTTCCATACACTGTGGGCGAAGTGCATACCGGCGGGCTCACGGTAACTAATAAAGCTTTAAGTTTACTATTTCGCTTTCTTAACAGCAAGCAGCTTAGTAGTGCATCTCTTCGGTATCATTTCTCTTCCTAAACGTATTTTGAATAATATATAACAATAACAATTAATATCACGAAGCGACGGGAAGGATCATGCGCAGCCATTAGCACTCTTTGCTGAAACCATTCTCTCTCCTCGGTATTCAGGGATAAAAACCACAGTTAATAGCGTTTTTGTCGCACTGTAGTATAATTTTTGAACAAACAATTGATCAGTATACTGAGTCGTTCCTGGTCGACATTGCCCAACTTTAATGAATTAACGCACTCCTCCTCCGACTCGATCCCCGGTCGTTTCGCAAACATGTCAGTTCCCAACGTCTAAAATACTTTTTGGAAAAGGTCTGAAATGTATTTACAAATCACCACAGGAAGTAAATGTCACCTTTGATGTACGTAAGATTATATTGTTCGTTTCGGCTTTAAAATAAATTAATGTTCGTTTCACTCTTTAATCTCGATCTCTCCCATCGGCCATGGCGATAATATCCATGACATATTTAATACGAGTATGAAACGCTTGTAAAATCTTTTTATTCACAATATTTGCGTAGTTTAAAGAGCCATTTTTCGTTAATCTATATCTAAACAAATAGAAAGTTGCATATATGAACAAAGATTCCCTTTACATGAGAATTAAGTTTCAGGCGTACTATAACGCCTGAAACTTAATTCTCATGTAAAGGGAATATCTTTGTTCATATTACGAATATGTGAATAAAACAGCTCGGCAGGTTTAAGTTTCTGTTATATGGCTTTAATTCCTAGCTGGTGTGAAAACTTTTTTGGCCTTCGAGAAACGAGCTATAGCCTCAGGTTGTCATGTTTTGTTTTCAACATACTGCATTCCATCCAGTTTTCATTTGATATCCTTTATAAGACCCAGAATTCATTTAACACAAATTAATACTCTGTCACTTTTCCCCCAGTTAATTCCAGTATAGACCTTATATATGCATAGATGGCAGCCAAAAATTAAAAATTATTGTGGGAATATTAAAATTTATAGCCCAACTAACCTTTTTTTGGAGTTGATAACTCAAAAGAATTTTTATACTCTCAAATGCTCGAGGTTAGTTGGGCTAATTTAAATTCATACAGAAGAATTTTAAATTGGCAGCCTTTTATGAATAGGGTCTATAAGCTGAACTTAACCTACTGCCACACTAGACATATATATATACCATGGAAAATCAAGCACAATAATTGCTAAATATGGGCCTTTCATATATTTTTAGACCACTACCTTGTTGTCTTTAAAGAAGACAACGTTAAGGCGATTGTTAGTCATGGGGAAATTAGGGACTGTGACGATATAGTGAGGGGTGCATCATGTGAGGCCCTCTGGAAGGATGCCAAACACAAAGAATGGTATCCTGCCTTTATTGTGGACATTGGAGGTGAGACCATTTCAACAAACATCGTATATTTTAATTCCCATTTTTAATAATTATTAGATTAAAAACATATCCTACAGGGACGGCATAAACAGCCTTATGAACTGACTTCAATTTATTGGCCCATTCCACTGATTGTGGTTCAAATAAATAGTACTTTTTATTGTTTCTGAACAGCCAATAAAAAGTGGCATGCGTGTCTGTTGAAGGTTTTCTTGGTTTTGATTAAGAGCATTCCTTTGCATTCATAATTCATTCTATCCCTATAATGTTTTAGATCTTGATTATTTAAGAAGTATGCAGAGTAAGCCAAAAGGAAAAAATCAGAAATCCAGAACTACAGCCAGTAAAACAGCAGGAACCAAGGAATCGGCCAAGAAAAGAAAAACGCCAGGTAGATCTAAAGACTTCCTTAAACACTATACATGTAACTTTGTTCTAAGGCTTTCACTAACAATTATTGGGTGAAAAGTACCTAACCTTCCATATGTTTTGAGGCTGCTGCCTCTTTATCAGTGGACCACTGATGATGGGGCAGCAGCCTCAAAACATATGGAAGTTTACATGCACAATAATGAATATTTACTAGTTTTCTTTATCAAACAAACTTTGCGCATCACAGTTTTCTTCTTGTTTTTGTCAATTACAATTCTTTACATACATGTACAGTAGACACTCTCTCTCTCTAATATAGACACCCTTGGGAACACTCCTAGCAGTCTTTTTTACAACAAACAATAAATATTTAATATAATTATTGTTATTGTGAATATAGTACCTGACCTTATTTTTATGTTGTTTAATGCTCTTGTGAAACTCAGTTCAAGAGGTCCAGTCCCAAGAGGTCCAGTCTGGGAGTGAGGAAGAGCAACAGAAGAAGAAGCAAAGTGAGATGAGGAAAGAGGCTAAGGCTAAAAAAGCTGTGAATGCAAAGGCAACAAAGGATGCACTGCTCAAGAGAAGGCTTGAGCAAGCCAAACAGTTTGAAGGTTACAAAGTTCCCAAACCAAGTGCTAACTCTGGGATGTGTTCCCAGGAGGAACTTCCTTATGAGGATGTTTCAGAGGACAGAGGTGTGCATGCTCAGCAAGACAAGGACTATCCCTCTCAATTCAACAAAGACAAAGCAAGGCATACATATAAGCTACCAGCCTCCAGAACTGCAGTCCCTAACCAAACTAGGACCAAGCAATCCCCAAAAAGGAAAAAAAAAGGTAAAACTAGTTAACACTATCAATTATCACTAATAAAGCAGACTGGAAATGGCTCCAGTTTAATTGACAACAATTTGGACATAAGAGTACATATATAGATATATATATGTGGTTGAACAAAATAAATAAAAAAAGAATCAATACTGAGAGACCAAATAATGCTCCCTTACTGTAACAAGAAGAAGCATAGCTCAAATAGCCTATATCAGAGAATTACGGCAATGTCAAGATATACACGCAGACACCCCCATTGAAACAAATAATAAAGAAAAGGCAAACCAAAACATTGACTCAGCACTTTTGAAATTCAGTCCATGAGGTGCAGTCTGAAAACGACAGAGAAGAGAAACGAGTGAAGACAAAAGACATAAGCAGTGATGCTAAAGGAAAAAAGGCTGTGAATAAAAAAGCTACTAAAGGCACACAATGGAGAAAAAGCCTTGAGATTGTTACTTCTGAGGTACATTCCCAGGAAGTGCTTTCAAATGATGATACTTCCGATGTGGAAAGTATCTGTAGCCTGCCAAGGAATCAACATGATGACTGCTCCTTGGTACATGTAGATGATTACTATGCTACTTCTGATGATGAAGATGAAACAGCCTCAGATGAACTACACAGTTCACCTCTGAAGGAGCTTTTTCAAAAGGGTAAGTCAAATTTTCAGTCCTGGATATTACCTGTTTTGAACCCATTTGAAGCAGATTACTTGATGCATTTGATAGTATAGATTATGCGGATTTTAACTCCAAATTTGTGTTTCAAGTTGTCCAGAAAACTGTGCCTTCAAGAACCTATAACTGATCTAGCTGTGAAAGCAGCAGCAGAGAGAAATTTTGGAATGATTCTATTGAAAGTGTATAATTTGCACCACAATCAGCTTTCATGCATTTCCACTGAGAAAGAACTCTAAACAATAAAAAATGACATTGATTGTTTATCTTTTTCTATCTACAGGTGCAAGTTCTTCAAGCACACCATCAAGAAAAAGACCAACCTCAGATGCTTCTTCTAAGAAAAAACAAGGTGAATTTGTTAGGCTGTTCACAGTCCTAGTAAATTGAAATGTCAAACACGAGTTAAACAATTATCTCTGCCCAAACTGCACCTACCTTATAATTGTTCTGTCAAAATAGAGAGAGACGTTTCAAATTAATTTTGACAAAAAAATGTTACTGTAATAACCTCATCTATTTATATTCAGGAGAAAATAATTTTCCCATTGTGAACAACAATAATAATAATGGTACATTAATTATTTATTGAGCATGCATGCACGTTGAAAGGCAAGTACCTGATTTCATTGATTTCATTTAAAGACAGTTTCCCTCAATTTGCCTATTTACAGGTCAACTTCCCCGCTCCTGTGGCTGCCAAGAGAGCATTTTCTTGAGAGAAGAGATTAAAAAAATGAAATACAAAGTAGAAGAACTCCAAAGAAAATTAAATGGTAAGAATTCCTGTCATTATCATACAGATCTCTGATTTTTTTAACGTTTAACAACTATATAGAAATGATCATAACACCCTTGTCTTTCCAGTTTGTCAGTTTCCAGTCACTTTCCAGTTTGTCAAAATTCAGGGATTCACTCTATCCTACACAGAAGCAGATTCAGAATGCTTCAGGGATTAATTAGATAGAAGATAGTAACCTTCGATCCATTTTGATTAAAGGCTTCCTTGCCATGACCCCTCAAAAACAGGTGATTTATTTGCCAAGCTAGGTACTAGGTACTAACTTGTTTTTACAACCACAGAAAACACAATTAGTAAATTCTCTATAAAGATGCATGTTATGTCATGTCTGTACAGCCATGGTTCATTGCCTGCCAATTCATGTCAATAGGTTATTGTAAATTTGCTTTGTTTAATATTTCAGAGTCAAGTTTACTGACTGAAAGTGACAAGAAACCTCTTGCTGGGGTGATTTCTCCAGTTTTAGCGGTGAAATACAAGGTACGCTTGCAAATATGATACATATATACTGTAATAGAAAATCAGCAATAACATAATACGTAATATGTCACTGCAACATTGATGACCAAAATGAATCCTTACTACATGCATGTACAAGATAATGTCATTTA
>BLFK01000978.1:0-2500 GCA_014634185.1 Astreopora myriophthalma | reverse complement strand
TAACAGAAATAATTTGGCATTTTTATCAATGTTAACCTTCAGCACAGTTCAAAGAAGAAGAGGAAGTTGCGGCAAAAGTAGCAGTGTGCAACCCTCTTAGCAACGCCATAAACATGAAGCAAAATAGACAACAAAATCAGTGTTTCTTTTTACAATCAACCGTTTTCACTGAACATGACTTGTGAACTACGCAACTTGAACTTTGAACTGATTTGACAATTGATCACTGAACAACGAGTGAGAACAGAAAGCGACCGAAGAAAAAAGCTGTTTCACCTTCAAAAACTATAGATCACCAACACCCTTTTTTCCCCACGACTTTTTGCATTTTTGTCATTCTCCCAAAACATTCCAAGTCAATCATGTTTGTTAAATATCACAAATCCAGAACGTTCTTCATGCAATCTTCTAACAAACGTGTCAATACAAGAACTTTCTTCCGAATAATCAATGTTACTATAATTTCAGTTAATTGAAACGAAAACTCCTCCAGGGACTCCTGGGATTGTCATTGATAACTCATTGATTTTTTTCAGGCCTCTTCTTTCCAATTGCTTAAATTGGAAAATTAACTGTGATGATCATTCTTCACTTTCATCTACAACCGCAGTTCACATATGAATTATTTCATATATACTTCACATCATGTCATTGATAACTGTCGATCGAAAAGAATTATTATCCATTATATTTCAATCGATAACAATCAAAAATAAATATTTTCTTTGAGTTTGTTTGTTGTTGATTACCAGTTTCAATCAATATCGATTACTATCGATTGACTACGCCTGGATTGTTACAAGCTGCGTGATGCCCACCCTAGTGCTTTTGAATTGGTAAAATGTTTCTGTGTATGGAAAGCCAAATGGTGCAAAATTCAAGACATAAAAATGGCCTCACGTTCAGCAAAATTGCTATCAAGGTCAAGAGAGATTTCAATCAATCTCAACAAAATCAATTCACGTTCAACCGATCTTCTCTCAAGGTCAAGACATTTAGATTCAAGCTCAACAAAATAATGTCCTCACTTTCAACAAATTTCCTTTCAAGCTCAAGAGATCACTTACCTTACTTTCAACGAAACATTTTTCTCATTTTCAAGCTTCGTTCCACTTCAACCCCAAATTTTGTCGTCACGTTTCAACAACTCGACCTTTCAAGGTCAAGACACAAACAACGTCACGCTCAACGTAGCCAAATCGCATCATCAACAACTCAAATATGTTGTGAACAACCCAAATACGTTGTCAACAACTTTTAAAAATACGTTGTCAACAATCGCGCCAACCACTGTCAACAAAGTAGGTAACCCACAATGCAACATGTGCAAGAGACTTTGTATACTATACATGAAGTATGCATCTCGAGTATCTTCCCACTAAAAATCAAAGATGGCTACGAACATGGCGGAAACTTCGACTACCGATTGGGACAACTTTTTTGAAGAATTGGTCCGGTTATTGACTGATTATGAAGCATTGTTCAACTCAGCTGATTCTATATTGCAAGAAAATGTATTTATCAGAATGGAGTCCGCTCTTCTTGCTCTTCAACAAGTCATACCTTCAGCCATTGAGAGAGGACTAAACTGCGCGTCAGTTCTTCAAGAAATTTTCACAAATTTTCGAATTTTGTTTCTAGAGTGGACAAGACAAAGGGAAACTCAAACAAGCTCTCCTTGCAACAATCTGGCCATTTATTCGCTAGAAATCCCCAAAGTTGAGCGTAGTAGTCGGCCGGGCAGGCCAAGGTTTGAAATCAACGAGGATGTTCTTTTGGAATTGCGCTCTTACGGTTTTACTTGGAAACAAATTGCAGACATGCTCCTTGTTTCAAGATGGACTATAAGGAGACGTGTTGTTGAATATGGCTTACAGGAAACAACAGGATTTTCTGCATTATCTGATGAACAAATAGACAGTTATGTGAAACAGTTTATTGAAGAGCATGGAAATCTTGTGGGGTGTTCTATAGTTCAAGGTTTTCTGAAATCACTTGGCTTCAGACTACAGCGCCGCAGGGTAAGAGCAAGTATTTCTCGAGTAGATCCGCACAACTCTCGCATCAGGTGGGCAATTGTTGTTTCAAGAAGAGCTTATTCAGTGCAAGGGCCAAACAGTTTGTGGCACATTGATGGCCACCGCAGCCTCGTGAACTGGGGATTTGTTATACATGGAGGAATAGACGGATTTTCAAGACTAATAGTGTATCTTCATTGCTCCACTAATAACAGAAAGGAAACTGTAAGTCGCCTTTTTCTCTCTGCCACTGAGCGCTATCACTGGCCTTCAAGATTACGGAGTGATCATGGTGGAGAAAATGTTGGCGTGTGGCAGTTAATGGAAGAGGTGCGCGGACCGAATAGAGGAAGTTTCCTGGCTGGAACATCAGTGCACAATCAACGCATCGAGCGTCTCTGGCGGGATGTGTTTTGCACTGTGTGTCACATTTTTTATTACACATTTCAGGCCATGGAAGAATCGGGACTCCTTCAGCGAAA
>BLFK01000977.1:48333-67859 GCA_014634185.1 Astreopora myriophthalma | reverse complement strand
CCCCCCCCCCCCAATCCATCCCAGAAGCTCTGTGGTACTTGTCCCCCCTCCATCCCAGAGTGTCTCTCAACTCTGATTCTGATTCTTAACGAGCAGCCCACTTTTAATGCTCCCGCTCCCTTGCTTGCGAAAACGATGGTAAAATCACTCAAACGGGAGGAAAAAAGGTTTCTCTAACGCTTTGCTGACAAGGGAGAAAGAATGCTATGACCACAATTTGCCGAATAGGACCGATTGTAACTTAGCGATACCAAAGAGAAAAAGGGGCCCCTAACAAGCTCCCTTATAAAGGAACCCGCTAGTTACCAGTAATTGGTCTGAGATAGAGGCGTAAAATCTCATAACTCGGAAGCACGATGGGACTAACCTTTAAGCCTATTACCTGGTGTCATCAGTGTGTCAAAAGGAAACAAACTACACAGTAAGGAAAACAAACAAACAAGCAAAAAAACAAGAGAAAACACCTTCTCAAACGATAACTTAAATATACACCGATAAATTATGATACATTCATTTGAGGGCGGCCAGATACAATATAAGCACGTATGTTGTCATAGTTTGATCAATAAACCTTACAAGTATTTCTGGTTGTCGTTTCTCTCCGTAGAGGGAAACGACAACCGGAAATATGCCTGTCACGCAGGCTATCGAAGAGACAACTGCTTGAAATATTTAAACGTTTTCTTGGTCCTGGGTGGATGTAAAGTCCAATTCGTGTGATTCACTGAGCTGATGGATAGGGCGAAAAGCGGCCAACAACAAAAGCAACGAGGCTGATCAAATTTTTCTTTCTTTGGTTTCCCTTTGTATCGAGCTCGTACCTTAGAATGATTCGCCAACAAAGATACAAAACACGCAAGAATCTGGTGATTAAAACGAAGAAGTGAAAGGGGAAAAAACAAACCAACAAACAAACAAACAAACAAAAAAGGGCACCCATCCGCGACACCGGGATTTCTGGTATATCGTTGGTAATTAATATTTCAGCAGATGATTAATGCTATGTGATTATGTTTTGTTGAATTTGTAGACGCCTGAATAACAACCAATTAAAGGAATTGCCCAGAGGAGTCTTTAATAACAATACCAAGCTACGGTTCCTGTAAGTGCGAATCTTCTCCTGAATAAACAAATCACTGCTGACGGGATTAGTGGGTTCTGGTGTCACTTTGTCGATTGTTTTAGAGCCAGCTCGTCGTCACTTTTGTTACGGACAGTGTCGCTGTCGTATCTCGTCACTACCGGCTGTAACAAAATATCGCCCCTTTTCTATCAGTTCCTGTCGCCTGCCGGTGTTTTGGAAAAAGATTGTCGCCACATTTTGAGGTCATGTCGCCTGTCGGCAAAACTCCTTGGAAGGCCTCGATAATAAGAAGCTAAATCACTTTGAATTCAGCTTCACTTGGGATACATTCATATAGTTTCGGAAAGAAAGTTTCTGTCAGAGAAGCCTTAGCTTATTCTTCTTGCACAAACTGTTAAAAAATGTACAAATTAGAAAACGAAATGCATACTAACGGTAACTTCCGCTTGTCAAATAGACTGAGATAACATAAAATTCAAACATTCATGAACGGATATTGTAATAATTTTACATTCGTTGAAAGGTTAATTGATGGCGTAAGAAGAAATTATCAATAGTGAGAAAAAAATGTCCACGACGGGCTGGGCTTCTTCGCTATAATAAAGATATATAATAGCAAGCCTAGCGCACAGCTTGAAACGATTCCCCAAGCGCAAAACATATGGTCGGCAACTGGACAGAGAGAGGCGGAGGAAACCAGCGATGAGGACTACAATCTAATGTTTGAGTTATTTGGTTTGGGATGCCCCAGCAAGGCTTGACGCGACTGGATGATCCGGTCCATGGCGGGAATATGGTTGTGGCTCTCGAAGACCACTAAATTAGCAGGAGCACAAATCGAACGCTCAAGGTCAGACAGGGTTAAATGTTCTTGATCTTCAAAAACTAAGTCCCTTATTGGTAGCTGATAGCAAATCATTTTGTATAGCCGAAAATGTCTAACAGGTCTAGGGATATGCTCCTTAACAAAGCGGTGATCTGACGTGATGTGGTTCGGAACTAAAAGGCAAAGAGCGAAATCTTATGTAACAAGACGCCTGGAGGCGTTCACGTGGGATGCCTTGATCGACGAATGGCTGTCAACAGTCAGTTTTTATAGGAACAAATAAACTTGAATAGAAGTGTTTATGTCAACATTCGGTACAGCATCAACAAACGGTGTTGCCGGCGGTGTTGCTTGTACTATTTCGCAAACAAGAAGGGAAAAAAAAAACAGAGAACAAGTCAACAACCCGGATATTATGCATGGTCACCCATCCGAGAAGTAACCCCAGCCAACAGGCCTGAACTTCAGTGAGAAGCACAAGCACGTGGCTAATTACCATATGAGACTACAATGACGACGAAACCGGCCCGAAACTATAACGTGGTCTGCCTACGCATCCCACGTAATAAACTAATTGCATACGACGGCGATAGAAAATCGTGATAGGTGAAATGGACAAGTATTTCGAATAACAATCGCGCGTAACATAAGGAACCAATTTACTTTCGTCCAGCCCCTTGAAACAATACGTAGATAGTTTGGCGTAGAAATGTATCGACAGCGGTTTGCTGACGACTAAAGCACTGTCTTAAAGCTGACAACTACTGAGTGTCCTGACTAAAAGGTGACTTAAAGCTTGAACCGATTACGCAGTCATCGTGGCTGCTAACCCCTATTACCTAAAGTAACTATTAATCAACAATGTAACGGTAAGCAACAAAATACGGGCAAGAACGAAAAAAAGGCGTTTCGAACCAACAGGGGAAAGTACAATGTTGAGCTGGTGAAACGGATTCCTCTAAAGGGAATGGCCCAGAGCAGTTGCGGGGCTTATCATCAAAAGGTTTCGTCCGCCACATGAAAGACACGACAGGCAGACACGAAAGCCGCAGTCGCTCAATTTACGAAAAATAAGGTAAAGAAATAAGATAAACGAAGAGAGGTAAGTTGGCCACTGGCGGAGTTGGAAGCTTAAACATTTTAAATATTTCTCAGCCTGTCATATTACAATCAAGATCTTTTCTACCGCAAAGTAAATTCCTAACGCAGGAAATTCAACGCTGGAAAATAACGCCACAGAGCGGAATCTTATAAAATGCGGCCCCGAACCATTTTCACTTTTAAGCCAAGGGGCTGTCATAAAATGCGTCGCTGAAGCCCTGTATCTGCAGGCAAAAATAGGCTTTTCCTTCTTAGTTAGACAGCGTAAAAACACAATTGACCGGTTTTTTACCGGAGACGCATAATCCGTCGGGGACGAATTTGGGGAAACATTTGTTCCGCGTCTGTTAAGCTTGTCCAGTAAAAAGACGAGCACTAGATGCATTATCCGTCCAGACGAACTCTCTCTCCTTGTGCGTTGTTCAAGACAACGGAATATAGTTCGTCTAGACCGAGAATTCGTCTTGTGCCCGTCCTTATACTACAGACGCATAACCAGACGAAAAACAAATGTTTGCCCAAGTTCGTCCAGACGGATGTTGCGTCTCTAGTACAAAAGCGGCCAATGTCTTTTCTTTCTTTCTTTTTTTTTTGTTTGTTTGCCTTTTTTCTTTCTCTTCGATCTTCGAAAACACTATTTGTTTCAACGTCTAATGTAAATGACCAGCAGCTGGTCGAGGTTTACAAATCTCTAAGGAACTTTTAAGCCTGCTCATACAGCCGTTGTTCGTCGGCACTCAACTTCCTTGGGGTGACGCGGGTGAACGATGAAGGAAGGCTGTATTTGCAGGCTATTAAACAACTGGCAGTCGGATATTTTTTTAAATTCTAAGAAAATGAGAGCTTTAACCCATTCATCGTAAGCTATCTCGATAATGAAATACTAAGCCTCAAGGAAAATACCAAATATGCCTACAAGGCCACGTAATTGATCGCTCGAAGATTTGTATATTGTGATCTCGATTTAGTGGCTTGCGCGGACCCCATGCCAGCGTTTTGACTTCACATCACTCAGGCACTCCCTTCGGGCATTTCCTGTTGGACGTCATCTTTACCTGCTACTTACTTGCGTGCGCTTGGTGATGAAACGTTATCATTACCCATAGTTAGGTTAGTTCTGGCGATTACCGGATCGAACATGTGGGTGCCAGACCGAAGGCGGTAACCGTGACTGACACTCGTGAGATGTGGCAGCAGCTGGACAACACTGAAAACCCGAGAACTTTGTTTTGCAAACTTCGTGCACGCTACCTCACGACGGTGCGACAGTGTCGTTAGACCACAGCTCACGAGTGCAGCTTCAGAACAGAACGCAGAAAAAAAATGTACGCAGCACAGACTTCTGTTCATGCTCTATAGAGTAATCTAAGATCATTTTATGTTAGGTTAGAGTCCAGTCGTACGCCTAGGTCATTTGGCTGATTTAGTTGGAGTTAATTCTTTACCCAGTAAGGACACGTGGAAATTCAAAACTTAACTGACCATCCGTCTGCAGCCAAAAGCATAACAGGTTTTACGCGGGTTAAGTAAAAGTTTGATATTGATGGTCCAACGGCAGATTCTCTTTAGATCTCCATTCATTTTGCTGCCGACTGCGTATGGCTGATTTTTCAAGCAAACGTCCAGGAGTTTAGTGTTGCCAACGTCAGAGGGCTTGCGCAGAGCCAAGTATTTAGGCACCGCAGGAAGATCGTTTGTACATATGATGATAAGGGGCCCTAAAATGCTCCCTTATAAAGGAGCCCGCTGGTTACCACTAGTTGCTCTGAGATGGAGGTGTGGATTCTCTTGACTTGGTAACGTGATGGGAGGTAACTCTTAAGGCACTGTCGTTTCGAATTACACTTAACATGTTGTTGCGTCGACTCCCTTCTTTATACTAGGCGGGTTATTACATGGTCTCACCAGGTCGTCGTTAAGACGAGATTAAGTTTAAACGTTGTCCAACCCGTCTGACATTTATTTCGTCAGCCTTGTTTCTCGCATTTATAATAGAGGCTTAGCACGTCAGACATGGCCTATACCTCTGAAATGCTAGTATAGATACAGAGGGAAATGTAAGCCACCCTCCTCCTATCTCTTGGTCCCAATGCCAAAGGAAAATAGAAACAAAAGCAAAGAAAACGTGACTGCGCGGGAAAGACTAAAATAGGCTTCAAACCAAAATGAATCAAGTCCTTGTAACAACAAACAAACAAACAAAAAGCTACACCTTAAGCAAAATTCTCCCTGATGCTGCCGGAGCACAGTGGGTTGAGCGTAATGGAAAGAATGATTCTGTTCCTAACACACACGCTTTACTTACAGCAATGAAACGACGACGGGCCAACAATATTAATTCTGATTTATTGTGCGGTAGTAGGCCGTTACACCTATTAAGCCGTACACTCATCCAGGAAACACTACAATCGTCAATTATTGACAATGCATTCAACAAAGTGATAACTCATAAGATGCAAGAAAATGCGTATCCCTGAAAAAATGCTCAGAGGTCAGGAAAAAGCTGGCCAAAAAACAACAACAACACCAACAACAACAACAAAATATAAGTAGGTGCCAAACCCAGAAAAACCTGAGACCCGCATGCTCGAGACTCCGACCCTCCCTGCGAGGCCAATAAGAGAGAAGAAAGGGCCAATAAAGACCTAGATTATAAGAAAACGTTCAAACAAAGTAAAACTTAAATTCTGGATTACGCAGTGCTCAACGCCAGCCGGTGTAACGACCTGGAACTGACTCGCATACTATTAACTTATTTACACAAACACCTCTCCACGCATACATAACTGCATGCGCATTTGCATGCCTGAATTCCTGCGATTACATTACATCCATCTGATTACAAATGGCTATCACAATAGCCAAAAGAAATCAATTTTCTTCTAATGTTACGAAACCGTATAGAGGTTTCCATCGACCAGAAATAACGTTGACAGGCTGGTGGAAATAAGAAAGTCATGAAGACAAAAGTGAAGATATGTACTTATTAAGGACCTTACGCAACAACGACAACGACGGCTACGACGACCTCATTCCAAAGGAATTAATCTCATATGAACGGGGCCGGAAAGTGTATCAACTCTTTCAACACCCAAAACGTGTGTCTGTTGACCGAAATGAAACTGGTATTAACAGTGTTCGTTCACGCGTTGAGGGCGATCTTCCTACGCTGTTTAGTAAGTTTCAATTTCATTTGCTTGCATGGCTTACCAGAGTTTTCGATTCGTCTATCAAGTTGGCGGAGAAAAATGTGTTTTGAGTTTCAATCAGCCCGCATTCGATGGCTGTTTAGCCCGAGGAAACGTCTGACGGATAATCTTCAGGACATCTCAGTTTTTATAGGTGGTTTGCACGTTGCATCATCGCCGCCACGTTGGTTCACGAAAACAATAGATTTCTCATTGAGGATGGTAAAGGGTATCTTCGTGACTCGTGATCCGCGACTTTTATTCCCCCTGAAATGTGAAATAGCTAATTTTTCCACGTAAATCGTGATTTCCATAGAAACGGTGAGGCGTGATTTTGCAAAATTGTTTTCCGTGAAACGAGAAACACACGTTTAATTCGCCATAAAGTGTGATTTTCGTTGTGTCTTCGTTTTCGTGAATTGTGAAAGGACGGTTTTATTTTCCGTGAAACGTGATCTACACCCCACCTTTACCACGCTCCTCATTGCCTCCTTTTGTTCGTCAACCAGCATTTCTACATTTTACCATTGTTATCTGTGTCTCTAGAGAATGGTTGCAAACCAACTATTTTACAGCAAGGTTCGTTTAGGGGCAAACATCCGTGTGAAAAGGAACGAAAAGCTCGTAAACGCACGTGCAGAGCGATCGTTTTTCTTCATCATACCTATTTTTCTGTTGCATTGTCGTGAGCGTCGCCGTCGTCGATTCGTAAGCTTCCTAACAGAGAGCTTTAGCAGGGAGGACGGTAACGACGACTGGAACAGAAAAAAAACCAGGTTTAATTAGTAAAAATAATCGTTCTACACGCCCTGCACGTGCGTTTTACATTCTGGTACATTTCTTTGCCGTGGTTTAGGCGGTTTCGGAGAACGTCAGAAGATGACGTTGAATTTTCGATCTCTCTTCAAACTTGAACGCCGTTTTAACCAGTTCCATTGTTCCATAGCAGACACACATCAGCTTTGCATTTTGAAAGAGCTGAAAAAATCGCGAAGTGATTACAATGACGTGAATTCCTATTTTGAAGCGACGTTCTCGTTGCCGTTGCTGTGCTCGTTGCTAAAGGTCCCTATTACCGAGGGGGAGGGCCGGACGGAAAAATATTTGGTTCCAGGCCAATGGTGTACGTAGCGAGCACTCGGAGGATGAAGTTTGGACAAAGAAAGCTAGACATTTTCACGGGCAATATCCTGATCTGACTGCGTATGTTGTACCGAACCACTGCGATCATACATAACCAATTTACTTGTTGATTGGCCAAGCAAACTCATTGTTGACCCGGAACGGTTCTTACCAAGGAAATTTCAATATTAGAAGACATGACGATGATGAAATGAGCTAAGAAACAACACGGGACAATAAGCGAAATACAAACGTACCTTGTCGGTGCCGGATTTTCGGGTAAAACTGAAACTTGAAAAGATGAAACGACGAATGGAGGGACACAGAACAGAGATATTTTCCAAAGGAAACGCAAAAACTGAAACTAGCAACGTATGTGCATGCATAGTGATTGCCTTAACAACTTGAAAAACACTCGAAAATTTTCATGGTTTTGTTTTTCGTTCACATATTGTACCATATAGAAGGGAACCTATGCCGGAGACTATGCAATAAAAAAAACGACACATCACCGTATGTTGACAGGTGCGGCGTCAGCTTGTTTAAAAAACGAGCGACCTTTACAGGTTTAAATATCCCCTTTCGATAGAAAATGAATGCATGCAGAGCTAAATTTTCCGGTTGAAAGTATGACATGGTATATATTTTAATACAGCCACGGAATTCGCCAAGTTGGTTCTCGCTTATATTTTAGCTGTGCGTCATTCGAGTTATGTCAATATCAATATTATTGTCAATGATTATTCCTCTTGTTGTAGGATTAACAACGCTGAATTATAAGAGGTGTCAGTAGCAAATGTATTAACCACAAAATGAAAAAGAGCACTACTACACTCCAGGGTCGGCATAGCCGGGGGGGGGGCGGGGGGGGGGCTTTAGCCCCTCACTTTTAAGCCAAAACAAATATTCATAAATGAAAAATGACAACATAATAAAACAAGAAAAAGAAAAGAAAAAACAACCAAAAGAAACAAAAAACAAAACAAACTCATTAAAGCATTAAATGCAATCAATAAATTTCCGTTAGCCCTTCACAGTTTCTCGAAACTTTGCAAATTGTTTTCATGTTGAAATTTGTCATATGCCATTAAGAATTTTCCGTCGTAATGTAAACACAAGCAATTTTACACCACTGATTCTTAACATTTCCCCAGTAGGCTACACACGTCGAGCTTTTATCAAGTTAAAAAATCTCGGCAATATCGGATGTGAGAACTGAAAATACACGTGAATTTATACTTGATTCAGATTTATTTTTTGACGAAATATCTCGTGGAGAATGCTGAAAATAGCATTTCCGCGACTCTAGATTTCAAAATTTTCTGGGGGAGCATGCCCCCAGACCCCTCTAGAACCTCACGCCTTCGGCGCTCGCTTCTTTGAACATCATCTTAAAAAATTAATTTTTTTAGCCCTCCCCTCCCCCTACTTCAAATTACGCTCCGCCGTCCCTGGATTCACGGATACTACTAAAATGCCTAAATTTTGCCTCTAAACTGCCTGTAATACAAACTCCTGGCTGAAACTATGCACGGCGTCAGTTATGATCTTGTCCCTACAAATTTTCAGAACTTATTCCTTCCTACCGCGAAAATTTATTCCTACAATGCACGATCCTCACTGTAATTTTAATTTTTACTTTCTGGTTCAAGGGTTTACAATAAGACGAGCTTGCAACACTAATGAGTTCTAGCGTTCGTATATATTTGGTACTGTATAACGATTACTATCCTGTGAAAGCCGTTTAGTTGATTTCATGCTTTTCATTCCTTTCTACTTCTAGGTATCTCAGTGGCAATGAAATAACTCAACTCCCAGAACGGATCTCCGGACTGAACAGTCTAGAGAGATTGTAAGTTTGTGATGTAGGCCTTTCCTTCTAGGGAAATTTACGAATAAAGCATACAAGCGAACATCATCATTGTTTTTAAATTTTAAGGTAAAACTAATGCTCTAAAACCATAATGCAAACAATATAAGACTTACGCTTCTCGTTGCCATTGCTGTGCTCATTGCTAAAGGTTCCTATTACTGAGTGGGAGGGCCGGACGGAAAAATATTTGGCTCCAGGCCAATGGTGTACGTAGCGAGCACTCGGAGGATGAAGTTTGGACAAAGAAAGCTAGAAATTTTCACGGGCAATATCCTGATCTGACTGCATATGTTGTACCGAACCACTGCGATCATACATAACCAATTTACTTGTTGATTGGCCAAGCAAACTCATTGTTGACCCGGAACGGTTCTTACCAAGGAAATTTCAATATTAGAAGACATGACGATGATGAAATGAGCTAAGAAACAACACGGCACAATAAGCGAAATACAAACGTACCTTGTCGGTGATTTTAGGGTAAAACTGAAACTTGAAAATATGAAACGACGAATGGAGGGACACAGAACAGAGATATTTTCCAAAGGAAACGCAAAAACTGAAACTAGTAACGTATGTGCATGCATAGTGATTGCCTTAACAACTTGAAAAACACTCGAAAATTTTCATGGTTTTGTTTTTCGTTCACATATCGTACCATATAGAAGCGAACCTATGCCGGAGACTATGCTATAAAAAAACGACACATCACCGTATGTTGACATGTGCGGCGTCAGCTTGTTTCAAAAAAGAGCGACCTTTACAGGTTTAAATATCACCTTTCGATAGAAAATTAATGCATGCAGAGCTAAATTTTCCGGTTGAAAGTATGACATGGTATATATTTTAATACAGCCACGGAATTCGCCAAGTTGGTTCTCACTTATATTATAGCTGTGCGTCATTCGAGTTATGTCAATATCAATATTATTGTCAATGATTATTCCTCTTGTGGTAGGATTAACAACGCTGAATTATAAGAGGTGTCAGTAGCAAATGTATTAACCACAAAATGAAAAAGAGCACTACTAGATTCCAGGGACGGCAGGGTCGGGGGTGGCTGGGGGGGCTTTAGCCCCTCACTTTTAAGCCAAAACAAATATTCATAAATGAAAAATGACAACATAATAAAACAAGAAAAAGAAAAGAAAAAACAACCAAAAGAAACAAAAAACAAAACAAACTCATTAAAGCATTAAATGCAATCAATAAATTTCCGTTAGCCCTTCACAGTTTCTCGAAACTTTGCAAATTGTTTTCATGCTGAAATTTGTCATATGCCATTAAGAATTTTCCGTCGTAATGTAAACACAAGCAATTTTACACCACTGATTCTTAACATTTCCCCAGTAGGCTACACACGTCGAGCTTTTATCAAGTTAAAAAATCTCGACAATATAGGATGTGAGAACTGAAAATACACGTGAATTTATACTTGATTCAGATGTATTTTTTGACGAAATATCTCGTGGAGAATGCTGAAAATAGCATTTCCGCGACTCTAGATTTCAAAATTTTCTGGGGGTGCATGCCCCCAGAGTTCCAGACCCCTCGAGAACCTCGCGCGTTCGGCGCTCGTTCTGTGAACATCATCTTAAAAATTCTATTTTTTTAGCCCCGCACTTCAAATTACGCTCCGCCGTCCCTGGATTCATGGATACTACTAAAATGCCTAAATTTTGCCTTTAAACTGCCTGTACTACAAACTCCTGGCTGAAACTATGCACGGCGTCATTTATGATCTTGCCCCTACAAATTTTCAGAACTTATTCCTTGTTACTGCGAAAATTTATTGCTACAATGCACGATCCTCACTCTCCCAGAATTTCAAAGGTCGAGACTTGGAGTCAAAAGAAATTCCTTTTTAGGACTTGAAGCAAGAATGTGGAGTGAGATACCGACAAAACTCCAAATGCTCCCCAAAGTCATATTCAAAAAGATAATTCAAACATTATTAGTATTTTGGAGTATGAAGACTTGTACATGGAGTTAAAATCTACAATATCTTATGCAAAATCATATTTTTCACGGCTGTTTATTTTCATTTAGTTATTTGTGTCTGTGACTGAAAGCGGGATCACTTGTGAATTTTCTTGTCTTGGTTCAAAATGAAGGTTTATTTTAGCTCTAACAAGTACAGAATGGCATTTTAAAACAAAGATAATCCTGTGATCATGCAAATCTGGCTACATTTTCAAGGCAACGCACGCGTCATTAAAATATTTCGTTGCTGCAAACAGGGCTGGACGGTTAATATGAGAATTTTCAAGCCAGCCCGGCTTGCCGAGATCCGGGCCAGCGCACCTTCTCATATAAACGAACCGAGATTTCACCAAAGAAAATAGGCATTAGCCGAGATCTCGGTAAAGCAAGCTAGCCCGTCTAACCGGGCTGGCCCGCCTCATATAGACAGGCCCTAAAAAAAACGCGGTTGATCGTATGACCGAGACTAGCGCCAAATGCTCCAAGTGTAATATATTTGGCGCCCACGAGACCTTTGGGCAACAGAGCTTTCAGTAGGATACATTTGCATATTAATTAGAAAGTTTTTTTTTAATTAGCAGGAATTTTTTCACTCAGCATGTAATTTTCAAAAAGAGAATAATTTGCATACTAATTAGAACGCATTTTTAATCAGGCGGTAATTCTTTTTTCAATTAGAACGTCTATAGTACAATTAGAATAAATATTTTTGTAATCAGCACGCAAATTTAAAGTTTAGAAGCGAAAACCCAAAAAGAGCATAAATATTTCGCTAGAATTAGAATCTAGTTTGTAAGTTGAGGACAAAAGTCTCGAGTTTAGAACATATTCTTGTAATGAGAAAAAATTTTTCGATTGACATTTTTGTCCATTTCGGCGCCCCATAAGCGTGCATTACTTTTACATTTTTTCTTCTTTCTTAGTACTCTCAAGTTCAATCTGTATTCAGTTTTCATCTCTCATAGATTTTATTTCGCTACTTATTTTAGCAGTCTCCTTCTTCCTGTTTAGTTACTCCTCTGGCTTGCCTAGATTAGCTCTGCTACCTGCGGTGCTGGATTGACATGTAAAATATTTAGCTGAAAAATCAATGAAGTCTGTTACAAATGTTACAAATCTCTCAACTCGCAACGAACCTTGTTAGTGGTCTTGAATTGCCAGCAACATAGTAATCGCCGACTGCTTGCACCGTTTGTACGGACAAATGCTGATACAGTAACACGATACTTACATTAGAATAATAGAGTAAAATTTCGATTCAAGGGGCTAATAACTTCGTTATTGCATTTAACAGGAGCAATCTTCGCTAAAAATACAACTCATGTTTTCCGTATGTGAACAATTTTTCGACGATCACGTAGATGACACATAAAGCTTTTTCGGGAAAATGGAGAAGAGATTCTGATAACGATCTTCTAGAATTCTATGCCGCAAAACGATCTCCTTTTCCATTTAGAACTCCCTCTAGTTACGAGTCAGAGTTTTAGCGCAGCCTCCTCAAGGGTAGTCGGAGACTTCGTGTTTCTTGCGTGACAGTTACCAGATAAGTGCAGACATCAAATCAAGAGGCAATGGACATTCAGAATTAAAAGACTGTCATTTGTCATCAAGGTCAGTGCAGACACCGTCATTTGCGATTTCCAGACATCGATCGGTTTATGACTGACGCAAACTTGAATAACCTTTTTACCGGCGTTTAGCGACGACCAATCATAATGTATAGATTATTGTATAATAAGTAGGATTTCGGTTCAAGTCATCACAGTAGCTCTTTAGACAACCGCTCTAACTGAGCGAATACGCCACGTGAGGAATAAGTAGATGGAATTCGGTTAAAAAGCTCGGCCTTCGGCCTCGTTTTTCAACTCGCTTCTCGGTGTTTGGATATCCGATGAAACACTCTCCTTCGTGTTTGACATATTACGTATAACACTGGGGTGTATTCAGATCCAACTCAAATAGCCACAAAGTTTAATAACTTCTTTGGTAATATGAGACTCTCTTTGTTTGTCACTATTCAGACTGTTCCTTTGTCCCTCCTACCTCCCCCACTGAGCTTGCAACCATAGTTTATGCTCTAAAAAATAGTAAACGACTGTGAGGGTACTGATGGCATTTCACCCAGAAAAGAAACTATTGATTTATTAGCTGCCCCTCTGTCTCATATCTGTAATTTCTCATTTTCTTCTGGTGTGTTTCCTGACGGTCTCAAAATTGCAAAGTTTCTTCCAATTTTTAAAATGGATGACCCTTCTCCATTCTCTAACAGTAAACTACAGGCCCATTTCTATTTTTTCATGTCTGTAAAGTCCTTGAGAAGCTCTTTTACTTCAGACTTTCTGGATTTCTCAATAAATTCGATATTCTTAATCATCACTAATAAAAATTATGCTGTCACTAGTCAGACCACCTCACTCTACTATGGTCCATGAACATTCTTAAACATGTCAACATCACTTTTGGGACGGTTAGACAAAAAAAAAAATGAATATACAAATAGCAGTTTTCACAGACCTTAAGAAGGCATTGGATACTGTTAACCAATTAAACGCCTGCCCATTTGTTCCACTCAAAGATGGGCAAGATGCTCTTGACCCAGCCTACCCAAAGATGGTTGGCTACGTGCTTGTGGTAATAAAATAATACTCCTTGAATTTAGTATCCAAAGCCTTATTTTGTGACGGACATTTTTGCAATGCAAAGGAAGAAAAGATATAGCAATGTGCAATAACCAGTTTACGCTCTAAAAATTAGGAAATGCGAAGGTGCTGATGGTATTTCACCCACAAAAAGAACTATTGCTTTACTAGCCGCCGTGGCTCAGTCTCATATCTGTAATTTCTCATTTTCGTGTGGTGTGTTTCCTGATAATCTCAAAATTTCCAAGGTTCTTCCAATTTTTAAAATGGATGACTCTTCTCCGTTCTCTAACTACAGGCCTATGTCTATTATTCCGTGTCTTTCTAAAGTCCTTGAGAAGCTCTTTTACTGTAGACTGTCTGGATTTCCCAAATTCCATATTGGTAATCATCACTAATACGGTTTCAGACCACTTCACTCTACTATGGTCCATGGCTATTCTTAAACTTGTTTCGAAAAAGAGTGAATATACTTATAGGAATTTTCATAGACCTTAAAGGTGATGTTATACGAGCCGATTTTTAACGCAACATTGTTGTGTTAAGAGTTGTCTCGTGTAACATGGCGCACAGGGCGATTTTTAACGCAACATTTTGCTGTGGCAACATGTTGCAGGTTTTTGAAAGCGATTCAAAAACATGCAACATTGTTGCCCGAATTTCGTTGGTGTTGGTGCGTGTAACACCCCCGCCGCTGACTTTTAACGCAACATCGTCCCAGAATGCACCACGGTGAACCAAAACTCATTGTTCGCCGTATTTGTTGCCCGGGATTTGTCGAGCAGGAGCCTGGGTTCAAATGTTGCGAGCAATGTTGCGTTAAAAATCGTCTCGTGTAACATACCGTTGCCGCAACAAAGTTGGGTTAAAATTTGTCTCGTGTAACATGGATTAAAAGCATTAAAAATTGGCGTTAAAAGTCGGCTCGTGTAACATCACTTTAAGAAGGCATTTGATACTGTTAACCATGAGATCCTTATTGACAAACAATTTTTGTGGTATTTATTGTGTTCCATTAGCTTGGCTTACAAGTTTCTTAATAACTAATAGGCAACAATATGTAAAGATCCATAATCACATCTCTTCAAACAATACGGTTGTGTGTGGGGCTCCCCAAGGTTCAGTCCTTGGCCCTCTCCTTTTTCTCACTTGCATCAATAATCTTTTTCTCTCTTCTGTCTTGCATTCATTCTCTTTGCTGATAATACAAATATTGTTCTTCCTCATGAGGACTTGCCTACTCCAGTGAAATATTGTTAATCAAGAGCTTCTTACAGTTTCATCCTTGTTTCACCCTGACAAAACTAAATTATTTTATCTTTTTTCATCGACAATCTAATAAGACTCTTCCATCATTTTAGACAGCATCTCAATGTACGTGTACATGTACAGGAAGACAAATTTCTAGGAATTATTCAAGAAAACCTATCATGGAAACTACATACCACTGCCATCTGTGGTAACGTTTTTAAGGTTATACATGTAGGTGTTCTGTGCCAGTCAAGACATGTTCTACCCTCAGTGTCCCTCACCTATCCCAAAAGCTTCATACAATTCTCTTTTCGTATTAACATCAGCTGTTGCGCTTTGATCTGGGCCTCTACCTACAATGTATTCCTCCAAACTTGAGCCACTTTATACACTACAAAAGAAAGCTATCACCATTATTACTTTCTCGCCTCTATGCACCCACTCTAAGCCTCTTTTCTCAGGACTACATGTCCTTTCTCTAGAATTATTCTATCTATACATGTAACTATCAAGTCTCTTGCTTTGTATTTTCACATTTCAATAGCTTTTTACGTCCTAATCTCTTGCTTCACTTTTCCATTTTAATCGTGACAACCATGGTTACCAAACTTGTTCGTGATTTAAATGGGGCTAAATGTAATTTAGGCGAGGTTAAACTCAAGACAATGCTGGCCAGCGGTCTCTTCCTTAAGTTAGGTGGGCACCCCCCAGGGTGTTGCAGGGCCTCAGTAAATTTACAGCTCCACCGTTGACGTCAACCATTTTGCTCGTGTTGTGCCACGTGCACAGTGGCCGAAAAAAGCTTTGCTCCCGTCCCTCCCTTCCCCTTGGGTAAGTATTGGTAGCCTTCAACATTCCACTGAGTATTCAGTGTGACGGTGCCTGGGTGGTTGCCGCTCACAGGGTTGTCATGGTTACCCTTCACGCGTGCTTGCGGCTCCCCCACAGACCTTACAGGCACCTTCTCCACACTCATCTATTGGCGATGAGTTTAACTCACATGAATCTTCTTTAAGGTGCCAATTTGCAATCAGCTATCAAGCACCAAATATTTGGAATGACAATCCACTCACCCTACATAACAACCTCACAATCGGTACTTTAAAAGAGTCTTAAATCTTATTATTTGAGTCTAAGATTCTTCACAGTTGAATTTGGGACATTAAGTCACTAGACAGTGATCACCTTAAAATACATGCAAATCACCTCTCTAATCAATATGCATTACAAGTGTGTGTGTGTGTGTGTGTGTGTCTGTGTGGGTGGTGTGCCTAAATTCTTGCCATTATTTAAGAAGTAAATGACTTTTTCTTTCTCTGCTGACCAAAGGCCACTTAAGCCCCTGGCTTTGGCTCTACTACTGTTACTTATCTCTACAGTTGCATGAAAATAAAATAAAACTAAGATAAAATAAAAGTGTAAAAGAAAAGAACAAAACATTGGAAATTTAAGTGTACATGTACATACCATCCCATTAAAGAAACCTACAAGCCTAATGAAAATGGCTACATTCTGAACTTGAAATAAGCTCGCACTATAGTTGGCATTGGCCCTCAGCTTAGACACTCTACAGTATGCATGATTTGAGTTTGTAATTAAAAAGATGTTTTAAGTACTTATTAACACAATGAATCACACTTTTGGTAATAATATGGTGTATAATTACAAGTAAGAGCCTTTAAGGGTTTTTTCCTCTTATGAACAGATGAGAACAGAACAAAACAGAAAAAAAAATTACATTACGTGTAACTGTATTTACACGTGGTAAAAATTCATCAGGCAACATTAGCAAAAATTTACAGAATAGAATACAGTACTAACATTATATGCATGGTATAATAATATTCACAACCACACTAGATACAAGATAAAACGCCTGCTTTCCATGAATGTTGCATGCCTACATGTATATTAGTGAAAAAACGGTGCTCAACAAATAGTTTTCTAAATTTGCTCAATCATCCTGCTTGCCTTATGCTACTGGGCAAATTATTCCAGAGTACGGCATCACTATGGCCAAAGATATTCTGATGATATTCAGTAGGGGCCAATAGGACAATAAGTTTATTTTTGGAACTGCTCATGGCACATTTTTAATACCATCCTGTTTATAAACTTGGGGATAAGATATTCCTGAGACTTTAAATTATCTTGATTTTGTGTTACCCTGTTACATACACTAACCTTTTGAGGACTGGGTTTCATCATGTATCATATATGTATCCATGTGCACTGTAAAGCTCCTTTCCTCCTGATAAAAGAAATAAATGTGGGTTATGCTGCTCACTGGCAATGTTATCGCTTGCTGATATCAAGGACAGTAAAGAAGGGAAAGGATAATGCAAGCCAAAACTGAAAACTGAAAGGCAAAGGATAGAATAAAATCTTCATGTGGAGAGTGGCTCTATTGGACAAACAACCAACAAATTGAAAAAATAACGGCAAATTATAATTATTGCTGACATTCCTACTTGCTGAATTCCAATCATGGTTAGCTGGTATTACTGAGAGAGTGACCTCGGCACTACAGCACTCACCAGCTCAATTTTCTTACAAAACAAAAACAAATTAGTGTAACACCCACCCTCAAAAAATTGGCTTAACACAACCAATGTGCTGTGAGAAATGGGAAAAAAAGAAACAGCCTTTGATAGTCATTTCATAAATAATCAGAAAGCAATCCAACTAATTTACTTGACATTTTACACTGTTACTGGCTTAAAAAGTATAAGCCTACCATTTTGTTTCAATTTCTGAATTTATAATATAATTCATTGTTAGAATTCAGTGATACACAATCAAGCAAAAGTTATTGGATGACAACCGTTGCAGTGCTCGAAATTAGCGGTCGTTCGGTCGTCCGAGACGACCAAAAAGTTTAACGGGCAACCAATTTTTAGTAAAATTAAGAGGCTGGCTGTCCGGGGAAAAAACAACGGACAACCCAGTCAAAAATAGAAAATAAATTAACCATAAACAGCACCTGACCTACGTGACGGTTTTGTTTTGTCAATGTCCAGTAGTGTGAAGTTAATAATAATTTGCCTCAGCTGAGCATTTTCCTGTGTTTTGGATATCTGTAAATTTTACAAAACATTGCCAGGTATGAAAATGTAAGAGACAAACACAAAGTTTCTTGTCTGGAGGCGATCAAGATCAAAGACGCCATTTTGAATATGCCACAACTTAAACCCAGACTTCCGCTAAAACCATTGCCGCACGCTAAGAACTATGGGATTAGTTCAAGCTTGACCGCCATGTGATGTGTGGGTTTTTCTACCGGGCAACCAAGGATTCATCAGGGCAACCAAATTCACGGCTTTGGTTGCCCGGCTTTTTAAATAGGGACAACCTGGATTTTTTTTTAATTTCGAGCACTGCCATTGGCAGAATTTGTACCAAACCTTCCTGTATCTCTTCATACAGCTTTGTATGGTTTTTGAACACTGATTTAAAGTTGAGAACCACCACCACAAAGAAATTTTGTTATCTGATCTTAGATGTCCGTTTAAATTAGTAGCAAATTTGCATAACTACTGCTGGCATAACTTCTACCAATTTTTTTATATTATTATAATTATTATTTATTTATTATTAATTCTTTGCCCAGTAAGAGTCAAGGTGCTATTAGAAAGTTAGTGTTACAGGCTGCCCTTTGTGCCAGTTGTAACTAGCATGTAAGTAGCCCCCCAAAATAAAAGTCACGTGGGATTAACTCCATAATCATGTGCATTGATTAAAGGACTATTAATTATGCTGTTAGTCAATTTAACCTAATTAGCTGCTTTATTCATTCTTAATGATAAGATATAATTTCACTAAACCTTTAATTAACCAAAAAAGTGTTAACTATCAGTTGGCCTGGTAAGATACTCTTAATACATTGCATCATGAGAGCATCGCACAAGTACAGCATGAAGGCCCTTACAGAAATTTAGTATACTTTTTGTATGTCTTTCTTTGTACAAAAAGTATACTCACGTAGTATACTTTTTGTATGTTTTTCACGGACCTCGAGATGTTCATTTGAGTATACTTTTTGTATAGTAAAAGTATACTCCAAGTAGGCACAATTTCGCCAAAATAAACAGATCACAAAGTATACAAAAAGTGTACCATGCAAAGTGTACAAAAAGTATACAATCACCCATGATAATTACTGCAACAAAAAAGTATACTTATTGTATACAATTTTACAAATGAGACATTTTGTATACTTTTTGTATACAAATAGAACACTTAAGCTGAGACAAGTATTATTCCACATTTGGATTTTTTCCCCTTGAGGACTGGTAAAGCTGTGTGCTTGCTGGCATCAGAATTGAGTTATCGAGTTATAATTAAATACGTTTTCATTGACCACCAACAGACTTTGTGTTTTAATTTAATTGATCTCATTTAATAATTAATATACCACATGTGGTTTACCTTGAAATCATAGCAATACATGTATATTGAA